>CAXKVY010018527.1:0-380432 GCA_964058915.1 Tetropium fuscum | reverse complement strand
GTCCTATGTTATGTAGTATTGTCTATGCCATTTACACCCTCTCACTTTAGTTATTTCTTTCTAGTCTTTTAATGTTTAGCATCCTTACACATTTACTATTTACTAAACTTCATACTTCTATATTTTACCTTTCTATTTACTACTTCGTATATACTATCATTTTCTAATCTAAAATCTAATTTCTTCTGAATATATATATATATATATATATATATATATATATATATATATATATATATATATATATATATATATATATATATATACATGTATATATATATATATATATATATATATATATATATATATATATATATATATATATATATTAGCTTTGAAATTCTTTGCTATTCATATTTATTTTGTGAAAAGTAATCTTGGGTTTGTAGCATTTAAATGCTACAAACCCAAGATTACTTTTCACAAAATATATATATATATATATATATATATATATATATATATATATATATATATATATATATATATATATATATATATATATATATATATATATATATATATATATATATATGTATATGTATATATATATATATATATATATATATATATATATATATATATATATATATATATATATATATATATATATATATATATATATATATATATATATATATATATATATATATATATATATATATATATATATATATATATATATATATATATATATATATATATATATATATATATATATATATATATATATATATATATATATATATATATATATATATATATATATATATATATATATATATATATATATATATATATATATATATATATATATATATATATATATATATATATATTATATATATATATTATATATATATATATATATATATATATATATATATATATATATATATATATATATATATATATATATATATATATATATATATATATATATATATATATTATATATATATATATATTTAATATATATTTATATATTAAATATATATATATATATATATATATATATATATATATATATATATATATATATATATATATATATATATATATATATATTATATATATATTATATATATATATATATATATATATATATATATATATATATATATATATATATATATATATATATATATATATATATATATATATATATATATATATATATATATATATATATATATATATATATATATATATATATATATATATATAGATATATATATATATATATTATATATATATATATTTAATATATATTTATATATTAAATATATATATATATATATATATATATATATATATATATATATATATATATATATATATATATATATATATATATATATATATATATATATATATATATATATATATATATATATATATATATATATATATATATATATATATATATATATATATATATATATATATATATATATATATATATATATATATATATATATATATATATATATATATATATATATATATATATATATATATATATATATATATATATATATATATATATATATATATATATATATATATATATATATATATATATATATATATATATTTATATAATTTTCCACATTTTATAGGTGAAATTTAAATTAGTTTATTTCGAAAACTGATACATAATGTCAAGCGATAATTTTTGACAGCTTATCGTAGATATCATGAGCTTTTCAATTACAATACATTTTTTTCTGAATTATGTTACAAAGAATTATGTTAATTATGTTACGTTCAAAGACTAATTTTCTGTTATAAAACTGCCACTCTAAAAACCTGTAACCCTCCTTGAAAAACAATCAAAAAAATGCAAGCATGTTGGTAGCACATACCTTGTTCTTTCCCGATAGTTATGATGACCAGATTTGCGAATCCATTATTATTATTATTATTTTTGTACTGGACAGCCTCCAACTGATTTCTACCTGCCTGGCGGTGAGGAGTGGATAGGTAGTTCCAGTATAACCAGGGCCTCTTATTCCCCACAACGGACTCTACATCCCCCGAAGCATAGAGCAACACCGTTATCTGATCTATACCGTACTAGTGCCGTAGATGGTAATACAGCACTCGTGACGCCACGATGTGTCGATAGATATAGGTAGAGACCGCATATGCTGGACAAGCTGACAGCAAATTCATAATGGTCTCCGGGGCCTGATGACATGCCATGCAGCTCGCCAATATCCATGGCCAGAGGTGTGACCTCGATAAGAGGGGGCCGAGATGTACCATCGCTCTTTACCCCTAATTTCTATGTGGGCCGAGACCGCCTCGTAAGGGGTAAGTCGCCCGTTTCACGTGACCCTCCCCACAAATGTGATCAGTGTCACGTGAAGTTACGCAGCCTCCCCCGGTCCTGTCTGATGGGCCCTACCGGCAGAGCCTTGCTTCTGGCGCTCTTGACTTTCTTCGCCAGTGTGTATTACCCCCGGGGGTGTCATGTCGGGTGTTTGAGGGATCCTTCCTTCCGCTCGTCGGGCTTGCTAGAGCCCAGCTGCGCGGCATTGAGGTTCATATGGAGGATGTGGATTGTAGCTCAGGATGACGGAGCTTGCGAGCTGATAGCGATCAGCTCGCTGGCTCAGTCAGGTAAGGTAAGGATGTGTGGTTTGGCAAGGCAGTTGGCCTCGCCGTCCACTGGATTGGGCTGTTTCAGTGTGTTCTCGATCCGTTTCCTTTGGTCCTGTCCTTTTCTTCGGTGTCATCTGCTTCTTCTAGCATCAGTCGTGCTGAAACATAAGATCAGATTATATTATACTTACCCGTTGTCCAGGATTTGGGTCTTTGGCCGCTTGTGAGGTCCTGCTTCCTCTGGATCGTAGTCCGTGGCCAGCCGGATTAGCGGATTCCCGTGGTCCTCTGTGATGACGTAGAACTTCTTGGCGTGGTCCTCGGTCATCTCTGTGGCCGTCTTGTACTTCCCTTCCGTTCGGATGACCATGTCATGCAGCTAATGTCAGGCACTACTATACCCATCACGCTTCGGTATACCAGGGTATTCAGTACATCATCTTGTAAAGCTAATATAGAACCTTCAGTATCTCACTTCAGCCCAGCTGGAAAAAAACTTAAAGAACTAAAGGTCAGTTTTTGAAACAAGCCTGTCTTCTATATGTCTACACTATATATATAGACAATATAGACTTCGTGCAATGGCTTTCCTCTGTGCTGCTGGAAACTATATCCAACTAAGGTGGGCTTTCAACCGTGCAAGTTCCAACTCAGTGATAGTTTAAATTATTCTGCTCGGTATCGAAGTCGAGATCTAGACTATTATTAGCGATCTTATTTTTTTTTGGTCAATCGTCCCTGACCTCTGATTGGTCCAGATGGTCAGTCTCCCTGGCCAGCTGGTCCAGATAGTCCCGCCAGCCTCGTTACTCAACGACCACTTAGACTGGATATATAACGTAGACGGGAAACTTGAAATACTATTGGTTATTTATGGTTACAAGATATTGCAATATTCTATTCTTCCTATTCGACAATTGCTATTTCGTTACTAATTTAATATTGCTTGTGTAATTGCAATATCGATGCGGACTCAAATATTGTAGGCATACATCAAATGCCGGAATATTGAGAGGCATATTTTTATTATTCGCTAATCTTAAGAGGATACTATGGAGCGACAACGGAAATTGGAAGTTGGTAATAGGATGTACTTATATATACAAAAGTATTTATTCATCGCAGTCGTACCTAAATAAATATTTACAGATAGATAGATAAATAGATATACTTAATAGAACTTTATTTTTCAACGGACGAAAGCACTCACTTACCAGAAAAATTATTAAAAATACATTTTGCCTTCCTCTAGTGGCATCTGTTACTTCTTATCTGGAATCAGAGATGTCTTATAGACAGGTAGTGACCTGCCATACTGATATCGAGAGCGACCCCTAACTCTAGTAGGCCAAACTACAACTGATTGATTGCACAAAAACAACTACTCAGAGGGCATAGACCCCTACCTGAATTGAATTGCATTAACAAATCACAGATTGGTAGCCAAATTAAACGGTTCTAGTTTCGTATACCAGAGCTAGGGGGCATTCGTGATGCCTGCTTGATACAGTGACTATATATTATAAAACAGTGGCGAGATGCGCTTCCTCCGCCATATGTCGTGGCAAATTTGAATAGCGACCATTTGTGGTATTACAGTTAAACCACGCCTGCGCCGCCATTTTGAGGCAAATTGAATTTTGCATTCATAGGATTTAAATATCGCCAGCAGGGAAATGTAATCAAAATGTTTTGTTGAACTATAACTCCATATATTAAGTTGTCGATACATTCTGTCACCATTAATTTAATTTTTATACAATAAAGTTGAGGATGATCTGAAGAACCAATAGAAAATAAGACCACTATTGTCGCCGCCACTGTCTCGTATATTTAAATCACTGTAGCCTCTCATAATTAATATTTATATTCTTTAGTTTTTCGGATGACGTCTTTGCTTCTAATGATTACCAACACTTTTAACAGTGACATTACATCAAAATAAGCGGAATAAAAATAGACGTGTCCGAAGATTTTAGATAAAAACGTCAGTATTAAGAAATATTGATTTCATCCGTTCCTTTTCTAACGCACTAAAACAAATAACATAATATACAACAATTATAGCAAGTGTATAATGGCTTATACATTTGTAAATAGTGGTCAGTAATGAATAATTAATATCACAAATGTTGCATATCAAATTAAAGTTTCTACATAATAAGACTGTATGATGCAGGTGATATTTTTAAAATATTGGTGCTACGACATTCATCGTAAAAGACTTTTACATGCCTATAGTTAAGTCGTTGTACACTAAAACCAATCCTTTTTAACAGAAGCTCATAAAAACTATATTGTTATGCAATAAATTCTAACGCTGCTCTTAAAAAAATGCTTCATGTATTTAGAGAGTCGAAGTTTCATTGATCATCCGCACAAGATTAGGTAGTAAGGCAAATATAATTTATAAAATTAGACAAAGGTAACATATATGTACATTTTATAATAGGTATGTCATGGAGTATCTTTAATTTGCCATCTTGTGCTGTCAGAAAGAACTTTCGAAGAAATCAATAAGGGCTTCTAGGTAGCAAGTTCTAGGAAGCTGAGACTAAGCTCTTGGCCACCAGATGGTTCTGGAAGTAGCAAAATCATATAAAGCTTGTAATATCGTAGAGAGTGCTATTGCTTGCATCGCTACTTAAAATCAAAGTTGCACTACTTTCCAGTAGATGTCATATGTATGTAAAATTCGCGTTAAAATTATTTTCTATAGTTCTAACAAAAAATAGGAAAAATCAGAAGAATTTGCCTATGTCACCAGTTCACTTACCAAGGCACTTAACCTGAGAAATACATGACTCTTTATTTACAATATATTAATATATACATTTACACTTATGTGATTATAAGGACACAAAAATTTACTCTTATCAATTTTATCAAAATAATTCGACATAATTAGACACCCAATAAAATATAGAAACCTAAATATTAATGAGCGTTGATTCATATAAGACCTTTAACCAAAATCTCGACATTTAATCCTTCCCAATTATGAAACACAAGATTTACTAGATTAATTGTCCATAAAATGTAAAAAAAATATAATATAAGGATGGATCCTACATCACAATCGTCTAATTATTTCCTTAAATCAGTGTCGTCTCTTTCAGATAGGCCCTGCTTCCCCATAATTTATGACATCACGTAGGGACTTATTATATAATACAATATATTATTCGAAGTTCTATGTTATCTTATCCATCGATAAACGAGATCAGCTGACTGGTAAATACCACCATGAACTCAACAGATTAATTCTTAACCATAGATTACCAGAACTAACTCTAGATTACAGTATCACACGACATACCAGTATGATAATGCAAATACAATAATGTACAGTAATGTACAATAATACTTTAATACGTGGAAATATGTAGAAATACACAGAAATGCTGCAAAATGCTCCAGAGTGGTCTAAAATGCACATAAGTGCTCCAAAATGGCTGAAAAGGTAAACCAAACTATAGAAAAGGAACCGTTTTTTCTTACCGGCGTATGTGTAATTAATAAGTAATTTCTCACCCGATCTCCAACAAGGTATCACCAAATGGTTAAATTACATAATCACACAATGAGTTAAACTTCTAAGCACTTCACACCTAAAACAAGCTTTGCGAGAGCGATAATTAGCAGCCTAATTTAGGGATTTACAAAATGCCTTTCATCATATCACGCCGCATTTTTCCAAGAGCGCTCCTCTTCTGCACCAAGCCGCTTCTTAATTTTGAATTAGTCGTCACCCTTGTGAATCTCGAACCAGCGATATAACCCATTTCTTAAGCTTAAGTAGAGAGTTCGATACTATTGAACGTATTTTATTGGAAACATCGTTAGGAATTTGATCGAAATAAATACGTGAACTACAAACTGGAAGGTGACGTTACTGGTACTGAAATAAAGTACCGTTTATATTTAAACCCTTATAACATTATATTATAAGTTCAAACAAACAAAACTTTTACATCTGCTTAGTAACAGACATATTATTTTGGTACTTGTACAATATACTATATTCTACCGGATGCGCCGGTATTTGTAAAAATGTATTTATGAATCAAAATAATCTAAACTATCTAAAGCCTTACAACTATTGTAAATATCTTACAGCATAATTGATCCCAATTATACCGTAGAAATAACTCTCGACCATGGGTTATCCATGGAATAACATAATATATCATTAAATTGACAAAAATTACAAAAATACCACCAAAAAATACACTCAAATTACAAAAACAATGAAATAATGTTGCGAATAAAATAGTATATTAAGTATTATTAAGAACGGTAAAGGTAACTTACCGTTCGAAGACAATGAGAACTACTTTACTTATTTAGAGAGCAAATCAATCCTCTTGCCATCTCAATTCAGCTTCAGGAAGGGGTTTTACACTATTAGAGAGAGCTCTATTAGCGGTTTTGGATGAAGTAGTTGAGGGACTTGACAACAGGACCCCAACACATGCTATTCTGTATGATCTGATGAAGGCATTTGACTACGTCAGCGTGGACATCCTACTGCTTAAACTGGAATACTATTGTATACGTACTAACATTCTAAAACTCCTGCGTTCGTATCTTTCCGATAGGCAGCAGTATATCTCTGTCGATAATATTTTTTCTGGTATGCTCCCCATACGTGATGGTGTCACAGAGGGCTCGGTGTCGGGACCGATAACTTTTCTGCTCTCTATTAATGATGTGCCACTTAGTATTCATAACAGATCTTGTATTTTATTTGCAGATGATACTACTTCGCTAACTCTGAGTTCTGTCAATATGAGCATGGACCGTCTCAAAGTTGCTGAAAACTGGTTTTCAGCTAACAAGTTAAAACTGAATACAAGAAAAACGCAAGTATTAACTTTTACAGCAGACAAATTCACTGGTAATTCGAATACAATCTCATTGCTTGACGTTACGTTAAATCCTAGTTTGAACTGGGGATCACATAATATTTATAATCTGTCCAAAGATAGCAATACAGATATTTGTCGTGAGGTAATTGAGCCTTTCTGTGGATAACAATGTTATGAGAATAGTTTGAATTTGAATGAGAATAGAATTTTTACTTCTTGATTCACAGTCGCCTGTCTTATAGTGTATCATTATCGGGCAGTTCCAGTAAAGCCTATAGAGCTATACAGACGGCAGCTATTCGCCTTGTCGCAGCTGTGTCGAGTTGTTCTTCGAGCAGAGAACTATTTAAAATATATAGAGTTGCACCACTAGCGTGTATGTATCTGCTAGAACAACTATTGTTAGTACATTAAAATCTATCTAGTTCTTCCAACACTATCACTATCAGGTACACCAATGTAATAGTAGGCAAGCTGGTAATATCTCGGTTCCATACTCAAGAATTAATATAACCAGAAACAACAAGTTACCTTTATAATATCTATGATAATCACTTGAAGCATTAAAAAATATAAAACTAATCTCGTACAAACGTAGTTTCACACATTTACCATACATTTTTTATTTTCCAATTGTTTTCATTCTACCAACGATTTTATTAACTGTGTTAGTTGATTGTGTTTTATATATTTATATTTATGTATATATATATATATATATATATATATATATATATATATATATATATATATATATATATATATATATATATATATATATATATATATATATATATATATATATATATATCATCTTTAGCTATATATATATATATATATATATATATATATATATATATATATATATATATATATATATATATATATATATATATATATATATATATATATATATATATATATATATATATATATATATATATACTGTTTAATGACTTTCATTACCGTGCTTGTTTCCGGATAGGTAACTTAATATAACTGTCAAAATTGATATTTTTAACAACGCAGTGATTTAGAATGGATTTTCTAGAATTCAGTTTAAAATTTAACTGAATTATGTTGATTCATTGGACTCATTCATTCATTGGACTCATTCATTATGTTGATTCATTGGATTCATTGGAAGGCAATTTAGAAGGTGAATTTGAACACATTTACGCTTTTAATAAAAGAATTGCCTCCAATTTTAATATTTCTCTATTGGCAGCTCAAATACAACTTATTTCACATACATTAAGGACATAAAGCCGGGATTACATAATCACGCAGATTAAAAATGATAACTGACAAGTACGGACTTTATAAGCCCGGTTCACACTGTCAAAATATACAATTTTATTCAGTTTATACATACAGTTTTATTGCGATCGTAAAAAAATAGTATAAGCATCATTAACGTTAAGGGTAATACCGTTCACAGACAAAATTGACATTACAATTGATTATATCTCTTCTAAGATATTGTCAAAAATCGGTGGACACAATTGCTATTGGCCGAAAATTGTCAAGCACATCGTTATCTCCTTTTTTAAGAATGGGTAAAATCTCACTGACCTTTAGGGAATCAGGCAAACACATTGAAAAGTTCTGCATTGGCCTCATAAGGAAATTCATGGCTGTCTATAATAGTATACGGCTGTTAAGCCCATAATAGTCCAGACAGCTGGAATTACTTAAATTCGGAATGGATTGACTTACATCAGACTATAATATTTCAGACATAAACGATGAAATTGGTTTTGGATGGTTGCTTGAGAATAAAATAGGATCAAGGTCAATATGAATCAATTGATCCATGAATAGTTTGAGAAACAATAGACAACAATTTGTTGAATTCATCCGATATGGTCGAAATAATGATAATGATAATGATAATGATAATTAAAAAAATATAACAAAAAAAGCAAAAAGAAAAAAACTGTATATAAACATGTGTTGATAGTAGATAAAATATTGATTGGGATATATAATAATGTTAATTCCTATTACCAATGTAACTTTTATCCATATGAATAGTAAATATTTAAATGGGGAACTTGTTTTAAATATTGAAATATATTAAGGAAGTCTGGTTAATAGACTACGCTTCTATGGCCAACACACACACACAAGAGAAACACTACAAATTAAACTACTTTACTTAAAAGCTAGAATAATTTATTATTAATGATAATAAATAACAATTTTTTTTTCCAAGTTGTTAAATATTAATGTGCAAATGTAAATGATTATTTTTTCATTTTAGAGCACTAGTGCATGGGAACTCCTTGACAAGCAAAACAATTGCAATGGATCTATGTAAAAATAAATATACAGGGGTTAGCATTTAACGAAATTGAACTGATTTAACGAAACAATAACGAAACTGTTTTTTACACACACGTTAAAAACCGACGTTATATTATTTTTTCGTCCACTTTAATGTTCATTTTAATTTGCGCTAAAAATGCTAGTAGTTTGCCAACAACTTAACCAATACCGTAGCTGTAATAATAATTAAGATATAAAGAGTGAACACTTAATTTATACGCAACCATAATTTGATCCTGTATGTTTATGTACATTTCTAATTACAGTTTACAGATAATTTTTTGAATTTACCTTAAAATAACATGTGATATTAGCCACATTTTTACAATTTAACAAGTCAAACAGAATTGATTTAGAAATATCTATACAAACTCTACAAATTTATTTATTACTTGCCTGTGATATGTGGCAGCATAAAAGTGATACCCAACATGGCAAAAATTTGTTTCCTCGTCCAACAAAAAGGGTTGTCTCTTATCAAAAGTAAATCAAATCGAATCTTACTTGCCTCTATAAATCTCTTTCAGCCCCAGAAATTGTTCACATTTCTTTCCCGCTGACTGCTGATAACGTGGAGAAGTAAGGTTGAAAAAAAATTCCATCGAAGACAATCTATGGAAATAGTACACATAATTACACATTTTACAGACAAAAGATTTCTCTCTAGGGTACGTAAAAAAGCTCTTCAAACAATACAAAATATATGTGATATAATAGCCGAGGTGAAATTAAGGTTTGAAATTAGTAATTTCTCTATCTACATAGTGCGGTCGTAGACACAAGTATACATAATGCGACGCCACTGGATACTTGCACCATTATTATAGTATTTAGGACAAACATAGTTATATCATATTACTTTGCGAAATATAAAAGTATTGGCATGATTCATTCTAGTTAAGACTAGTGTCGAGAGAAGTTGTTTAAAATAAAGTGTTGAGTATAAATTATAATATCGTTTTGTGAACTACCCCATCTATTTTTCCCCAACGACTGTCTACCGGTACTTGTTTTTGCAAAATTTATGTAATTCACATAAGGTTTATACAGGGTGGTAAATAAAACTGCAAAATTTCTGAAAGTTCAGCATGACCCCATCGACATTTTTTTTCTGAATTTCAGCACTAATGGCATAAAGATGGATCGCATCAACGGTTTTTTAATTTCCTTCATATTTCTATTATTTACAAGGTAATCAAAAAATTCACTATTTGGTCTTGCAGTGATAACTTTTTCACTTGTGAACAAATTCTTAGAATATAAATACCACAAAGCAAACACAAATTTTTGAACTTAAAATAACGAAACTTAATATGAAACACGTAAAATAATTAACAGAAATTAACAATGTTATAATTAACAAGATGTATATTGAAATGATCAGAACACAGTCGGAACACAATCGGGAAAAATCGATTACTTTCAACTGTACTGCACCGTCCAATAAATTGCAAAGTTATTCTATGAACATGAATATATTTAAAAATAAGATAAAGAACATTCTTCTAAATAATTGTATTTACTCATTTGACGAATATTTGAACTATTTTACTTCATTACCAAATATGCATCGTTCTAAAAAATATATTTAGATTTTTTATGTATTTATTTATATACACAAATGTGTAAATATGTGTGTTGTCTCCAATGTGTTGTTCTTGAATCTGTTCTTGTAATTTGCAGCATTTGTATTTTTTTCCATGATTTTTTTAAATATTTTCTACTTGTACCTTTTTGTACATACTTTTTTGACGTTTGTAAGTAATACTTTTGTATAACATGCATACATTTTCGATTCCATTGTATTCTATATTACTGAAACATTTTCCCAAGCACTGATTAGTTTAATTATATTAGTTAGAATCAAACTGAATTGAATATGGGCCCTGAATAATTTGAAGTAAAATATTGTATTTCATTTATTGTAAAGGTAAATAATAATTTACCTGATAATTAGTGGAATGGAATTTAATAATTAGTTTCACATAGGAAATAATTGAATTATTATAATATATTTAAAACCAATTAAAGATGTTTAATACATTTTTGATTGTCATTGTAGTCTTGCATTAATTTAGTTCCCATAGCATCTATAGGAAAAATTGAAAAGTGTGTAAGATTAAGGCTTGAAACTAAAACGGAATTATTCAGGAAATATTTTTACGTAACTGTCAAGGGATTGCTGGTGATATGTACAGTTTAACAAATAAAAGCTCGTTAAAAGAAATAAAAGAGTTCCACAGAAAGCGGCTGGTTCAAACAACTTTTTTAAGTTCAGCAAATTTCACCGTGAGATTTACTACTGGGACTAGTCCCGGAGATCCAACCTCCGATATACACATTGCCTGATATTTATCTTGAAAATTGTGTTCAATTTAGGTGTAATGGCTCGCTGAGAACTTTCGCGATTTAACCAAAATATACAGCGCTTTGTAACAACCCTGTCAGGTTGTTTATTACGAAGTCAAGGCCATGGCTTTTCGTAGACAGGGTTGCCCTGAAATTTGTCTTTATGTCACTGTGAATTTAATGACACCATCATTTCGTTTTACCAGATCACAAAGAATACTAATAATTCTAATAATTACTGCAGATGCAATTTATGGTGGCGATGGCGTCTCGTTGCCACCATACATTGCGATTCAATTCCACCTACTGCGAAGCAATAGAAAAAGTAAAAACAATATATTGTTGGGATGTATAACGTAAATAATCAAGAACTGTCGTCATTGTTCAAGTACAAATCAATCACTAGTCTCATCTAAGTTTATAATTAGTGGGTACAGTTCACTTTCTATGTCTATATTTAATTCTGTTTGCAAATAGTCATCTTCTATTTTAATCACATGTTAACACCACAGTTACTTTATTAAATTCATCTTTAGCTCTAGCTTAATTCAGCTAAACGTTTGATATCATCAAGTTTAAACGTTATAATTTTTTGGGATACGTTGTTTTCAACTGTAGCCCAAATTAAGTCAATTGCGATTATGTCTGCATATAACATCTTATCAAATTGTTATCTTACATATTGCTCTTTATTATTCCTAATCGATTCGTATAATTCAGGTTTCAGAGGAGAAGCTGTGAACTAATAAACTACCCTATTTATAACTATTATTTTTATGTCTCAATAAACCGCGAGGAAACTTTGAGGGTCAAAGATCAACAAATTTTTGACAAGTAACGCGTTGAGCGGATAGGGCGTTTGTTTCTATTCATACTATTTTTACATTTTCTAATTTTTACCCCCTCAAATGCATCCAACTATTAGTTGTATTTTTAACTAATATTAATTTACTAATCGCGGGCTCAGACCGACAAAGTTGTTACTTCACAACAGCTGTTTTTGAGTAATATAAAACTTTGACAGTTAATTTCCAGTATAAATTTGTTTATATTTAATCATTTAAATTTTACTTTTATTATTAAGAAGCGATATTTAATTTTTCCAACATGCTATACAGTCATATGATATTATTGGTTTGAGAGACAAATTATAAATGATATGTAGTTACGGTTTTGTCCCAGAATCTGAGTGATATCGTTTGTAGTGCGGGGTTGTAACAAATAAAGGCGAAATAAAAATCCTAACAAAAACAAGGGAAATAGGTTTACTTTTGTCAAAAACAAGAAAAGAAAACACAGTTCATACAAAGTTATAAAAACTACTTATAATAACACTTACATATATGTTAAATACTCATAATTCTATGTTCATGTACCATTCTGGAAATATTACATATCGCTTCTTAATAGTAAAACTAAAATGAAAATGATTAAATGCAAACCATGTATAAAGCAAATGTTGTCAAAGTTTGATCTTAATTTACTCAAAAACAGCTGTTGCGTAGTTTCAACTTTCTCGTTCTCAGCCCACGAGCATTAAGAATATTGTATCTCTGAAATAATGAATTTGGAAGAGGAATGCGTGAATTTGAAATATTGCCGTGAAAGAGCAATGCAGATACCACCATGTGGCATAAATATATCTCATTTTCTATAAAAAAAAGTGAAGTTACAACCTACTCGTTCTAAGCCCGCCTAATATATATTTTACAATTTTTCTCGAGGACATGTTGGGCAACACCAGACTTATCTGTTCATCCACATTCAAGATGATCAATATGCTCTTTAAGTCTAGATTCAATTTATCATCTTGTCTGCCACAATCATTCCAACTGGTTTCATATATCCCCAACCTTGATCCCAGTTTTGAACAATTTTATTATTTGTATTGTGTAAAAGTTGTTGTAACTTATTATCCGCTGTTGTAATTTATTACAACATATGGGGCCATTAATCTCAAACAAAAAAAGTGTTTTTCAAACAAAAATGTTCAGTGCGAATTCTTGAAAAAGCAGAGTAAAGTTCAAATGCAAAACAGTGCTTCATAGGTCGAGGTATTTTTCCTTTCATTCTTTATATGTACTTACCTGCCTAACACATATAGAGATATGCATAAAGACGGCCTGAGCTGTAGAATCGTAATTCCTTATCATATTTTCAAAATTCAACAATTGTTCCAAATCCTTATGATATTGATACCTACATCATTGATATTGATATTGATACTACATCATTGTATTTAGAAAATTATGGGGAATCCGAAATAAAATGAGAAAAATATACCCTGAGATTTGAATTAAAGTTTACTATTAATGCACAAATGTATATTTATTTTTTAGTGTTAGGTTATAGAACATTTGAATCCTTTTATTTTGATTTTTGAATTCTAAAAATCGGATAAGAAATAAAGATTCTACAGCTTTGGCCGTATTTTGTGCATCTCTCTGTATACATGAAAATAAACTTGCAAAATAATACTTTGAATAACCATAGTAATAGAACAGCGCAAAATTTAATGAATCCTTATCATAGATTACATACTAGCCAATATAGTACAACAATCGCAGTAAAACATTGCCATAAAAATGTTCAATTACCAGAGTGGTATAAAACTCTTAATATTAGACCACTTGCATATAAACTTCAGAAGAAAACAAATTTACATACCTTACTACTATATCACTGAATATCTCTGTGATGCGAATTATTAATTTAATTATACTCTTTTTGATTAACCATTATTGTTATGTCCTTTGTTTTTTAATTGCTATTAATGCTGGATAATATTTGTTATTATATCTGTGATATTTTAGATAATTGTACCAATATATAAATTTGTATTTTTTGACAAACCATGTAATATATTGTGATTGTGAAAAAATAAACTACTCTACTTTGAAGTCTGAGAGCTGCTATCTTAAAAATAGTTGCTGCATATTGCGTCGTTAGCAGTATATAATTACATCCATTATGTTTTACTAAATTTCAGATCAGCAATATCACGAGCATGTGGGATTCGAAACAAGCTCACTGTCGCAAACAGGTTCATGCAAAAAATACGTTTGGTAGAATTATCAGACGCAAAATAACGGATAACTTTTCCGCCTTTGAAGAATATTCGAAATCATAATCAAAGGTCCTTTGGCAACAGTTGCACCAACATTCAATTAAGGGGGGTTGTGGGCTGTTATTAAAAAGTGAATATTTATAAAATATTATCAAGAGGGTCATAAATATTTTAGCGGACTTATTGATTCGATATATAAATATTTATCATAAATAATTCTTCCAGTCACCTTGCTAATTATGAATATGAATATGAGCTAAACGCAGATCATTTAGGACCATAACTTTATTATCCCCTTCCATTTTTTTTCTATCCTTAGCCTTTTCATTCGAGCTCTGAACTTGTTTCTCTGCCAGATCTTTTCCAACCTCTTCTTTCCAATGACCTCTTCTTTCTTCTTCCTCTCTGATATATTCCATGTTACTCAGCTCACGTCTCTGTCGTTATGCATTCTTCCTAGGTGTCCTACGCCCTGCGACATTCTTGATTTAATGAAATTACTTATTACCGCTTACTTATTACTCAAATTAACTAACACATGCAATTATATGTTTGTTCTTCTCCCGCATATCAATTCCTGCTTTCTCCCCAAAATTCTTTTTCCTTTCTCATATTTCCAATTTTTGTTCATTTCTCTCTGTCATTACCCAAGTCTCACTGTTTATTTTTTAATTCCATGAACTTTGTTTTACTAATATTCCATTAATGGTATCTTGACACTCTCCTACTTCTCGCTATCAAAGCAGCCATATCATCAGCAAATGCTAAGCGCTGATGGCTTCTACTAAAAAGCAAACTCGTTCCACTGACATTACTTCTTCTTATAATCTATATTAAATTCTCTCTAATGCTATATTAAATAAATAGGGTTGTAGACCTGGGATTACTTTGTCTTAAACTTTTACTGCACTTACCGTTCCCTGCATTTAGTTCCGCCAAACCTCTGTCTCATCACATTTATTCTCTACCAGAATGTCATACGTTTTATTTGCACTTATTTACAGCGAATAAGTCAAACGATGCATCATTTCCGCACCATCTTAGAGGTAGAATGTTCGGCGCGGAGGCCTAATCCATGCCGGATCTTAAAGTAGTAAATATTTCCGACTCCTTCGGTATCTGAAACGTTATCGTCCAAAGACAAATCTTTGTCATTACTTTTATTCTAATAAGCTTCTACGTCGTCCATTTATTCATTCATACTAACAATAGGTGCGGCATTGAAGCAGGAGTGACCGTGGCAACGGCTACAAGCTATTAAAAACGATTCAGTCCTACTTTCCTACAGCTACATCTTCCTGCACAGCCCTTCGTACTAACTTTTTAAAGTTACAAAAAATGTAATTCAACAATATCTGGTGCAATATCTGGTCTGGTGCTGGTAGTAACTGCAATGGTACTGAATACAAGAGCTCCAGCTCCACTGTTCGGGATCAATTTCTTTATGTACGGTAAAAATTGTTCAGGTCAATCAGGTTTAGGTCAAATACACTATATTTCATAAAAAAACTCGATGCATTTGGCATGCAAAAGAACTAAGTGCATTCTTCAATTAGTGCCCGTATCGTATCGTATCTCAAAAATGGTTAGGCGTACGCAAAAATTTTTAGGACCTTTAAGGTAGATAATTTACAGATATATAATTTTTATAATATGTGTTTTTCCCGTTTGGCCCATATAAACGCGATTTTAACGAATTCCTGCAGATATATTGTGGCGTAACTATCAAGTTATTCAAGGCGTCCAAATAAACACAAAAAAAAACGTTTTTCGTAGGGCCGAATTTCAGACAGTTTATTTTTATAGTTAAAACTCTTGGAATAATTTTGTATTTTTAAACTAAACCCTGATGTAGGCGCATTCGCCATTCTATAGAGTAGTAAGTAAATTATGTCGTAATGTAACAAGTACATAGTAAGACCGGTAGGTCTATTCCACGATCTATTGTGGTTATGTTTAAATAAATAATATTGTATTAAATAAAAAATGGTACATTGGAAATTATGAAATCAGTGTGAATTATGAGTAATTGGGGAAAACTATTAGTCTGATTGATAATTATTTAATGGAACATATTTTTCTCCTCTTCTATTTATTCCTCTTCCAGCTCGATACAAGTAAATTGTTCTAACAGCGATGCATCAGATGTCTCATCGCTGATATAAGAATCCTCTACTGATGGCGAATCAGCATTGGGGCATGGCCTTGACAACTGGTACATTCTAATGAACAAAACAATCCAACTTTTTTGCAGCCGCACTTAGCACTACTCCCCTTTTTGCAATTGCAAAAATTGTATTGAGGAGTTTTTCCAGTGTAGGTAGGAGTAAAATCTGGATTGAAATAAAGATTAAAAGTAAAGTTAAGATTAATAAGTAAAGATTCCTGCAGTGTATGCACCTTTTTCCCAGCAGAAAATGTTATTAGCATAGATTTAAGTTAATATAGCAAAATAATCGAGGTATTTATAAATGAGAGGATTTCTTTTGAGTTGATATTCTCATAATCGTACTATTTTGTATGTATAAGTTATGCAGACTGATAAAAGAAATATTTTTACTTGTATTTCAGCTCCAATGATGTATGTACGTGGCGTACTTATGCGTGGCGTACTTATGCAAACATTGATTATTGAAGTATATATATATATATACTTCAATAATCAATCCCTATTGATTATTGAAGTATATTGATTATTGAAGTATTTCCATTATTCATGTTTTCTCTAATCTCTAGAGAGTTATAATATAAGTACATTCTAGTTTACCTTTTTAACAATCTCTGTTTATTATAGCTGTAACCGACGATAAATTAAAAAAATATATTTAAAATGTTTTTAATTCTCTAGAGAAAACAAGAACAATGGCAATATTTGCCATCATGACTTTATTTGACAACAGCCTACTTGGCCTGTTCTATTCTATTTTACAGAATAACTAACTAACTATCTATATACTTTTAACTATATACAACGTAGAAAGGGCTTACGACAAATAATATGCTGAAAATTTATAAAAGTAAAGAGTAAAGAGAGTAAAGAGTACCAGATAAATTTAATAGATTAATAAGAATTACCTTTTCATTAATCTATTAAGTTTATCTGGTAATATTTTTATAAATTTTCATCTTATTATATATCGTAAGACTTTTTGAAAATCCACAAAAAGTATATGTTAGTATCCCTTATTCGAAGAATCCTACTAAAATTTGTATTATCATAAATATCTGATCTAATCTATACTTCCTCTTGGTTACTAAAAACCCCCTTGATATTCTCCCAGCAGATTCTACATGTTTATTGTGTTAGAATCTTCTTTTTAGCACTGTCGTTAAACCTACTTGTTATCAGTTAATAAATTTATCTTAAATATATTTCCCCTATCCTTTATGCTTTCTCGTACTACAACATTTTCGCCTGGACTTTTATTATCGTTCATACTGTTTATTACCATCAACTATTTATTTTGTTGGCTTCGATATAATTTCTTCATTGTTATATATTTCCTCTGTTTAGTTCTCAGATACTACCGTATTTAATAAATCTTCAAAGTACTGATTCAATCCTTCCAGTTTTCCATCTTCATTACGTATCAACTTTCCCCCTGTACTTTTTATATATTCCGAGATACCGAGTTTCCATTTCCTCATTCCTTTTATACCTCTGTAAAATTTTTTCTTTTGCATTCTTGTTTTATATTCCTTAAATGCTGTTCTAAATACTTCCTCTTTTATACTCGGCACATTTCTTTAATCTACCTCCTCTGATGGTTATATTTTTCAACTTCCAGAGGACCATCATCCCTCTTATTATAGATGAGGTATTTCATGTTCAATTTTTGGTATACTATAAGTCCTAAGTCCGTGGCAGATGTTGACCGATACAAAGGAACATTATCTATTTGGTAATTGAAATAAATTTAGTTTAATTTTCGATTAAAAGTTAGTGCTGAACATTTTGATATATTGAGGATTATATTGGCAATTATTAGCGTTACACCAACTTCGGAAGTGGTTATCTTAGAGTTTGTCACAGTCTTCGAAAAAATAAAAGTTGTTATATATTTTACAAGCTTTTATTTAACTTGCTATGTATGTATCTAAGTATGTTTGTTCGGGTCAAATCTTGCAACAGAATTTTTAAGCAGTTGTCTTCAACAGATTGTGCTGAAATTTTGCATGCACTATCAGTTTGGATGATATGGATATTAAATCAAAGAATTCAAGAGGAAAAATGTACAAAATAGCGGAAAATAAGATGGCCGTTATACCAATTTTAAAGAGTTATAATTCGGCGAAGATTAGGGATAGTTTGGTGGTGCTTGCATAAATGTTGTAGGGACCGTCGAGGGATAACTGCAGGCGATGCAAATTTTTGCAAGATGGCGGATCTAAAATGGCAATCAAAAACTTTGTTGCTCCAACCCGTCTTAAATTTTTATCCCGGGATTTTTGGAGTTCGCGATTACGATTTAGGGGTCAAATTGTTCGGGTCAAATCTTGCAACTGAATTTTAAATGTACGCCTTGGTTGACTTCATGCTATGACTTGTATAATTTGGCGAGTTGATCGTCAATAATGCTATTGACTTGTAACCTGCCTAGGAGAAGGAATGTTCCAAAATCAAACCCGTAACTGTGTTTTGTTAGACACAAGTAAGCTTCAAGCTAAAATAAGTAGAGTTAAGTAGAGTCAAATCACTAGAAAGTCTCCTTATGGAAGAACTAAATTCTACTAAATTAACAGGCAAACCACCATGCCACAATGACGCATTAAATGAAATGAACAGGTACTTAGAAACATGTCCAGCGATAACTAAAATATAAAAAATTAATTTATAGTAATAAAAATTTTTAAAAACAAGCTTTTATTTAAATGCTCTAAAAAGAAGAAGCTTTTATATCATAGCTTTTATATCATATAAATTCATGGGTTAAATAAAATTTAAAGTTATTTTTAAAAATGTTTTTTTTACTATCTTATATACTATACTTTATTTAAATCATCTACAAATAACTTATATTTAACATTTATTACAGAAGTAATGCCATTAATAAAGATTAAGGACAATAGTGGTCCTATATTGGATCCCTGCAGCATTCCTGATGTTGCCCTGAACTATAACCATTGTATTGCACAAATTGCAATCTCTCGCTTAGATATGCCATTAAAAAGCTTATAAGTCCCCTACTGAAATCAAATAAGTGCATTTTTACTAAAATAATAAAATGACTGAGTTTTTCCGACATAAATGGAGCCAGTAGGACTTATTTCGCTGAAAAACACATAAAAACCAGTAGTCTGGAGGCCTGGCATAGTAAAGTGATTCTACTATTTTGTAAAAACAAATTCAATACATTAGAACTCGTGAAGGCATTGAAAGAATAGCATCTGTAGAAGATTCTGTACACTCCGAGTTTCTTATAATACCCATATTATAAGAAACTTTACATATGCATCCATTAGATTATTGGCCACATAAAAGTTTCTACTTGAAAAATAACTCTTGAGTGTATGAAATTGAAGCAACAAGATATAATGCACATATTCCTAGGAAATGCATTGAGGTCGGGGTGTGCTGTCTTTCAACATCTCTAGTAAACATGATGAGCAACATCACGAGCACACTTTATCATATTTGAAGTGACGGATGCCATCAGATACCGAAGTTGTGACGTTCCTTTATGATCCTTCTTAGCTTATAACTGGATTCTGAAATTACTTCGTTACTTTGTACTTTACGCAAAATTTGTGTGGAAATTCTTTGTGAGCACGACGCTGAAATTGCAAACTCCTGGGGTCATGGATAGCTAGCTTTAAATGGATGTATTTATTTATTTATTTAACAAGACACTACCCAACATAAATTCCAGCTACTGGACAGGAGATATTTAAGAGATAGGTACATAATATACAAATATCTGAATATAGTTTTTTTCGAATTTTGGCATAATAAAACTATTTTATGAAATACAAAATCGTTTATTAAAGTGGCACTTTTCCGGATAAAAATGTGACGTTACTATATAGTAATATTACTGTTAATAAATCACAATTAAATATTGCAAACCTTTTTATATACAGTGCTGTACAGAAAAGTAAAGGATAAATGCAATATTTCTTAAGACTGACGTTTATATCTAAAATCCTCGGAGTCGAGTGACGTCACAGTAGTTTTCGCGGTATCATCCGGAATTTAAAACGTTGTGGAGCCTAGAGACGTTTTAATACGGGGAGACAGCATTGCTTACGTCATTGCCCGTTCCAAGATCGTTCCATCCTAGTCGTCCGTCTTCTTCTCCCGAACGGCACATTCGCCAGGCTTGCTGTTAAACTTACTTCAAGTCTTTGATCTGTTCAAATAATTTGACAATTTCAACGAATCTGATTCATTTTAATACAACAATGTTATTTAAAATTGCTTCTTGGTAAAAGTAATCTACTGTATTGCCTTATTGCCTTAATAATATATGGTGAAAACCGAAAATATACTGTGCCTTGAGATATAACTCTAAACAACAGCAACGTCGCTTAGCGCATTTTACTCGGGTTTTACGTCAAGGTCGATTTACGAATGGAAACAGATGTTGAGAGATTGCCGAAACGCCGTTGTGTACTTGTGTTTTATTTAGTGTGTTCTATGAATCTTTGTATTTATTGTGATTTAGGTGGACAATAAATGTGTAATTATGGTGCATTCTTATATAGTTTGTAAAAGGGTAGATAATTTAAGACCAGAAAATGTTACTTTTGCGCTAAAAAGTATCTGGTGGAGCCCTAACGTTTTTATTTATAAAGATAATTTTTAAAAAAATCGCTTTTGATTTTACAATGTTTAGTAGGTACTCTTTGTACACAGAAAAAATTGCATCATGCGAAGACAAATATATCGTGTAGTTGAGCTATGTTTAATTGACCTAAGTACCTATTCAATTAAATCAATCACGAATGACTTGAATTAACGAAATTTGCATATTTGATATCCATCTATCACATGTTTGAACAATGCTGTTTGAATCAAAAGTTCGAGTTACTTAAATGAAATAATTATTAATAATCAATTTATGATCATTTGGCCTAAATGCGTCGATGATTAGCTGAATTGTAGAAATTTGTACAATCTTTAGAGTTTAAAGAACTATTTAAAATATTTGCCCCAATCGTTTTCAAGGCTAATCCAATAATAAATATATTTGTTACAAGCTTCCCCGTACTTGGCGTACGATTTTTATATACCTACTAGGTACCCGCGACGCGTGCGCCGGCCAGAGCGTTTAGTTTTCGTCTGTTCAACGTTCATCACATACGTCCATGCGGGTCCCTCCATAATAATTAATTATTAGTTGTCCCTTTTAAATAATAGTGATTATTATTATTAAGGAAGTACGAAGTAAAATTGTGAAAACTGTGACTTCAAGCTGAATAATGGATGAATTCCTTAGTGCAAATAAACTGGTGCATTTAAAAGCAATATTCGAGGTAAGTGCATACACACACACACACACACCTCAGTTAGTTTAAGCCTAAATAAACATCAAGATAAATGGCAGGCGACACTCGGCTGGCCCCATCAAAATCATTTATACAAAAAACTTGTTTTAAGTAAAATTCATGTAGATATAGATAAGAAGTATAGAAGCAATATTTTGTAAATGTCCTATTTTTTTATTTCATTAAACATGGCGTCTGAACCCAGTAATTAATTTCTTATCTAGGTAACGTGGTAGCACAAGGAGCCTATGTACAGCGGATCTCTGATCCGCACTCCGGACAAATTCCAGAATTCCAGATAGGTAACGTGGTTTAAGACGCCATGTTTCATCAAAAATAGCCTATTGTAGTTTCCATTGTACCTATACAATACGAGATAGGGTTGGGTTTAGTCAATCTTCTATATTTTTGTCTCAAATATATATGTATTAGGAAGAAGCCTGGTATTTTTCATTGAAACCTATACCCGTTTACATTAACTTTGTAAAGATTAATTGAAATTTATTTAATACAATACCAGAAATGGTTGGGTCCAGTGAATCTTCTATGTTTTTGTCTCAAATACATAGGTATTAGGAAGAACTCTGATATTCTTCAATGAAATCTATACTCGTTTCCATTAACTTTCTAAAGAATTGATTGGAATTTACTTATAAAGTCATGTTTGGTCTGGCGGTTGTTTTAAGATTAATTTTACTAGTCAGAACACCACTAATAGTGCATTTAAGAAACCTGGCACTTCAAAGTCAAATTCAGCTGATTTTAGTTGTTGTAGGACATAAACTATGTAGGTATTGTGTTTATGCAGGATGTCCCGAAACTAGACGTCAATATTTTAAGCACGTTATTCTATATACGCCCTAAAACAGAGATAAAAGTTTTTCAGATACAGGGTGTTAAATGTGAAGACCTGTATCACCCTGTAGGTATCTGAAAAACATAGAAGTTGCGGACCCTAGTTTAAATAAACTTTTATCTTTATTTTAAGGTGTATAGAATATACGTGGTTAAAAATATTGACGTCTAATTTCAGGACACCCTGTATAGCAAGAACAGATGAGAATCAATAGCTTGCTATTCACAAAACACAAATGATGGGTTTGTGACTATTCAGAAACTGGTGGGATCTCTTTGTTTATGTCCTACAGGAGCCATATTGTGATTGGGCAGGTCGATTCCATTAACTGTCCTATTACATCTAACTAAAAAACCCAGGTTTTTCTCAAGGATCATTGTTTTTAGAACAGAAAATTGACGATTTGGAAATCGTAGAGCTTCTAACAGACGACCAGATAGAGGTAGAGGTTGGTTAACGGCAACATTGGGGACAAGGTTCGTCTGAAAAGAAATTACGAAGAAATTACGAAGAAATAAGAAATTAGAAGAAATTAATTAGAACGGCTAGTTATTCCAGAACGTATACTAATTTTTCCTAACCCTGTATAAGTACCTAAGAATTTTGCTTTCATTTTAGTGAACGTTAACATTTTGTACCTACTTGTTTCTAAGGACTTACACAGCTATTAGGTAATGTATGTATGTATATATATTTGAACAGCAAAATATATTTTTATACTTTAATATATACATGTTGGATTTAATTTTTTTTAAACAATCCATGCATGCCTTAACCTTTTGCTTATATTTCCCAGAAAATTTAAAGACGTTATTATTTAATGTATTCCACATGAAATGTCAAGATGCGAAATAGTTTTTAACACCTTTATAACTTGGTAGGTATATTTTTCTCGATCTTTTTATAGAAAAGTAAATAGATAAAAAAATTATTATCATATTTAAACCAATAGCCATAGCATATATAAACCAAATATACCCTAAATAAAACGTAAATCACGAAGTGGTGTTAGGAAACATTTATGTGATTAGGTTAAATACATCAAACGTTTTATTCACGTATTTCTATATTTAGCACAAATTATCGATATATTTGAATCAAACCGTCAAATATTTAAATGAATTATGCCACAAAAATATTAGAAATAATCAAGTTATTTACTGAAACATTTGTATGGTTGGTTTCACAATGTGCGGTGGTTGCCTGAAATGTCTTTTTATTTAGCGGAAGACATCACAAGTTTCAGTTGTTGCTACAGACACTAGAGTGAAGCTTATAAATAATTGAGATACTTATTTTTGTATTTTCTAATGATTATTTTGTGTAGTTGACTCAATTCTGTAAATGATCGGCTTATATCAAACATATATTTACTTGGTTCATATATATTTATATTAAATACAATCATTTCTTTTTTGTGTGTATGGTTAAAATAAAAAAAATGGTTAATTCGTAATTCCGTTAATGTTTTTTAATATTCCGTTGCAATCCAAATATAATGAGAGCATTTACAAACATCGTATTATTACTATGGTCCGTATGTCTATAATTATTGCATTCACTGTTACAAGTGCCGCACATTCAGTTTGGTTTTGAATGCGGTTATTACTTGTAACAGTGTGAAGGCCCAGCGGTTGACAATATAATACCGAATCAATGTTTGACATGCCAATGACGTAACAGAAATGTGTAAATTCATACGTATACCCACTAGGATAGATTGTTCCATGAAATGATCACTAATTAATTTCTCTAAATCAATGCATACGTCTCATCGTATCGAATCATTATCTGGACTCGAAATATTACATGAAGGTAGAATTTAGTAAAAAATATGTTTATAATTAAAAAAATACTTTTCCTCAAAATTCTTTTTTGATATATGCATTTGATTTGATATTATACTACAATGCAAAATTAAAAAATATAATTTTTTGCCATGATTTAAATTTCAAATAATTTAAAACTGACTGTCCGATTTTCAATGTTTCTTTTGGATTATAGCTACATACATAGCCTTAATAAATTATTAATAGCACAATAAATTAAGTTATTAATAGCAGAATAAATCAAATTATTAATAGCAGAATAGAATTATTAATTAATTGATAGCAGAACAATTAAATTGCGTAATAATTCATAATAGCAGAATAATTAAATCGCATCACAGTAACATATTCTTTTATTATTAATTTAAAAAGCTTAGGATGCAGCTATAATCTAAAAAAAATACATTAAAAATTGACCAGTCAGTTTTTAAATTACACGAATTACGAATTTGAAATCAGAAGTCAAAAATAATGACCTAATTTTGCGTTGCAGTGTATTTCAATATCGAAATATATCAACGCATTATCGAATCAAATTTGATGTACACATCAACTGAACAAAATAAGGAGTCCGGAGAATAAATAAGAATTAAAGTGGAATAATAAGTCAGCTTGATAAATGAAGTGTTACAAGATTTATTGTCACAATAATTGTAGCACACATGCACCCGGTTATTTATATGAATACTAACAAAGATAAATGGGGAAATCCTTAGGAAAATTTAAATTTCCTTAAATTATGTTGTGTCATTTTTCATCTTTTAAGGATTTTGCCGGAAGCGTGATTTCGATTTATTTAAATATAAGGGCCATCGCGGGTATGATTAAACATTCCTATTATTTACCGTCAGACTTTTTACATGCAAATATGTAGGTTGAATAAAGCGGAACATATTAAAATGTTAGCAACAAATCATTTAACTCAACCCTCATCAAAAAGAGCGAGGGCGCCGATTGTAGATCGTTCGCTACGAAATGCAAAGCAACGGAACTGCAGTTAGTAGTAGGTACAATAACACTCGGAGTAGTTTCCACAAACACCAAAACACTTTCACTTCGCTCGACGCGCGTTTCGCCAACAAAGTTGGCATCATCCGGAGACGATTAAAAACTGATTTTAATCGTCTCCGGATAATGCCAACTTGGTTGGCGAAACGCGCGTCGAGCGAAGTGAAAGTGTTATGGTGTTTGTGGAAACTACTCCGAGTGTTATAGTTACATCAAAGGTTCCAGCCCTATCCAGTAGTAGGTACAATACATTATATATATATATATATATATATATATATATATATATATATATATATATATATATATATATATATATATATATATATATATATATATATATATATATATATATATATATATATATATATATATATATATATATATATATATATATATATATATAACTTTAAAATGCATACAAAGTTTAACATCTTCTGGATAACTGTATTCTGTATAACTGTATTGTAACTAGGTTTGTGTATTCTAAGAATTTGAGTTCCGTCAAAAACTAATGTCATAAAACGTCACTGCAAGTGTTGGAGTATTAATATTTTAAATTCAAGTATAAATGATCAATGAAATAAATCGTATACTGCTCTGAAGATCCTTAATAAAGGTGAAAGAACTTGTACAACTTCTAAGTGGTTCGTTTCGGTGTGTATAATGGTTCATTTCCGTATGTATGTCCAGATATAGCACTGGTAAGTATATCTTCCCTCTTATTCGTCTATTTGCTTATTTCTCTATGTAATGAAATGCTACTAACCCAAGATTACATTTCACAAAACAAATATGAATAGCAAAGAATTTCAAAGCTAATATATATATATATATATATATATATATATATATATATATATATATATATATATATATATATATATATATATATATATATATATATATATATATATATATATATATATATATATATATATATATATAATATTAGCTGGTAACTGGTAAGTGTGTCTTCCTTATTATTCATCTATTTGCTTATTTCTCTATGTAATGAATTGCTACGCACCCATGATTTGTTCTCGCAAAACAAATAAGAATAGCAAAGAACTTAAAAGCAACAAATTCGACAAAAAGTGACTGTTTGTTAACTTTTTTCGAATTTGTGTATAAGTCTCCTGTATCCAATGAGGATTTCTATTATTTCAGTATCTCGTTGTTTGCCTATTTACAGTCCCGTTTAAATAAAATGTTGCTTCATCGGACAAAATTATATTTTCTACAAAATTTGGATTACGATCAATAATGTTAGAGACTGTTCCGCAAAATTCAACTCTTCTATTTTCATCGCCAGGTAAAAGTTCCTGAACTTCGTGAACTTTAAATGGTGACCACTTTTCATTCTTCACATTACGATGAACTACAGATTTAGAAACGCCATGTTGTTAAGCTATTTTTCTCACAGAATGAATTGGACTTTATGTTAAACTCAGCATTACATGAAGACGTTCATCGTCATTTAATGTTTTAGGTCGACCTGGTCTTTGAATATCTTTTACGGATCCAGTTTGCGCAAATTTCTGATAATTTTACGGTTGATTGTGCAACTCTGTTATTAGGATAAACATTATTGAACATCTCACAAACTTCCGACTGACTTTTCATTTTATCTCCGCATCCAATCATCAATCAAGAGCGGATTAAAATCCTAATATTTAATCCGCTCTTTATCTGACAAATTAGGCATTATTCAAAATTTGTGAAGTTTGACAAAATGCCAAAATAAACTGCACTAAGAGAAATATCAAATATTTTTTATCAAATGTCACTGATTGGCAATTGTTTTAACGTTCTTATTTTTAACAAAGCCTAGGTAACCATGGGAACTTTAATTTAATGAATATCTTCGTTAATTATGATCCAAAATTAAAATTTCTCTTTTTGCTGTAAGTATTGAGCATAAAAAATTATTTGATATAAAGTATCACAAGGGGTCTCGTGCAAATTAACATTTTAAAGTTGGGGTTGGTGGGGGTTGGGGGGTTGAGGATGAACGAATGAAAATAACTCTTGTAGGTGAAAATTTGAGAGTTGAACAACTATCGACCTGTTTGAAATTTTTTCCAAAACATTGCTAATAAAAGTTTTATGAATTTTATTCCAAACTTTTGGGACATCCTGTATATATTGACCGAGATGAAACTTGGAATGCGTCAACTTCTTTGGTTTATAACTGACAACTATTACGTTCCAGGAAAGTACGTAATTTCATATATTTTGATATATCAATGTATTCCTTCGTACTAAGTGTTTCTTTTAGCATGGAATAATGTGGCCAGAACGTATATGCCCTCAACTTAACAGAAAAATTGGAAAAGCATGCAATGGTTACATCCTAAGTTCAGGAGGTAATAATCTATGAAATGTTTGTAAGAAATTATTTTTTTCCTGGATTTATGTGACATTTTAAATTCGCAATAAATGTAATCTCTTATTTTTTTGCAGCAGTTACTAACTCTGGTGGTGAGCCAGACATCTTGATATAATCATCAGTACTGTTCATTTTAAGTATTTTCTAATATTGCGTTATTTTATTAAAATCAGTAATGCGCTTGAAACAAGTATTGTAAGGTATCTGACAAAACTTTATCAAAACAATAAACAGTGACTCTCAAGAAAACGATTGCGATTTTATCAAAAATATTATGTGTAAGAGCATATTCACGGACTTGTACAACTACAACAATTTGCATCGTAGTCCGAGAATGTATTGAATTTACGCCTAGATACACAATATACTACTCTTGATGGATGTAACTGCAATAATATGATATATTACAGATATATTTTTCGTGACTATTATACGGATTAACCAAATAATCAAAACTTTCGAACCTGTTACTATTCCCATATATAAAGCACTTGGAAAATACGACACTGACGTCTAACAAATGATGATCAATAAGTTTTTCTTCGGCTTTTCTAAGGCCCGATGTATTATATATTGACGTGGCATTTATCAAAATGCACCAAACTCAAACTTTAACTGACCCGTCCCTTTTAGTCAAAGGAAAGTTAACGAAGCATCCCTTTCTTTAAGTTAATCCATCCGAGATTTCGTCCGAGAGCCCAAAGAGAGATTACTCATTGATTTTTCAAGGTCGAATTGTATGAATACTTGTAAATCATCTTGTAAGCCATAAGTATATTTTTTATTTTTTTAAAGTTTTCACAGTACCAATGTATCCAATATTTTAATCTAAATAAATATTGTTGAACGCTCTGATTGAAAAACGACGTGTTTTTGCAGTCATCATTGTTTTTAATCGCAGCACTTAGGAATTATTAGTGATATAATGGTATAAGTACATTGTACACGTTGTATTTGGTAAAGATTCTATTAAATTCACATATTTATGTCTATCGGAAATAAAGGAAATGGATTGCAAAAATATTTTCTAATAAGTATTATCAATTTTTTGTTGAATTTGGGACTCTCAGACTTGATATAATGGGATATCAAACTGGATATAACATGTGATAATGGTGACGTAAATTGAGTATCTGACTGTTATATGGTTCTCAGGATATTCTCAAAGGTAGAGATCCTTTAATGAAAGTCTGGCCAAGGCGTTGCCACTTTCTGATTGGTGTCGCCATTTTAGTTCAGAATTGAGTGAGTCACTAAGATTTTGACATTTGTAGGTTGTTTATATTCGCAAAATTGTGACATGCAAAGTAAATCTACCATTCTTCATTGTGAAAAACTCAAAGGTGAGCTTCAAATATTTGTGCATATGTAGAAATCAGAATACTGAATAGGCAAGTTGTGATTAAAAATTGAGGTTGTGTTGATTGCTGTGTTATTGGCTTTGTGTCTAAAGAAAAATTTACTCAAAATGTTATTTCTAGGAGGTAATAGGACTTAATAACTTAAAATGACGGGATGTTGTGTACCTGAGTGTCACAATTCCACTAGGAAGGGGGCTGGGATGAGGGCATTTCCCCGTGATCCAAATAGGAGAAGAGAATGATCAACAAAGATTGTTAGGGAAAACTAGTGGACACCTAAGGACAGTTGAATTAGAATATATTTCTCGAAAATATAAAAAATAGAGACGAAACTAACAATCTACACCAATTTTTATTGGGCAAGTTTATGGTGGTTGAAGCTCCTCTGAACTGTCATAATTTAAAAACTAAATTAATTAATAGATTCATAGTGTTTAGATGAAAAGTGAACTGTAAAAAAAATACAAAAAATAATCGCCAAGGATAGTAAAAGTATGGCTATGCATAGTGTTGTGAAATAATCTTTTTATTCTTGTATTCTGTTCTGATTAATAAATTCTTTGATAGTAATTATTGTAGTTTTCGTCCCATTCTTATTATTCATGAAAATACATATTTTACTGGTAAGTTAGTAGAACCAGTACTACTCATTTTATACCGCATATCCATGTGTATTGGTGCGAATGTTTGCAGTAAAATAATTTCTAAACTTTTTGTATTTGGCGCCACGAATTGTGATATAAAATGGCTGCCTTGGCCAGACTCTCATTTAAGGGTCTCTACTCAAAGGTCACTAGGCGCGCCCTCTATCATTCATAAAGAGGACTAAGGTATGAATAATTACAGATTTCTTTGCGTCATTATCGATTATATCATAGATATTTTACTAGACATTTCGTACCGAATATTAACTAAAAGGAATGATTACATCAAAATATTGTACTATTCGCTTTATTAAGGTTGTGAGACGCCTGAAAAGATAATTGATGTGGAATAAACTTACTAACTAGTTATGTTATTTTTGTTCTCTGATATTTTTCCCGTCCAGTTCTGTGCGCTAGAAATGAAAATTTGCATTTGTATTGTTAAAATCACATTCTTTTCATTGCAAGCGCACAGAACAGATGTATAAGAAAATATTGGGACAAAAACTTATATTATAATTATCACTATGATAATAGCTAGTGAAAGCACCTAATTTGATAATCAGATATTATGTAGTTTTTTAATTATTTATACTTAACCAAAATAAATGCATCTATTTGCCTCTCACTCTACAAAATCCCAGCCTTAAGTAAGTTATTTTTGTTTTCACATAACTTAATTTTTTTTAAGGGTAGCCAGCAAGTGCTTTTTTTAATCACCCGTTTTTGACTATCCAAAATAAATATTTTGTGCCAAAAATTGTTTCCTATATTTTTTAGGCTCCCTGGTTATGAATCTGAGGTCAGTTTTCCAGAAAATGAACGTGGAAAGCGAAAGAAATTATCGAATTTCGGCCCTTTCTCAATTTAATGATATTAGTTCAAGTTTTATATTTTTTTAATACGCCGATTGCTAATTTTCATATAAATAAGTGAAAATCAAGAAAAGTCCTGTGAAATTGTGGAACGTTCTTTGAAAATACGGAAAATTATCATTACAAGCCCGTGTATAGATATTCAAATCGATAACAAATTTTTCATCGTTTTGAATATCTACTTCGTCATTAGTGACAAAAAAAACGCGAAAACGATATATTGCATGGTCTTATAATGACAATTTTTCGCATTTACCAAGAAGAATGTTTCACAATTTCCCAAGGTTTTTTCAAGATTTTTACTTATTTATGTTAAAATTTGTAATTGGCGTATTTTGTAAATAATATCAGTTTTCTTACATAGCGAAAAAAATACTTGCATATTTGAAACGGTTCTTACATATCTGATTTCATAATGATTGATTTCAGATATATAAGGGATAATCGAAATTCTGTTATTTTTATCTCCTAAGTGAAATAGTATATTGATATTTGGCGGTACATTTTTCTTAACAAGTATCATGCTTATTATTAATTTTAGTTTCCTGCTCCAAGCAGTAACGTAACCATGGGTGTTGTTAAAGGGGTACGCTAATGATCAAGTACGCAGCAATCAAGTTGCGAAAATAAAGTCCTGTACTTTTCCAAAAGCCTTTTTTACAGGCGAATTTTAAGACAAACATGTATAAGAAAAAATTAAATTAAAACTTACATTGCAATTTATCCTGTTCAAATAATGACATTGCAAGGTTTTGCCTGTCAGAGCTTCATATTGTAGTTTGAACAAGACATGCTATTTTTTTCGCAATATTGGTATTAGAATTATGCCAAGAAATAAAATATAACTATAGAGATACGTTTTACACAAAAATTTAAAAGAGGATTTTGGAACAAGAAGACTTTTGTTAGCAATAAAATTGGTTTGACTTTGTACGATGGATGACAAGTTGGTCCGCTGCGAATGAGCTGTTTAAAAGCCGTAACAATAACACCTATGTTTATAATATACTATCGAATATCGGGACCCACAACGGTCCTATTGAGATGTATTTATATTAAAAATTTATTCACATTCGACCTGCTGTACACATAAGTAGTTTTTCGTCATTAAATATTAGAGATTTATACCCTCTTCTATTTAATTTATATTTTATTTTAATTTTTTTATACTTTGGACTTTATTTTCGCAAATAACTGCAAATTTCAGAAAATAGAACTATCGAACTATTCATATTATTGTTATTCTGAATTAAACATAAAGAATGGCCTCTAAAATTTGAAGTTGAAGTATGTTATGTCTGATTATGCAGCCATTACTAAGTCATTCATAAAATAAAACGAATCAGTAATTCTTTTATTTCCCAACACAGCAAATTGTGACCTATACGTATGTTGCAAGGTCAGGACCTTGCTGACTGGGTACATAGCATGTCGTATGTCACTAGCGATTTCTCAGAGACAGCTCCCATATACACGCGCCTAGAAATATTTTCCGTACTAAAAATATTATTTTTTGACTTTATTATTTGCAGTTTGGTAGCAATAGATTCTCTACAAAAAATCTTATTATGTGTATATACTAAAAATGCAGAGTTTTTGAGTTACAGCTAAAAGCACTTGATGGATTTATCATTTTTAAGGTACAATTGAACATATTATTATTATAAAACAATGAAATACCTGGAACGAATTTGTTCCTTATCCAATTACATAGTCAATAGTCTATAAATACGAATTTGGAATTCAAGTAGTAATAAAAAATAAGGAGTAAGATCCGAGGGAAGGCAAATCAACAAGCGTCACCACTGAGTGCTGTGGGTCTCTCGTAAAGTTAAGTAACTGCGAGATGTTTTCCTCCGCCATTTAGCTTTCACTTGAGACCGCTTGAGAATCATTATTATTTTCGGTGCTTATCCGCCACCACAGGGGTCGCATAATAATCGTTTTAAAATTTGCGTTTGCATGGGCGGAAGCAGCCAAATCCAAAACGGCGATTTATTGATTTAGCGGAAAATGTAAATGGATAACCTTGATGATGATACATCTACCCCCAGAGAGTCAACGGGTGATGCCTTTTGCAGGATCTTTAATAAAATGTAAAAATGCATCTGAGGTATAAAATATAAACTTGGAAATAGTTTCTATAATTTTCAATAATTTATAATATTTCACAATATTTTCAGTAGTATACCTAATGGCATTTTATAATAATTATATGATGTATATTCTTTAGAAACATTTAATATTAAGAATAGTTGATCGTGCAATTAGTCATGATAATTATAGAAATAATCGCAAAGCTAAATAAACTATTTATTATCCAATTTACTTATTAGATTCAATACACTTAAGCCACATTTTTTCTTATATTTGTTACAATGCTTCGTATCTTTACCATAACGCTCCGCAGCTTCATAATCCTTCAGTAGATCATCGATTCTAGAAGATGATGGCCTGAAATTAGGTATCTATTTACTGAATACATTGACTATCATTGTTAAATATAGAGCACGTCATCACTTATTTCCAATGAAAAAAATCTCTCACAATTTCAACTAAATTGAACATCCTTCATGACAGACACACGCTACGTACGTTAGTAATATATGCAGTAAATCTCCTAAAACACCAGTGCTTTCCGTAGTATATTGCGCAGCCTCACAGATTGCTCTTAGTAGACAAGGTTTTCCAGGGACTCCATACCTGCAAAAAGTTTAAGCAGGTATTACTGAAAATATTATATCAGGATAGTTTATTTACGAGCGTTCTATAGTATAGATCATATATCAGCAACCACCAACTTCAATCCAGCCCGCGAGAGATCCAGAAAATTCGAGTAACGATATCAATTCAAATCGATAAATAATATTATTATATCATAGTCGTTAGAAAGAGACAAACAGATAAACATTCGAGAAGCCGCTCGTGCACTTGAAGCACACCCATACGATCGAGAGTATTCTAGTTGCTTATTGGGGGAATACATAAAACCGCTCAGCGCACGTGTCATCTCATTACTTCTTAACAACTAATAAAGTTCGCAACGCATATTCGCGTACGTTCAAGAGTACGACGCGGGAAATATTCAAGCAAATTCTACATGTCTGGTTTAAGAAAGCGGAAAGTGGACACAGAATGAAAAAAACAACCGCTATGATTGTGCAATAATGTGATTTAATAATTCTGCATTGCATTATTCACCAACAAAACTTGTGCTCTAAGTCCATTCGACTATAACGATATTCGACTATTCGACGGTAAGGTGGCTAAGCAAAAGTAAAATGCTAAAAAGGTTTTATGACCTTAGAAAAGAAATAGCTGATATTAGACTGCGACCTGTGACTTTTCGCACGAAAAATAATTTGCACATTCGGAAGCACGTATATAAATGTGAGCACTTTTTTTCAATCATGAAAATTAATAAAAAATAAGTATCATACGCGGCTTACAGATGTTAATTTAGAAAACACTTTGCGTCTATATACTACCGGTATTGACTCCAATATTGATCATCTTATTTCTCAGCTTCAAACTCAAATATCTCATTAATTTTTATTTGATTTTTCTATCATTTTTTATTAATGTGCTTTCTATATGTTTGATTATGCTATTATAATAAATAAATAAATAAATGTGTGAATTTCTGTGGCTTTTGCCTACGGCCCGCGACCTACGGCCCGCGACCCTCAGCCAAGCAAAGTTGCCCATAGATGTAGATGGACATATTGGAAATAGTAAATTCAGTAAATTTGGAATTTTAAAGGCGAATACAAGGTGGAAAGTTATTCATTTTTGTGTACAAAAATTAGAACATGTAAAAAAATTATAAGATCAAACTTCCGCTCCTGTCTGATACAAAAAATAAACAATTCTTTTTATACCAAATTTTATACTGTACCTATATTAATTACACATACCTAATATGTATTTTCCAAGACACTTATAAAAAATAATAAAGGCTTGTAAATTCTAATCCAATACAGTATTGCAATATTATGGTAGAAAAACAGGATTTCCTACTCGAGATGAATTTTTTTATCATCTCACGAAAAACAGAATTTTCATCTCTTGTAAAATATATTATTATCAAACATTCTGGGACATTAGATATGTATATTATAACCTACATGATTTTTCTCGGGATCTGCTAATGTCTGATTGATTTCTGTGCTACGTTAACAACTGGATGCGAAAAGAACGTGTGCGTTCTTGACATCCATCTACAAAATACCAATCGCTCTTATTTAATAACAAGAAATTCGCCCACAGTGGTTGAGTATATTTGAGCATGTATTTTGATGGCACTCCATATTAAACCTTCACTACTTTCTTTCCTTTACAAACATAACATTGTGATAAAAGAATCACGTATCGACATGCTTGCTTAGAAGGTAATGTTATTAAGTTAAGATCTAGGTGGAAGTTGGCAAAGAATAATAAAGTCAGGTAGTCCCTTCCTTTTTCTTTCTCTATGCAATTGATTACCTACATGCTATAAAAATAAATTTATTGCAAATCTAGGGCTAGAAGTCGCTCTTACGCTACTTATCGTAAGGCATCACTGATGTCGGATAGGTAGTAGCAAAACCACAAGAGGGAGATACATATAATTATGCTACCATTATAAGCAAAAATGCAGTAACTGCATCATAGCAACTTTTTCAGGAGAACGGAAAACGATGTAGCATCAAGTTTTCGTAAAATATCTATGATTAAATTAAAATGCTGCTTTTTGATTAATAGAACACTAGTATCACGACAGCCTTCAAGGTACCTGGTGCCCAGGGTGGATACTATGAACGTCGTATCCTAAAATTTTATAGGAATCCTTACGTTTTAAATCCAAAAATCAGGGATGGGAACTTGTAGATAATTCTTTAATTCTTATAAAAATGACACAGCCTCCTGGTCCACATAGTGTTAAGAAATAAATTTTCTGCTGTTGAGAAAAAGTTTGCGGTAATTCATGTGGTTGCAGAAAGCATAATCTGCAATCTTTCGTGCAACAATTGTGCAAATTGTAATTGTTCCAATGTAGAAAATTATTTAGAAGAAGAGCCATTATCGGCTGAATCTGAATGCACAGAGGAAGAAAACGAAGAAGAGATCTACAGTAACTAAAAATAACAAATATTCTTGATACTTCTTATTCCTAATACTCTTAGTACAAGTTTTTGAAATTTTTTTAAACAATAAAATATATAAACATATTACGAATATATTTGGAGTTTCCAGAAATTATTTTTTAAAACATTATTTTAATCTGTTTTAATCGTCTCTTATATTATTTAAATAAATAATTAAGAATAATATATTTAAATTCAGATAAAAATTATGTAGTACTCAAAATAATTCCAGGAGGCAACGTTCATACCGACGACGTAGGGTACCAGATACCTCAGAGACCGACTCGTGTTCAGATCTCAACCCTCCCCCAATCGAGTAAGTAACGAGTTTCGACTTTATAATCCCATAAAACTCTATGATACGACATTAATACTGTCCACCCTGGGCATCAGGTAGCTCAAAGACCGTTGCCATCATGATATTCGTATTCATCAACCCCAAAAACCTCATAGAAGCAAAACTGGACTCATTTTCATCAATATTTATCGAGTTGTAATTTTTTATTTATTGTCTCTTCGAGATGCACTTCTAAAATGCATATTTTTAAATGCAAAAATGCATTTGCAAAAGTAATTGATCGATATAGTTCACAAAGGTTATAGACGCTTTCGCGAATCGAATGCACAAAACCGCATTAAGAGTCATCTTACTACTCATAAAATAGGAAGCACATTGCTTTATTTCCTCGACTATAGGTATCACGCGTGCACAAACCTTTTGCTGCGGGGGGCTAATGATGAAAAATTACTTTAAACGTCACATGTTGTATAACGCTCTTAAGGGAATTGTAAACAATATTGTGCATATCTATACTTACTAAATATTAATTATTACTTCTAACCGTCTTATGTATCTAAATAGATTCCCATTAATAATGCCGAAACTTATATGACCTACACACATTTCCACGGTTTGTTTCGTAAGGCCAATATAACTTTGGCAATAGTCATATAAGAATTGATGGAAAGCATTAGTTAAAATGCACATACATCAAAAGACACGCATTGGGGTGTCATTTAGGCTCTAAAGCGTAAAATATAAAACAACTTTTCATTACATGAAATGAAGATTTATATACATTAAAACAAATGCGTTATTTGGGTTGAAATTATGATTAATTTGCATTCCGGGTTGCTCTGCTTAACCCAAATGGTCGGGATTTACTTGATTGAGGACACTATCTGGAATGGCTTGGGTGGTAAAGAATATCTTTATATTATGCTGGAAGCATTGGAATATTGGATTCTGACATCCTACAAAATATAATGCATATTAGTGTAATAATAAAAATATGAATGTATTGGCAAAATATAGACACTGACAAATGTTTACGGCACTTCTTGAAAACGTTTTTAAGTAGTATCTTCTATAGGGTAAACTGAGTAAATGAGCTCCACATTTTGAAAAAAATATTTTTAAAACGGGATTTAATGCAAAACATTACTTTATAATTTTAATGTGGCCACATTAATCCTCTATAAAAATACAGATAAACTTACATTCTTAGACTATAAATTTTTGTTCATACATTCAGGCAAAAATGTTCCTATATACCGGCGTTTTTGATAGGTACATTAAATCAAGGGGTACAATATATCATTTAGAAATAGCAAATCCATTCGCTTTTTTTTTTCTCTTTATAATGATGTACACTGTATATAATGAAAAATCATGTTGCTTTATATTTTTAGTGTTGTCTTCTTGATGGGTTAGACTGTGAAAATCAAACAAAAACTTCTTTGAAGCAGGAAGTAAAGGAACATAGCAGTAAATAATTCTAAGAGTAGGTAATTTATTAAAAAATAATGTCGACAAAAGTATAACAACATTTTTTTATTAAGCAACTCATTAAATAAACAAATACCGAACAAAGTATTAGAAACTAAAATAACAAAAAATCCTTCTAAAAACATGTACAAGTTTTATAACCAATAGCATATCAATTGTTGGCCATAACCTTGGTACATCTTCTCGGCATGGTGTTGATAAAGTTTTCTTCTAAGACATGAAGTGGCAGGTTTCTACAAACTTCTGAAATTTTATTCATCGGTGCTTGTTTATTTATTAGGAAATAATTCGGTACGTATTCGTCGTTCTACTTCTTGCAAAAGGTTTTCTATCGGATTCAAGTCGACGCAATCCCCCGCGTCGAATGATATGTCAGGTACAAAACTCTAATATTGTTCTGCCTAAACCATTATTTTGGATCTTATCGTGCTGAAAAATGAACCGTAGGGGCATTTCTCATTCTGCGAAAGGAAGCATCACGTTTTCCTTAATGTTTCTGTACATTGACCTGGTCATTATCCCATCGATAAAGTATAGACGACCTCCCCCCCCCCCCCAGATGATAAGCCAAGCCCACAAAACAACATTAACTCTGCCATGCTTAACTGCAGGCGTTACATACGTGGGATTCAAACGCTGGATTACAGGTCTTCTAAAAATATTATAACGTGTCTCATCACTAAAGAGAATCATGTTGCAGTTAGCAGCCATCCAGTCGATACGCCTTCGTGCAGATGTAAGCCTAGCAGCTTTATTTCTAGAAGAAATTAAGGGTATTTTTTTGCTGGTCTCCTACTGTATAACCATTCCTGCACTAACCTTCTTTGAATAGTTCTGCAGGAGATGTTTATATCGGGTGTTTCAGCTTTAATCTGAGGACCAGACATCTACGGATCGTTTTCAGAAATGTGTTTTATCAACCAATCTGCGCGTTTTGTTTTTCTTGTCCTACCTGAGTTGGGAATAGTATCTAAATTATGTCTTTCATTAAAATACGAGATTATAAATGTACTAGGAATTAACAAAAAGCTTCGAGCAATATAAGATTGTTTTTAGAACTCGTGATCTTAAATCTTTAGACACAGCAATTCCATTTCCCATCTCCAGAAATACTTCTCTGAACTGGCATTAACAAAGTTGCAAGCTAGGATTTATTCCAAAAACTACTACAGAAATGCAATAAGATGTGTTTGTTGTAGTTATTTTGGTGCTTAAAAAACAGCTACTACTGAACGTCAAATTATAAAATAGTAATTAATCATGGAATAGTGTTTTTTATGTTAGATATTATCACGCCTATTCGAAAACCAATGTAGTTGTGATGTTTACATCAGGCTCTCGTGTCTCTAGATTGTCTACTAAATATCATACAATTTTTTGATTTTTCAGTTCGTTGTCAGCGTGCGACTCAATTCATCGCGTCACCGTACCTACATCGCGTGATTAGACTTTGTCCACTTATACGTGATTTCTCCCCACCTCTCAGCGCGCCTCACGATACATCGCGTCACTGTACATCACGTGATCGTGATTAGACTCTGTCGTCTGCTCACTCAAGTCACGCATATACAGGGTATACTGTCCTATCAAGTTAGTAAAAATGAGAACTTTTTACCGCAAAATTTATTAAAATGCCTACTTTGTTGTTATTAATTTTATGTGTTTAATACACAAATTTGAATCTAATTAGATGATACTGAAAATAGGAGACAAATTTTTATATAAATAATATTTTAAATCAGATTTAACTACATAATTCATTAAATTTTTAAAAAGTTACAGATAAATTTATAAATTATTTAATAAAATTAATAAAGCAAATGTTACTTAATGTAATTATACCTTCAACATCCACACATTTTCAGCTCTTCTTATAAATTCGTGAACGTTGCGGATTACAGTGGGCCTCTTAATTTTTCTGATTTCGTCTCCTATTCTTTGTTGCAACATTTAAAATGTGTGGAGGGCGAACAGCGTACACTTTTTGCTTCAAAATACCCCAAAAAATAAGTAGGTGATAGGCCAGGTGACCTAGCAGGCCATTCAAGTGGACCGTATCATCCAACCCATCTCTCTCGAAAGTGGTTATTCAACCACCTTTATCTGTAACCTGTTTTAATCTGTATCTGTTTATTTTATCCGTATATTTTATATAATCAGTTATGTAGTAAAATTTGATTTAAAAGATATAAAAATGTAAAATATAAAATTTGATTATAAAAAAATACAAAATCTCTCGTTTTCACTATCATCTAATTTTATTCAAATAACCACCTTTGTATATTAAACATTTAAAATGAATAACAACAAAGTGTTTTACTAAATTTTGCGGTAAAAAGTTATATCATTTTTACTTGCTTCGTAGTAACGGACACCCTGTATGTGTACAGTCAAATAAAAGAATTATATATATATATATATATATATATATATATATATATATATATATATATATATATATATATATATATATATATATATATATATATATATATATATATATATATTTATATATATATTTAAAATACTAGGAGCAATATAAAAGCAAATAATCGAATTATATTTATACTTACGATTGCATGTTGGTCTCCAACGTTCTGTAAACGAATTCTCTAGTTACCGATGAGTTAATTATCGGTGGGTATTGGAACGAAGTTTGATTTTGCGGTAATGAGTAGGAAGCCTCGAAGTTCATCGAAAAGAACCCATCTGCCAAACCGCGGTTATTCAGTGGTACAGCAATTGCCACAAATATCTGAAAATTAACTACAGATAACAACTAAATCGCAGCAAAATTCTACCTAAACAAAGAAATTACTAAATCCAAAAATGTGTGTAGGTACTTTAACAGAATAATAATCAAAGCATAATTTAACCCTGTTTATTCCGTCAGATTATACAAACTTTTAAAAAGCGGTACAATCAAACGAGATGGTTTAATAAATTAATAAAAAAATATAACAATGGTTTATCCAGAGACGTCCGTCAGGAGCAACTGACCTACTTTTCCTGTCAGAATTTCTGTGAGAAATTTAGATTTTTTCTTAAAATATTGTTTTACTTTGAGGCTCTTATAATTTTTTGATGTAAGGTTTAGATAGTATATTGTAAACATAAAAAGTAAATCACCCTGTACATAACTATGCAAAAAAGTTTATTAAAACATTCTTTTTTCCGAACCTGTGGTCAGGTTCGGAAAGAAGGAGCCTCAAATTTGCGACGAATTTATAATGATCCGTTAAATATGTATACTGAGTTTACTGTCAATAGAGTCACGAATATTTGCTTTTGGTATTGTGATGTCTTTAAAACGTATTACTTTCTATTATCTAATGCTAGTTTTATTCCATCCTTCTAGGAATCACATAATTATTGATAGTTTAATAGCAAAGAATGTGTTGCAAATATTCCGATGAAACGTGATCGTGAAGTTTCCACTTCAATTATTTGCGGAATATATTATCAGCACAGCAGGAATACATTATAGCAAATAATGTATTTATCAGAATATTAATAGGTAAATAAAGTTAAACTAGCTCCTAATATTTGGTAACAGCCACAGTCACATTCAACAACTGTTTCACATCGTCGAGATAATCATTTTGAGAAAGCCTTTGACAAAGTCTGGTATCGTGGACTTGCGTTATTAAATTAATAGAATCATATATCACAGATCACCAATTTCGAGTAATAATAAAGCAGGAGTGCTCCCAATTCTGCTCCATGGTTTCTGGTTATTCGGTTTGAAATACCGAAATATATTTCAACTTAATTATTTGCATAGGAACTCCATGTATATTTTATTATATATCATGACATTGGCAATCCAGACATACCATAAAATCACTATCTTGCATTGAATGAACCCAAATTTTGACCAATTCTTTTGATGATAGTAAAAATATGACAAACGTTACAACAAAAATACGTTTTGATCTAGATAGTGATGGTACTTGTTTATTACAAAAATAATGACATTGTCAAATCAATATCATTATTATGAGTTCATTGCTGCAGAGTGAATAATTAATCGGTTTATTCATAACTGATTGGATAGTGAAATAGAGAACATAAATTTGATTTCTTGAGATGGTGAATGTAATAATTTCTTTCGTCAACACAATAGTTCTGGATATTGATATCGAAAAAGAAATGTACTCGATTTATTTGGAATGTAGATGAATTGCAAAAGATGAGCCAATCACATTTCGTCGCATGGCTCGAAATTTTGAGGAACGGAATACATTTCAGTCGTAGAAAAGGGAAACAAGACGACCTGTGAGAAATGAGGACAATGAAACACATATTTTAGCATATTCAAATGTACACAACCATGCTCCTTGTCGACAAGCGAGCAGAGAAAGTGGAATCTCAAAATCATTTTCACGTATAACAAACTTCTACAAACTACATCCATTTAAACCAAAAACTGTAACAGAATTTCTTCCCGGTGATTATATTCGGAGAACCAATTTCTCCAACTGGTTCGTAAGTACATATATCAAATGCAGATTATTTTATAAGAAATATTTATGGACTGATGAAGGAAAATTCTCCAATAACGGCTTACACCAGGATGCAGAATCCCCGATGGCTACAAACTAGACATTCTCAGTATGTATGGTCCATGAATGTGTGGGTCGGTATAATAGGAGACCGACTACTGGGTCCATATTTTTTTCAAGAAAATTTAAATGGAGATAGATACCTAAACCTTCTCCAAAATTAATTTGAGGAATATTTGGACGAGTTACCAGTCAACAGGCATGCTGATAAGCTTTTTCAACAAGATGTATGCCCTTCGCACAACTATGGATCAGTGAAGGAACATCTCCGACAACTATTTGGAGAAAACTTAATAACAACGAACTGTCTTGACTAACTGGTCAGCTCTATCACCGGAACTCACTCCGTTAGATTTTTATCTTTGGAGAAACAACTAAAACAGGAAATATCAGTACGAAATGTTGAAGAAATGAAAGAGAAAATTGCAAATTTATGTAGAAAAATAGACAGAAACGTGTCACCGAGCCGCCGCCTGTCATCATTTATTGCATCATATCCGATCGTGAAAGCTGCCTGGGTCACCTGGCCGCTAGTATTTAATAATTATTAATCTTATGAATATTAGTTTTATCTGTAATATCAAAACTCTTCAAGTTTAAGTAGAAATTCCGTTAATTTTCCTTGCCCAAAAAATAGTAATGACGTCGACAAAAATCATATTTTTTATACGGGGTGGTCACAAATCTCTAAAAATTTTTACTTTTCGGGAAAACGCAATTATTTATAAATGTTTTTGCTTACCTAAAGTAATGTCGACAAAAATTATGTTTACTAGATGGGGTGGACAAAGATTACAAAAAGAAAATATTATTATTTACAAAAGTTTTTACTTGCCCAAAAAGTAGAAATGACGTCGACAAAAATTATAATTTTTATACAGGGTGGTCACCGTCGACAAAAATCACATTTTCATACGGGGTGGTCACAAATTACAAAATCTGAAAAAATGGTTAGTTTTCGGGAAAACGCCATTGTTTATAAAAGTTTTTGTTTGCCTAAAGTAATGTCGACAAAAATTTTGTTTATTATACGGGGTGGTCAAAAATTACAAAATCTTAAAATTCGGTAAGAGTAAAGTTTGTGCTTTTTGTTCACCACGTATAAAAAACTAATGATGATTTTGCCACAATTATGTTTTAAACGGGGTGATCAAAAATCACAAAGTTTACTCCTACCAAATTTTAAGATTTTGTAATTCTTATCCACCCTGTATTTAGAACACAGTGTTTGACAAGCCATTATTATCTTTAGGCAAACAAAAACTTTAATCACAGCTGATATGACAACTCATATCAACTGTGATTAAAGTTTTTGTTTACCTAAAGATAGTGATGGCTTTGTCAAAAATTGTATTGTATATACAGGGTGGTTAAGCTGGTTAAGGTAATTAGCTGAGTCGAATGACAATTTTTACTGTTTTATTTGTACACAAAAACCTCAAATTCTTTTTGAAAGGACATTGAATATCTCACTTCTTAAGAGCCTGATAGGCTGGTACAGGCGGCTTCTCTTACAAATGCCCCATGGAACGAAATGGAGAATTGGCAATGCCGCGAAGAGTCGATTGCAAAAATTCCTTTTCTTCGCCTCGGGATTTTTTGGCATTTGATTTGTATAAATTCCCGATTAGGAATATCAGACACCGACACTTGTGAAATCTCACTTCCTGGTGGACAATGCTGCTTAAATGCCGATCTCACTTCTATGAGATAGTCACAATCTTGTCGATAAATGTTATCCACACGGCGGTATTCTGCTATCCACCGGTGTGGATTTGTGCGTGTTTGCGTAACTAGATAATGGTCACTTCACGGGCCAAATTCATCGCAACGGTATCAACGTTCTCGGTACACGGCAAGTACGATCAACTTACTAATCGAAAACATATTTGTTATATGCACGGCTAAGGAATCGCAAACCTGACTGAATATCACATGCAAGATAACCCATTTAAAACGACAAGACCTTCAAGGTCAAATGAACAAAAATACAGCTGCGTTTTATTTTTATTCAATTCACTTGAGAAATTTTTAACCAGTTGTGTCTGGTATTTTCAATATTCCTGCGATACTCCCGTAAGATGCAAGATCTGTGAATTTTTGATATAATAAACCCTTTAACCATACCAAATTATGTTTGTTTTATTTTATTTTACTTATATACTGTTTGTCTCCAACACCCTCTGGTTGCATGATGGTTGCAAGGAATTTTTTGTTATTTTACCGAATGATATCATAACACGTTTTTTATTAAATTTAACCTAATTTACTCCTACATTGTAATAAAGAAGCAATAGGAAATTATTTTGTTAATTATTATTTACTAGTTATCTTTGTCAGACTAATATATCTATTAAAATGGCTTGAGAATATTTAATTTTCACCTTCCAAGTGTCATGACCGCCTAGAGCAAAACGTATTATGTTTGTCAAATTCTTACTATCATCGAAAGAATTGGTTAAAATTCGGGTTTGCTCGATGCAAGATAGTGATTAAATTTAATATACATGGTATCCCTATGCAAATAACAAAGTTGAAATACATTTCCGTAACACGCTGTATAAATATCATAAATTAATTAAAATAATGTTTCGATACTAAATAAATACATTATATATAAATACATTAATAATAAAATAATAATATATAAATACATTATATTAGTGAAGTTTATTCTTACCCCCATATAAGGGCTTCCAATAGGAAAATGAAATTTACTATTATATACATCGATTCCATCACCTTTAACACACAAAACTATGCATATTACTACCAAAGAAAAACTCCACAAGTATTCTTTCTTAGGTATCATCACATGTACTGCACCCTTAAAGCACATCATCGCGACTAATAAGGAAACATTACTAAATACTGAATATATATAATTGCAAGTATATTAACTACTTAGAATACTCCGAATAACTGTAAATCTAAACCATAGCATCTATTTTGTGTGTCTATCTTGTTAGTAAGTGGTAAAACGTATTAATACCATTCGTTGAGTGTACTACATGCAAGACGCTATATAGACTAGGTAAATAGTAAATCCGAATGCTAAGAGAATAGAGAAAGTTTTTATTCTTTCACTTGTTAACCAAATCACATGCAAATATATATTTGAGTAACTCATGGGAAATGAATGAAATCGTGACACATGAACAAATTCGTATAAACAATGTCATGGAAGATCCTCTTGCGAGTCCCATTTTTAAAGATTTGAGTAAAATGTCATGCTGTGATGATCCTTTTTCTCTCAGGACCTGGGGTGGTTTTGGACTCAATATTGCAGTAAACCTTAGTGACAATAACTTTATTTTCATACAGTTACAAACAAACCACAAACGTTCTTGACGGCTCAATGGAGAAGAGTTGCTATTAACACAATTTTAACCACTTGAGTGAATTATATTTTTTTATAATACGGGTATAAGGATAAGGATAATATTTATAATTCTTTCATATTTCAGCCCTCAAAATAGCCCCCCCTCTTTTTGCGGCCCACGTAGTCGTATGTTGGATCCAAAAAAATGAGGCCACATTTTGTTGGGGGAAGCCCTATGTGTACCCCATCTTGGGGGGCAAATCTCAACTGCCCCCATAGAGTTTCGTTTTTCTTTTTACTTTTTATTTTCTCTTTTTTCTTTTTTACGTTTTCTTTTTTCTTTTTACTTATTTCGTGTCGCTGTCAAAAAAAATAACACACTCACGCCCCAAATAAAAATGAGCTGTTGAAATTCAGCTGGAAGAATATCTGTCAAAATTTTCGATACATGTTCTATATGACGGATAGCTTTTGCATTTTTTAAAAATATTATAAAGATTTTGTAGCTTAGTTACACTAGTATTACCAATGATAACTGTGTTATGAAATTTTCCAGTTAATTAAGTACATGTAATAATAGTCAAAGTAGACGAATGTCTTTATTGAAATGTTAACAGTAAAACTATACAAAGTATACGACACGATCAGTCTTAAATACGTACTGCTGTATAAAATATTACAGATGTGTAAAAATATAAAATCAGGGATACAAGTAAAACTATAAATGTACATAAGTATCGCAAATCTAGGGACAGCATTTGTTTGTGGTTACAAATAATAATTATAAAGATAATGGTTCTAACAGTTTTTGATCCTTTTGTATGTATTTTTATCCTATTGTATGTATTTTTATTACCTACCCAACCAGATTCATGAAATCTTATGCCTATTACTTTTATTTATTTATTCCAGTTATTTCCAGTTTCAATATTTTATAATTTTAACACAATAAGATTATTATACCTAGGAGAACAGGAGTCTTACAAATGTAAATATAAATGTAAATATAAATAATTTATTTATATGTTTATAATTTTGCCACTCAAAACATCTATTAAGTAAAAAGATTTACGTTGAACTAATCAAATCAAGCCCCGAGTTCAACCGCATCTTCGTTTGTAAGAAAATAGAACGAATGAAAGAAATCCTGGTTATTGACAGTTTAAATTATCAAAAGCTATATTGAAATGTTATATTGAAATGTAATATTAGTCATAAAACTTTATAACTGTTTATTCCGCAAAATGTACATTATAATATTGTAGTACCTGTGCCCCTCTCAGTTTCTCTGGTTATTAAACAAGATGGCGGCTGTGTCAAATTATGTATTTAATGAGAATAAAATAAAAAGTCAATAACTGTTTTAAAACAAAAAATCACCTGTAAAATAAATGATATGGATCTGTGTATAATACACGTATTTTAGAGATACCCTTTTCGGTTATAAATAAATGTATCTAACAAGTTATAATATTTCGTATATTCCATTTCTCGTTGTAGAATTCTTTTCATATGCTGGGCTCCAGATTGAATTTGATTTAAGGAGCTACACGCTATTAAACGTTGTAATACAGGATAATTTACGAGGAACAACATAGGTGAAAAGAGAATACTACCTACATATCTTCAGAATTATTATTATTAAATTAGAATTTGCTAACAAGTGTCAATTTATAGCTCTAGATATCTTGTAACGTAAATAAATTCCGTTCCGTTTTGTGGCAAATGTTTGAATTCTTATATCAAATATTTGAAATAAAACCGTGCGACCTGGTAGAAATTTACCGCGACTCACCATCTACGGTTGCCCCTACTTTTCCCCCGCTACAAGCACGCACATTTATACGCGGGATCGGCAAAAATTCTTTCCTTTCCTTTTCTGCCGGCTTGTCTTTAGTCTGTCGACCTTACGCTCTCGAAGAGATATCTTCCGCATGGTGGTGCAGTGATTCAAAGTTACCAGGTATATTCTTTAATATTTTATTCATTAATATATATATATATATATATATATATATATATATATATATATATATATATATATATATATATATATATATATATATATATATATATATATATATATATTAGCTTTGAAATTCTTTGCTATTCATATTTGTTTTGTGAAAAGTAATATTGGGTTAGTAGCATTTCATTACATAGAGAAATAAGCAAATAGACCAATAAGAGGAAAGATATAGTTACCAGTGCTATATCTGGACATACATACGGAAATGAACCATTATACACACCAGATATAGCACTGGTAACTATATCTTTCCTCTTATTGGTCTATTTGCTTATTTCTCTATGTAATGAAATGCTACTAACCCAATATTACTTTTCACAAAACAAATATGAATAGCAAAGAATTTCAAAGCTAATATATATATATATATATATATATATATATATATATATATATATATATATATATATATATATATATATATATATATATATATATATATATATATATATATATATATATATATATATATATATTTTTATTTATATATATATATATTTAAATACAATGACTTTTGGACTATGATAGCCAGTGTTTATAAGTCTAACTCTGCTGTTTTGGACACTGAAACTTTTTGCACACATATATTGCATATATCAGTATATATTTCGGACTGGGGATTAGCCAGGGAATCCTGAGATTAATGGTCCTGAGGTCCTGAGAGGTGATTGCTTTCGTGATCTTGTTCTTACATCTTGAAAATACCACAGTCATCATCATTTTCTATTACATTATCCATAGACATAAAAAGAAATTGGACATCCACCGACATCTACGGACATCAACTGATATCTACAGAAATCCGCGGACACCCACGGAAGTCGACGAGTGTACACTACTAGTACACAAGAGTGTACACTAGAAATCCACAGATGCTTACCCATCGGTTTTCAGGTATCTTCCGAAGAAGTTATTATGTGACAGCAAGCTGGTAATCATACAGGTACTTTATTATTGGTACGTCTGCTAGTTAACTCAATGTAAGTTTGGTAGCAGTGAGAACAAGATATGGAATGCAAAGATACGAATTTTAGTAATTTGGTTTCCAAGTTCAGTTCTAAGTCCATTGGAACTTAGATTGGCACTTAACAAAATGTTAGACTTTATAAAGGCGCTGAAAATACTCGGGGGTTCTTCTGGTCCTAATAGTGACGTTGGGAAAGTACTTAATACTAGATGGTAAAATTAACAAAATATTATTAGACCTGCATAAAATTGTACAAAAGTAAACAATAAAATAAAGCGTATTATTTTCTTAATAATATTCATTTTAAGCAATTTTCAAGGACTAAATTATGTACCACCCTAGATTTCCTGAGATATTTAGGTTTAGGGTAATTAATTCCCCTTCAAATCCTAACTTGGCTGGCCTACCAGACAAAATATTGCATTCATGTTTGTACTTACGTTCCGTATCATTTATTAAATGTTTATATACCTAGTAACAGTTTTCGAGAAATGTATGTTAAATCTATCTCACGGTGTACTATCATATACCCTCTCTTCAAATATGCAATACCTTTGGGAATAAATATTACACATACAAGTATGAGCACTTAAAGCATGAGGGCCCTCTCGCTTCACTCTGTCATAGAAAGCGAGACATCTATCTTTAAAACGCCTGCATCACTGCTGGCCGTCTCAACATGCAAGAAAGTACACAAGGAAAGTTAGTGCAGCACGAGTATTCATAAGTTAGGGAATGATTTCCATAGAAAATCTCGAAGCTTTCAGCAACATACATAATGGATTAACCACTTCCGGAGCTTCACCTGGAACTCGACAGGGGCTGTTCCAAAAGGCATTTGTTAGGTCAGACAAAACCTGCGTCTGCTGCCCACAGGAACAGGGGACTCTCGGCCCTAAGCAGCCGGAAACACGGCCTACAAACACACTTAAGGGAGCCCCGGCGAGCCGGTATACGGCGGCGGTAACACGTAAGATAAAAACTATTAGGAGCAAGTGACCATTTTAAGTTCTAATTTAGTTAACACGAGACGTAAATAATGGGCGAGAGAGCTAAGCTGTGTTGTGATTAATATATTTACTTACTCGCAAACAAAAGAACATTTACTTAATTTGGGGTAATTTAATATCTCCGCTCTCCACGGTTACTTAAGTAGTATCACTCTTCCCTAATTAAATATTAACTGCGGCGATATCTGACGCTCTATGTACACGGCGGATGAAAAATATGGTTTTAGCATATGCATTCCTCAAATTGGGATGCCATTGAATTTATTATTATTCAAATTGAGAATATAAAATGATAATTATAGGTAATTCGAGTCCCTGTATCTGTGTAATATAAATTTACAATTCTCCTGAAGAGTATGACAATTCAATGCTTTGCCTGCTTTTTAAACTGCCATGTTTAAACTAAATTTAAAAACTGAAATAGTGAACACATGTCGTATGACGCTAAAAGTAGGGGTTCATTTTCAGGTAAGATATCTAAAATCCATTGTCCTATTGTCAATAAACAGGGTCTACTCATAAAGCGGCACAAATCTTAAAGATTCGGCAATAAAAACATAAATTGTTATGCCTCGGGTCAGTGGCAGTTAGAAGTGTCGCTTAATTTATGGTTTCCGGTATGGGCAAAATAGCCAAGCATTACCCGGAGGAGAATATTAGAATAATACTTTCATAAAACGTAGGAGCAGCTAAACTAATTAATGCAGAAAGAGTATTTCAGAAATGTCGTAATTGTATTGCTTTGTAGAATGAAGGATCTAAGCCTAAGAAGAGTTTTTCGGTGGGGTTTTCTCTTCATATGTGTATATAATGGCCTAGTGCATTGTGGGGCACCCTACAAATATTGCTATTATTTATCCATGTCATGTAAAATGTTTAGTTGGAATTTTGCAACCAGATGTCGTTAGTGTACGGGAATAGTTTCCTGAGATTATATAAGAGGTAAAGTAGATTTCGTAGGATTGGTTGAGATTTTACCCCGGTAAGTGATATTACTTAAAAGGGATGAAAAATCATCTTTGGTCCTGTCCAAAATCTAGAGAGATAGAGCGACAATCTTAGTCAAAATTATTCAGTTTCCGGTTTTCATACAGTAAATTCGGGTTCAAAATCAAATAGTATAGTAAGCGGAAAGTTAGTCAAAATTGTTCTATTAGAGTCAGGTCTGCTTAACCCTAGTGATTAGTTTTGTGTCTCACATAGATAGGTTTATTATTTGCTCGACGCATCTGGTTTAGTGTCCAAATTTATAGCTTATTTGGTGGAAATGTTTTATTGTTATCTTAATTTATTCTGTTAAATCTTGCCAACCCAAGACGCTCCCTTTCACTTTAACATCGTCCAATCTGAGAAAACCCCCCAGTGGTTACAACATTATGAGCCGGGCCACCATTAAGTTGATAATACAAGTATCTTCTGACAGCTTTACCTTCTAAAATTACCCAGCTGCTTGTCCAATACCATTATGGAGCACTCCAACAAAATTCAGTAGGCTTCAAAGAAGGATTGATAAAGTTGGCTTTCCTAAAATTAAAGGTATTATTTTGTTAAATAATATTTTTATGAATGTGATGACTTTTACTAATATTATAAATTATAACAACATGTGGATGGTGGATGTCTTCAATTATACTAGTAGGTATGACTCTGTTCTGTTCTTTCAACTCTAAATTATTTTTTTAAAAAGACAAGAACAAAAGCACGATTATTCATATTTAATATAATATTAATTTGAAATAGATTAAAAGCAGTCAACTTTTACAGTTGGAGAGGCGTTAATGTTATTAAAACAGGATAATTCGGAACGTTAAAATCACCTCCAGTTAGAATATTAGATGTATACGAAAATGTAGGCAATTTAAAGCTCACAAGCTATCAGAAGTTGAATTATAAATATTCAGAGATATATTTGGCGGTATGCATAATGTAAACACATATATAGGAATTTGATTAATTGTGATTTTCACACCTATAATGCAAAGAAACGATGTATCATTAAAACTAGCTTTAACTGGATTTAGGCTGCATATATAATATAATTCACTGCCAAGCAGACATTCACAAATTACGATGGCATATGTCAAATTTATTACTATCAAGAAGTTCAGTGTTTGCTGCAGTCTTTAATAGTCTAGTTGACAGAGAATTTCATTTGATATTTTGAGGCATGTGTTTGGTCCTTGTTATACGTGGAATTAATTTCCTTATAGCTGTCCTTATAGGGAAATCTATGTCACATATAAAAACTAGGAGCGTATAAAACCTCATAAATTGAGGGTAATGGGTAGGTATTTTTCAAAAATACCGATTACCGAAGAGAAATGAAATTTAAATAATGTGATTATTCTGGCTTAATCCGACCTGTGTTACCAGTGTTGGGGAAATGATACAATTTTCAATTAACGAATTGCGAATAATAACGAATAAATATTTAGCAGATCAAGCTGATATGTTTTGCACATGTTTGCGGTCAAATAGTGCCCAGGTCATGCACACGTTTATGCAAACCCCCGTTGTACGCGAGGCTGTCCGTACGCTATTGAGCAAACTTGGCGATGCCTAGCCGTGTCTTGCACCACGCGAATGTGCCTATTATAATAGCCCATACTGCTTTCGTTTGATATGCAAACTGATGAAATGCGGTGCTCTGTGGCTTGCGCAATTATCCTAATATAGGATATAAAATAAAAAACAATAATTTTATCATTCTCGTATAACAGAACAGCTGCCCACAACTGCATGGCGGAAAGAGCAAATTAAAGACTGCTGGAAGAAAGAAACATTGAACACGATGATTCACTACTTAAAGCTGAATTGTTGACACTGACAAGGCAACATTTTCCAGCTTTCAAGAAGTATGTAGTGGATGAAATGGCCAAAGCAAGAGGAATTGAGGTAATTCGATTGCCTCCATATCACTGCAAACTGAACCCAATTGAGCTTATTTGGACACAAAGAAAAGGGAAAGTTGCTAGAGAAAATACAACATTTAAGTTAGCTGATGTGAAAAAACTTCTCCATGATGCAATCAAAGAAGTAAATGCAGGCAACTCCATAAAATGTCTAGACACTGTGAAGAAGGAGGAATCAAGAATGTGGGATCTCGATATTATGATGGATCCTACTCAGGATACTCCCGTTAAACCAGTCATAATAAATGTAAATGAAGACAGTAGTGAAAGTGACTTATTTTCAGATAGTGAATTGTGATATTAATTTCTGATGAGTTTTCGTGAATAGTACTACTAATAAGTGACAGTGAAAAATACCATTGTGCTTGGTATTTTATACCACTCACATATGTCTATATGTGCAAATAATAATATATCCCGCAAATTGGTGAGTTAATTTGTTATAAATTTTACTAACAGTCTTATCTATACTAATAATAAGTAACCTAACCACGTTCTATCCTGGCAAGGGTCGCTCTTACCTCCCCGTAAGGACCACGCTGGGCAATAGCAATTTAATTTGCTTCTTTTATTTTAAATTATTATTAGCTAAATTGAGTACTAAGTTGTACATGCAGCATGCAGAATTTCTTCAATATATTTTAAATACATTCAAAACTAAATAATTTTTTGGCTTAAAGTTTTGCACATATAATATGAATATGACATAATAGGACATATTTTGAAGTCACTTCACCTTGGTTACGCATGATGATATGCCACTGAGCAGTAAAACCAGTAAATCGCCGGCTTATTCATGCAGGTGTCTTCTAAGTGAGCGAGAAGTGAAATAGGATTTATATGAGTTGAAGAGGGATAGCGACCGATATGGTAAACCGCGGACTAGAGAGCCTAGTTCTATTCACAAGAAATTATGCCGGTATATAATTTTACACTAAATATCCTTTTGTATTACATAGTGATGTGATTTACCGCTTCTGTAGTAATTGGTACGTGTTTTCTTTGTAAAATGGCGCACAATTTTTTTAGCTCTACTTGTATATCAAACGAAAACACTATAGCTCTCGCCTACAGCACCTAGTGCTGTGACATTGAACTCTCATTGGTACGTGGAGGCCTCCTATACGATAGCTAGGCCGTTAAAGTTGAAAAATGGCGAAAAGCCTCAAATTTTCGAAGGCAAGGAAATAACTCTCAACTTTACGTGTTATACTAAAAATATTTAGGAGCAAAGATACACTATAAAACGTGGAGGAATATTTTTTTAAAATTGTTAGCTATAAAATTAAACATTAGGATTTGAATGTCCGGATACAATAAATAGTCTACTATGGCAAATAATACATAAGAAACAAAAAAAATTATACTTAAGTATAAGTCAGGTTTCAGAAAATGCTAATATGTCATAATTACACATGGATACACTGAGGTAGTTTAATATCGACTAGGCATCCTCTGTTATTACACAAATAAGCGAGATATCTAAAAACGGCCAATTTGGCATTTTGGTTTTCCTAATTTTTCGGTAAGAATGTAATTTTGATGTTTGCATGGGTTTAGTTTACACCCCGTATTACCATTTATTACCAATGAAATTTCCAAAAACGTACTGAAAACCGTATTTTGAAATTCCATATTATTCAGAAAATATGCATATAAAATTGCATTAAAATTTTGAATTATTCCAACCTATTGGCGAGCAGTGTATATAGTAACTATAAGAACTAATATCATTGGTCGAACTGCAAAACCTCGTATCTGCATTTCACATAATTTTACAGTACACACGAAAAAACACCAGGCACAAAAGCACGTATTTGTGTAGAATGTACAGATTCGGGTAATAACTGTATAAAACTTTGTATGAAAAGTGCGCGGTAATACAGAATTGACTAATATACTAGGTTATGTTCTACGCAGTGACATACGAGGGTATGAACAACGAAGATTTCTCATTTTACGACGCGCATTCACTTTCAAGGTTTTGCACGTATATGCCTTATGTATATAGTAACATTTCTAATGAGCCAAAAAACTCATTTTCGTACAAAAGTACAGATGCGAGGTTTTGTACCAACCAACGCGACGCCACGATATGCTATTGTTCTTAATCGCTCTTAATATCCCTCTATTCGTAATTTTGTTTTAATTCAGATAATACTACTACTCAGTTTAGTTTTCCATGGTAATATTAGTTCCGTCATAGTAGTTTATCATTAAATTCAAAAAATCTCTCATTAAAGTCAGCTTAGGGGTATATATCGAGAAAACTTTTAAAAGGCTCAACTGGCAACTTCTAAACAATGTTGTCAAGCTGGTAATCCGTAATAACTGCACCGAGGAGCGTTAATAATGTCATTATTCGACTTAGCCCGTATTTGAGACTATACCTGACGTTCCTTCATTTACGATTACACAGCGCTCTCCGCGAGATTTATCCCTCAGAGAGAGCCGGGCGACTTTGCAGATTTTACAGGCGCATTACCATATTTCAGCTATAACGCCACGCACTCGATTGCCAAATTATGCTTTTCTCATTCAAGGTGGTTAGTAAAAAATCCACCCAGTGCCTCCAATATCGTCTTCGATATGAAATATTATATCGGCGAGGCTAGACGTTTCCTCTCTTCCGTATTTTCGCTATCTTACGAACGATTTGTGCTAAGATATTTGCAATGGCCCCAAGCGCGATTCCCGTAATTTGTAGCTGGCTGTGAGGCCGGGAAAATCAGGCACTTATGAAGTTTTGCATTTATATACTAAATTTAAATGTTGCCATATGCGCTGGCGCGTGCGATGTACAGTTTTGTTTATTTAGATTAGAATAGAATTGAAAATTTACTAATTTTACACACAAGTATTGTTTTAGAAAGTATAGTTTGTAACATAGAACATTTGTAACATAAAAATCCGAGCAAAAAACGCTCATTATATCGATAAAAGGAGCCGTCGATCCTTAGAAACAAGCCACGCGTGCTTACCCAGGACCGTATTTAGGTTTCATGTAACATCTTATATTTATTATAATACACTTGGTCTGTGATTGATTAGGTCTGTGCTATGTGCTCAGTTTAGCCAAAAATATTTGTTTATACAAATTATTATTGCACAGCAAGGACCACGTCGAGGTATGAGCATATTTCTTGCTAGGAAGGGAAGGGTAGTATGGGGAAGGGAAGGGTAGTATGGGGTAGTATGGGGTAGTATGGGGAAGGGTAGTATAGGTGTAAAAAATAAAATTGAAACGTATTCTTCAATTAAGTAAAATAAATAACATTAATTTATATACTTTGCTTATAAATATGTGGGTTGAAAGGATCCGTGGGATTATAAAATATGAAAAAAAATAATATTTACTTTAAGTAACAAATAATAAATAATACAAAATTAAAAAATATATAAAATTATTTATAATAAATGCGTATAAGTAACAACTTAAAAAAAATATTTTAAAGTAAAAATAAAACAAGAAGGTGTACTCTGTACACAATGTAGGTATGAAAATATAAACAAATATAAACACTAATATGTTGTGAAATATATAATTTATTCACTGTCACTATCACTAGTGTCTCTATCACTGCTTTCTTCATAATCATCATTTTTAATACAAACCGGTCTTGATTAGCGTTTGTTGCTCTTCCATGTTCGATGTATTCATCTACATTTTTTTTACGTGCTGTACGCAGTTATTCCATTTATCCGATGACACTTTCTCTACCTCCGATTTTATAACTTCAATCACTTTTGCATCAAATTTGGGAAACTTATTGTTTCGTCCAATTCCTTTTTTTAGTTGACTCCATACTAATTCAATTGGATTTAAGATGCAAAAATACGGAGGTAATCTTAGAACGTAATCGTGTGTCCATGAGCTTTAGCCATTTCATCTACAACATATTTTTTCGAAACATTATTTTTCTTGACGATATCCAAAAGTTGAGTCCTTGTAATTTTTTTGTTAAATTCTAAAATGTGTGACATTAAAAATTCTTGAATGTCTTTTTTCATCGTGCTTGTATTCGGACCCTTCTCTAAATGTCTTGAGTGGTACGGGGCGTTATGCATGACTATAACGCTATTATTTTCTACATTCGGTAGTAAATTATTCTCACCACTCCTCAAAAATGTCAGTATTCATATTTTGTGGTAGTCAACGCTTGAATCCTCCAATTTTATTCCACTGAAATTCAGGCAATTAGGAACCAGTGTTACCACAATTACCACAATGTAGAATTAATAATCGTTTTCCTCTATTTGGAGGCATATCTACTTTGCATCTGTCGGAGTCATCTGTCCAGCTTCTTTTGACTGTATCATGTGTGTCGTACCAAGCTAAGCCATCGCCACAACGTCTGTTTGCTAATTTGCAACCGACCGCTCGAGGTCAATTCCAATAGTAATGAATCTACAGTTGGAATTTCATTTTTCCTATATGTATAATAAATTGTCTCTCGTAGTAACTTCACATGTGATGTGTCAATTTCCTTTGGGTTTCCTACGTCAAATCGTACGTTTCGTTCAGTAACTTCTTTTTTTATGTATTTTTAAGTATCGATTTCGGTACTTGCAAATATGACGTCTTTTCTATAGCCCCAGTCTCTCCTTCACTCGCAACTATATTTTTGTATACGTTTAATACAATTTGCTGAGCCTGTATTCCTAATTGTTTCCTACTTCTTTTAACTGGCGTTGCGTTTAAATCCTCCTGATTCTGACTGGTGCTAGGCTGAGGATCTTCCCACGGTCTAAAAATTTTACTATATTTAAAGAACACTTATGAAACACAGTTTAATTAAACGCATTTTATTATACCAAACTCAAAAAATTCACAAAACATTGTTTCCAAATAGACCACAAATTAATCACAGTATCCGCCAAATAATCACAATATCCGCCACATTATTCGCCACAATATACCTAATCACTTTAAAATATATTAATAAATACCTATACCGGAAATACCAAATTTATGCACTATAATTAATCACAATGTCCGCGAAAATATACCTAATCACTTTAAAATATTAAATACCTATACCAAAAATACCAAGTTTACTTACCCAATATGCCTATAATACTACGTCACGTCGTACCTATACGCCATGAGATGTCTAGAATTCAAGAATTTCGCTACCGAAATGAAATACTTCCCTGGACAGTCATAACCTAGGATAATATGCGTCCGATTGTAGCAATATAATGAAGTATATCCGTGGTCTTTGTCGTTTACATGCTTTTCTAATGGAACGTAACTCGATACTGGATGTTTGACAAGTCTCTCTTCACACGTGCTACCGCATTTTTAACACCTATGTCAAGTATAACCAATTTCCAGGAATTTAAGGAAAAACAAATGATTTTATATACATTGCCCATCACCTTATGGTATTACCATGTAGTATAACAAAATATTGTTCATACTATATACCTTTCGTCATATCATAAAACAATTGGATAGTGAATGTGATGCAGAATAAGAATGTTTCCCATTCAAATATGACAAATCCATTTACACGTTCCACGTGTCACATCGGCATCATTGGCATTCATAGAATGCCTAAGTTGCCTAATACCATCGAACGTTTTGTGGTAAAGTGGGGTCAACGATAATTCTTGAATTGAAATAGAAGTACTACAGTTATTCTTTAATTTATAGTATTGTTTTGATGGGTTTTGTGTTAAAATTGAGTAGTTATTAGTATTCTATCAAAACATAACAACTTATTGAATGAAAGCGTCTTTATAGTGACTATTTTAGCTTGCTGTAAGAAAAGTTATACTGCCCCGATCTCCCATTGCGGCAATTGTGGGTATCCTCTGAAAAATTTTTATATCTCATATTTTGATGTTACAAATAGTATTTAAAATCATTGCAAAACGACGGATGTTGCAAATTTAATTCAGGACAAATTCACATTTGGAGATATTACACATCTTTACACATTAGTGTATATAGATATAAATTAGAATATGCTTCGTTAATATGAAACCCTATTTATTTATATTATTCAACTGTCATTGAAAGAGTCAAAAAATGTTAAATCATTATAATTGTAAATTTTTCTCTGTTGACAGTGCAATTTATTAATTAATACTTTTATAGGGATTGTTAATCCTTTATCTATTAAATAAGTTATTGTTTTTTTGTTGCCTTCTTGGTATCTCACATTTTCGAGCGTCAATTTCTTTCCAAATATTGAAAAAATAACAACAACGGGGAGTTAAGAACTTCGTACAAGTGCATGCAGTCAATGTTTTATTAATTGCTATCAAACTACTCAAAGTAGGATCAAGCATTTTTGTTCTAACGGATTTTATTTTTCACATCCTTTGCCACATTCCTTCTCGGTCTAAAACATACCAACGCCGTGATTTGGGGTTATTTCTCTCCAAAGCAAGTGAAGTGTTCCAATTATTTGATAATCCTTCACTAATTGTTTTTTTGTATCATGTCGGCAAGGATTCCGGTCACTACTCGACCTGCACTAATCCTATAAGTGCCTGTGCTATATATTGACCGTTGATAAATTAAACATTGATTTTTAATGCTTCAACTACGTATCCTATCTACTGTTTATTTGGACAAACTAAAATACATGTAAAATTCAGATATGTTGCAGTTTACTCTTTCCCAATTATTTGTTTAATAAGTAATACTGTGTAATGAGTTAATTAACAATAAAGAGAGACAATCAGGAATTCGAAATGAAAAAGATTTATTATATCATCACTAATTAATAACAAAAATATTTATTTTGTGAAAACTAAATATTAGGACAGTACGATCGGTTCGGCATTCACTCGACTAAAGAACTGTTCAGAGCTAAATCCATTCCAAATCTGATCTATTTTGGCGTTAATATCTGGTAATGTCCGTTGTGGGTTGTTCCTTAATGTGTAATTTTATGCCGTACTGTTTCAATGACATTAAAGTCAGGAGTATTAGATAGCCAAGGAAGAATATTTAGGTTATGGTATCCAAATAACTTTTAATGGGTTTTGGCGGTATGAAAAGCTGCCCCATTCTACTGTAAATGTTATTATTGTCACCAACATTTACCTTTACAATATTTGGTAGTAGGCTGTATCGAAATATTATATATCGAGGGTCTCACGCCATAGGGACGTATGTGCCAAAAGCAAAATTTTACAGGAGAGACGAAAAACTGTTGAGGAACGAATGATAAAAAAAATTAAAATAAAGGAGGTAAAATTTATTAAAAAATATATGGTTTATGATAATTTTTTCAAAATTAAAAATATTATCTATTTTAATCTATTTTTATCTTTTTTATCAATGCCAGGATGAAACTATTACTTAGTTTGGGGCGTATGAACCACTTATATGAAATAATAATAAATAATTGGCCACATAAGGAACGAATCAAGTTTATTACTAGCACTACAACTGTTCTAGGAAAAAAATATGCTTTAGGATGTACAGGGTGTTCCAAATAAGATGTCCCCGAAAACTATTAAAGTAACAAAAAAAACTTAAATACAAAAGTTTCTCAGTTTTAAGTAAGTTTTTAAATTATAAGGTTTTTATTTTTGTACAGTGTGTCTTACAAGTGCTGCCCGGACTTCAACTTCCGAAGTTTAAATGGGACATCCTGTAAAAATTATTTAAAAATTTACTTGAAATAAAAAAAATGTGTTTTTTTGTTACTTTAGTAGTTTCCAAGATAACATCCACGTTCCAAGTGAAACATCTTATTTGGGATACCCTCTACGTACTCATATTTTATAGTGCCACTAAACAATACAACATAACTTAAACTAAAATAAGGTAGAAAAAATGTTAATTTTCGTATATACCCTAGGTATTAATTCCTCTTTCCTTTTCTTTTTCACATCTTTGCTCTTAAAGCAGATAGTGGTAGTTCATCTTCAGATTCATATGAATTTACGTGAGGTAACGAATCGTAAAAGTTGTCAAACATTGAAGGTACAGTATGGTCTTCTCCATGACAAATAGACTGCAGATCCGAATATTTTTTTCATCAATGGAAAGTTTAGAGTCATAGAGGGGTTTAAGCTGAAAATATAAATTCTCTCTGTGTCCTTTTCTTTTCATAATATTTACAGCTTGAATTGTTCTTCACAAAATTCATTTTTGAAGAAAAGTGTATCCGGATTTGAATTTTTAAATCGCAACCAACGCACTTCTTTCCAGTTTAAGACCCTCCCATCCTCTGATTTATTTTGCTACGGTATGCTAACCGGTATACTATTGAGTAGTCTGTGACAAGTCAAAGGTTTCAGCTTTATATTTCTTAGCGTCAATGTCTTTTGTAATGCAGAAGTGTATAGGAATCAGGAATTATTTTGCAATTTGTCGGCCAATACGTTGGTTCATCAGTACACAAATCTTGCAAATTATTTTCTTTCATTGCTCTGAGTAGTTCTCTGCCTTTTAGAGTAATAGCACAATCATGAAAAAATATTTAAAAAAAGTATAGTATTAAGTATTTTCTAAAAAAAAATTATATATTAAAAAAAATATTTCAAATTATACCTAACTATAATAATGTCAATATCAGACAAAAAAATAAATTTCATAAACCGTTTATTGTGGAGACAATAAATGGCTGCATAAATACATTTTTGGCATTTTCACCTTATACTCTCCCTCTATTTAGTTGTCACTAGATTCTAGACATTTTGGTCACTCTTATATGTAATAGGTTTATTCTTGAATAATATTAATAATTTAAAATTGCTTATTCAGCATCATTATTATAATTATTTAAGAAATAGAATTTACAACAATCAAATACCTGATTTATGCATTAATTTTAGTTTGTCCTAATATATAGCCATAGCCGTTAAGGATCGTATTTATTTACATGCTGTTGTTAAGAAATCCTTGCGGAAGTATAGTGATTTTATAACAAACGGTATTTTTCTTGTAAGCCTATTATTTAAGACCGTTTGGATGGGTGTTAAAGAATGTCATATCAGTGGTGTTTGAAGTTTAGCGTTGCTGAGAGGTAAGAGTTTAAATATTTACAGAGTGTGACCGCGCGTGCTAAGCCTCGCTAAACGGCTAGCCGATATAATTCGTATTCAAATTTGTATAGGCCAGGCTTTTAGTCTTATACAAATTGTGGTATTGCTACACGAATGCCCTAAATCGAACAAATTTTCCTTTGGCGATGAAGATGTAAAATAAAATAGGAATTAATTCATGTAAACGTTTAGGAATACTCGTTTATCTACCTCAAGCTGTTGTTGAAATGTTTTCTCAACTTTAATGTTCTTAATGTTAATCCCTAATATACTCTTTACATCTTTAAAGTTCACTAAATTATTCTTAATCTACGACATACGCTGTTCGAGTGTTCTTCGTTCAAAAATAATAAAACGAGAGAGACTACAAAAAGAGATCAATTACATAGGACTGTTGATATATCCGGCTAACGTTGTTATAATCTGCTGTACGAAACACAAAGAGAGAGCACGATTTCGTACATCATAACTCTAATGAGAATAATATCGGTCAACTGATCGATTTCTTTTGACTAGCGCCGTGCGCCGTACCCTCTCGCCTTGCACCCTTTCAAACGACAGAGTTTTTTTTCTGACCGAGTTTGGTTATCTTTCAGTTGACTTCACTTACCCCTTTATATATATATATATATATATATATATATATATATATATATATATATATATATATATATATATATATATATATATATATATATATTAGCTTTGAAATTCTTTGCTATTCATATTTATTTAGTGAAAAGTAATCTTGGGTTTGTAGCATTTCATTACATAGAAATAAGCAAATATACGAATAAGAAGGAAAACAGACTTACCAGTGCTATATCTGGACACACATACGGAAATGAACCACTATACACACGAAAACGAACCACTCAGAAGTTGTACAAGTTCTTTCACCTTTCTTGAGGATCTTCACAGTAGTATACGATTTATTTCATTGATCATTTATACTTGAATTTAAAATATTAATTCACAAAATAAATATGAATAGCAAAGAATTTCAAAGCTAATAAATATATCCAGGGGGAAAATTGGATTTTCTTCGAGAATTTTCGAAGAAACAATTAATACATACAACCAACAAATGATTTTAGTTTTGGACTAAGCAAGCAATTTCTGTATCACTCCCTCTTTGAATGCTTCAGAACTCTATTGTATATATAATTCAATATTTTCCCGCATATAGTTGGAAAAAGTAGTTGTTTTTCAATAGGTTCAACAAGATTTTATGCATTTTAACATCTTAACATCTGCAAGTTTAACATCTTCTGGATAACTGTATGCCTAATGCATTTATATATAATATGTTCAAATAGAACAAATATAAATAGTAGACTAGGTTTGTGTATTCTAAGAATGAGTTCGGTCAAAAACTAATGTCATAAAACGTCACTGCAAGTGTTGGAGTATTAATATTTTAAATTCAAGTATAAATGATCAATGAAATAAATCGTATACTACTCTGAAGATCCTCAAGAAAGGTGAAAGAACTTGTACAACTTCTAAGTGGTTCGTTTTCGTGTGTATAGTGGTTCATTTCCGTATGTGTGTCCAGATATAGCACTGGTAAGTGTGTTTTCCTTCTTATTCGTCTATTTGCTTATTTCTATGTAATGAAATGCTACAAACCCAAGATTACTTTTCACAAAATGTATATATATATATATATATATATATATATATATATATATATATATATATATATATATATATATATATATATATATATGTATAAATATTGAGATAAACGAAAATATAGAACCTAAAGCGGCAATCAAATGCAATAAATACAACATTTTAAAATTAAATTAAATTTAGTAGCCTGTAACTAACGAACAGACTATAGTATAAGCGCAAGCAAACACGTGCCTATGCAACCAACGAACAGTGTATAGCGGAATGCCAACCAGTTACGTCCATGATTGGTAATTATTCGCAACAAAAATCTGTTTTAAGTGAAATTATAATAGAAAAGTCATAATAATAATTATAAAATAGCACTGACTAATGAACTGTGTCTAATATATATATATATATATATATATATATATATATATATATATATATATATATATATATATATATATATATATATATATATATATATATATATATATATATATATATATATATATATATATATATATATATATATATATATATATATATATATATATATATATATATATATATATATATATATATATATATATATATATATATATATATATATATATATATATATATATATATATATATATATATATATATATATATATATATATATATATATATATATATATATATATATATATATATATATATATATATATATATATATATATATATATATATATATATATATATATATATATATATATATATATATATATATTATATATATATATTATATATAGCTGTTTATCTGGATGCGTGAAGAGAATTTCGCCAACGTAAGTTAATGAAATGAGAGGCAGTAAGCTGTAAAGTTTGCAGGGGGTTCATCTAAGGACCCCGACGGGAAAGGGGCCCATTGAAAAGCAAGGCATGTAAAGGAACAGCCATCAACCGCCTCAGTAAATTCACTTTACGGGATCGCTGCTTCTAAAGTCCTGCTTTCTATGTAAATACGAATTTTCTTTTGTATTGTTTTAATCTTAGTTCGTTTCCTTGCAAATACACATTGCATCACTCATTCACTTTATACTAGAAGAGCCGTCCTCACCCTAGAATTTTAGGGTATGGTGTAAAGTAGAGAGTACCTTTGCGCGGCTTTAAAGAAACAGTCCGTTGCCTCATTTAAATTAAGTGCATGCATAGTAGCTGCCATTAGATATCTTATGTTTTATCGAATTAACGTTGCATCAAGACTATTATTTATTATGTTATTTATGTTTTATTTATTTATTCAAAATGGAATACAAACCATCATCTGCTTTGATAAGGGATTTTTTAGTTGTTATGTGCTGAGCTTTCTAACTCCATTGCATCTTATCACATCCTTATACCATCGTCCAAGTGATCTAATGATTTTATATATCAGGGAAGACTGCCACAATCTACAACGGAATCCAAGTCGTTAACCAAAGACACATATCCATCATATTTTGGTTGGATTAAGTGCTGCGTTATTCTTGTTTGGCATAATATTCATCCCGTCCAATTACCTGGTGGTAGAAGTATTTTTTAGATGGGTTAACGTAACAAGCTCGTGCTTCTTCTTCAACGACATTTTTATCATTCAATTTTTTTATATAATTCAAAATATTTGTCCTAAAAAGAAACATATTGTTGCAGTACCGTTTACTTTTAAATAAAGACCGTGATGGTAACAATTAAGAACGTGTTCCTAAGAGGTCTCAACGTTTAAACCTAAAAATTAAATTCTAATTTCACTTCAACATTAAACTTGGTCTAGTAAACCATTTGGTCCACCTTATATATGAATTACCTTGTCGTTTGCATTGGCGCTAGCAAAAGTTAACCGTGTTACAACAAAGCACACTATTAACTTTTGTAAAATTTCCATCGCCTGACAACTATTGCGTCGTGAGGCGATGTTGAGTTTATAAATCGACCTTCATAGTTAAAATCCCTAATATCCAAATAATAAACTGTCCCCCGAGTGTAAAATTTTGTCAGAATATCTATTTGCAGAGTAATTTAAATATATTTTTACCACTACTACTAAATTCTACATAAACATCTTAATTGATACCAAATACGATGCTCAACTGAATCGTTAATTTTTTTAAATTTAGAGGCCACCATTTTCAAATAATGTTTTAAAAATTGCGTCAGACATGATGTTGGCTATTATAAAATAAATTTCAAATTACGAGTATGTTTTAGCAAAAATATGGTATTTTAAGTAAGTGGGTTTATGAATAGGACCTGTTTCCTGACCGCCAAGTTAATGACGTCGTTACTGGTGAATGGAGTCTAAAAATATTGGGATTTTAAAATGGCCCAGGTTTTATAATCTTTTTTATATGTAGAATCTATATCCAAAGGGGCATGTTCTCTGCCAGCACTGAAATGTTTTTATGCTCTCCGACCCACGACCCTACTACAAGGTAGTATGACGCATACCTTCGGGTACCAGGGGACAATCACACATTCTTAAATCTTTTATTTTAAAATTATTATTAAAAATTTCAGATACGTTTTTATTACTATTAAATTGAGATAAATCTGCCCAGTAACATATTTTTTACGATATTTGTTTGAGTTCCTCTTATACAGCTACCGAACACGTTATCCGATAATGCAAAAGAGGTTCTTCGAGCATTTGGCTATATAAAAATATGCACAGATACATTCATTCCTCTATATTCTAAATGACACACGGAACAGCGAATGTGCGAGCTAAGCGCTGCAATGCACAGCAATAATAATATAAGCATTTCCAGCGGATAAAATGGATTCGGATCGGTGTTGGAATATTTGCGTTGTCAAAAGCAAATTGAATAAACTGATTGGAGTAATAATTTTTTGTGTTCGGAAACTATAATTATTATTATTTACATATTTAGACTTCATGATGTCAAACTGTAAATCCCAAGCGGCTTAGGACATCTATAATACTTCTTAACGCAAAATGACGATGCATACATTTTCCAACACCCAGTAATAAGGAGGAAATATTATAAGATCGTGGTCTACAAGATGATACAATCACTTCTAATTTCTCCTAGATTTACTTTGCGATTTAGTTTTGTTTCCTAAAATATTTCAACAAATGATGTCAAAGTTTGAAGCGTACTTGTACTACTACTATTTAAATAACCTCTGACTAGGTATATATGATTAACTTAGACTATTAGACGCATATCCCCATGTACGATGCGAGCCGCTGTTTAAACAATCCTCATTCGTTCATCATTTGCATTTTTTTCGCCATGTTCACTATACCATTTTTCGTGAATAACTTTACCAGGAGTTTCTTGCCAGGACACGACAGTATCCTGACCAGGCAGTTGTGACATAGACAATTTGTCGTACTGTTCTGCCAATTTTTTTTTGAAGTAAACTTTTGTATAAGGCCCTCAGCCATCTCATTAAATCCGTCAATGAAAATTAGCATCTATTCTATTCGACTGCAACCAAATCAAGCTCACCTTCGACTCTTGATAGAACTAATCATCTACTCTTTTCGTCATTGCGAATTCTAGCAGCGTTCACCAAAGTGCCTTTAATTTCGATTGTATGAATAACGCGAATGTCCTCACGCCTATATATTGGTTTCTTCTTTTCTTTAATCGCGTCGGTTGTTCACACACATTTTTTTCTTAATATCGAAATGATGAACCTGGGAACGTAGCAATACTTTTTCTACTGCGACACGTGACAAAGCGGATTTTTTCAGTTACTTTTTGTATTTTCTTCAAATTGGAAGGTAATGTGTACCCATTTCGACAATCGGTATGGAGAATCAGCATTTAAACGTTGAGGCAAAAATACAGGATGAACCGTTCTCCATAAATAAAAGCCAATCAAACAGTCACAGTAAATTCATTTTGTAATGATGAGGGCCTAATAGCGTGTGTTCATGTGTCGCAAGTGTAAATTGTGGTCTAAAACGCATCTCCTAGTAAAACACACCTTGTCTGTCCACAGGATCATGAAGACAACATCAATCAACATCATTTTCGATTTGATTTAACAACCAATAGCAGAAAATAAAATTTTGAACCTTCTTAAAATTATGCATGTTGATGATCTTTTTTAAGAGTGCTTTGCCCTATTTTTCCCTGTTTTGCCTTGCCCTGTTTTTATATCAACAACCTATATTAAAGTTAATACGAAGTTAATAATTGAACCGTCCACATTTATATTGAAATTTTATCCTATGTATTTAGCAGTGGCACTGAGATACGAAGAGTAGTTTAAATTGAAAAATTGAAATATACAAACAAAAAGCTTATTGGCTCGTTTTTGCAGGGTTGATCGAGACCTGTCTCCTGAGTTTCCAACCAAAAAATCGTAGTCCAACCCCTTCGGGGATTAGCGCAGTAGTAGGGGTCGCATTATTTTGGGGCAGTTTTATTTGTTACGATAATAATAATAATACTTTAGCGGTGTGTGCAGTAAACTTCCGCATATACAATGTAGAGATGTCCTGTGTAACTCAACTCGAATTGAAAAAATATACGCAATATTCAAGGATGTGTTTCCCCAATGAAGTGGTTAAAGAACTTCCGATGTTATAAATGACAATTTTAAAAAGAACATAAGATACAATTTTCATTAAACAAGTGTATCGAACGTCCAAGCCAAAATTCATTTTAAATTGTAATATTAAAGAAAATAAGGAGAATGTATGTAATATTGTTACCAAATTATTTATAGATAAATATATAAATTTATTAATTAAGGCTTTCGGAAACCAGATCAACAAAAAAATTGAAAAAACTCTTGAGAACGAAAATAAAACGTAAAAATATAAAATTAAAGAAAATAACTCACAATATTTATAGGTATATATGTATTTTAGTTTATATGTACCTAGTCCTTAATACACATAGTGGTATAATGTGTTAAAATATCTCGATTATTAACCTATTAACCGCTGTCATTAATACACTAGTACGTTAAATAACTATATTAACAGAAGATATATGGATGTATATATATATATATATATATATATATATATATATATATATATATATATATATATATATATATATATATATATATACGTAATTGTATATTATTGAATTTTAACAGTGGTGACGTTTAATAGTAGAAATTATTTTCCCTGGCATTTTCCCCAAAAACGCATTAAGAACTAAAAAACAACCCGCTCATGATGAAAAGTGTACAATTGTGGTGGACAAAATGTTTTATTCAACTCGCAATTAATAACCATTATTCACCCGGCGTGAATAATGATTATAATTATTTATTCCTTGAATGTACTATTAATTTTTTTTTTGGCTGTATTTGATATTAATATAATCAATATCCTGAAATTTTATAATAAATAATTGGGAAACATAATAATAGGTAAATATACAGTTAATTTGGTTTTATATTGTACCCAAATAAATAGGGATTATCAATATTACATTATTGACTTGTTGTCTGTCGATATTACAGGCTTATAAATTTCAGTTCTCATCAATATTGAAGAAGATATCTTAGGTATTCTCCCTTGGTTCAATGCATTAACGACACAACCGAAAATGTCTCTTGGTAATTGATATATGACCGAATATCGAACTAACTTTTACATTCTCTAGGCGCGTCCAATTTCACCTTTATAAAAAGTCATATGTTAACGTACACCGTCAGTAGACCCTACAATATTTTAGATGCCACGCTAAAAGAAAATTTATTTTCTTTTTAAAGATACAGCAAATAAATATAATCAGGTGTAATATAAAGATATAGCAGAGAGTAACTAGAAACATACTGAAATTGTTTAGTATTACAAAACATTATCAATGAGAAATATTTATCCAAAATTCAGTCAATGTTGTTAAGTCAGCGCATATAAAATATTTACATAATATAAAGTATCGATATATTAATAATAACAATAATAATGAGGCAATAGGCCTGACGTCTCGGCACCAACCGAGAACAACATTGTCTCGGTTGGTGCGGTCAACAAGTTAGTGGTACTGCATGATTATTGGACCTCCCTCTCGGTGGAGATAGATACACACTGCTTCCGGAATTAAAAACCATTCCAGCAAGCTGAAATTCGGCAGAAGCCATTGCCGGCGAAATGCAGAAGGTCTTGGCTCATACGTCTACTCAAGGGACACGACTCTCGGACACAATAACAGGGTTGCCAGGTATACTTTTCAGTATATCTACTGATTTCAAGTTTAATCTACTGATCTACTGAAATGTGATTTAATTTACTGAAAGATTATAAGACCGTATACATCGATAAAATAATATGGTGTTAATAATAAATATTCCTAAATTTTAACAGAAAAATTTAGGTCTTCTTAGAGTAAAGTCGGCCAAATTTGTTTCATTTTCCTTAAATGAGTTTTCATTTAATGACAAAGACGAAAAAGAGGGTTCTTCGTTTGACATGTCTGAAAATATCGATTTCCTTTCAGAAATTCCTAATTTGTCTGATATTGTGCACATTCTGTTATTAAATTTGGTTATGGTTATGACAATTATTTAATATACTTTACTACAATTCAGATTTTTTCATATAATTTACCAACTCTTCTGAAAACGACTCTGTTAAGGTTAGCGAATATCTTAAAAATTTAACAAGAGTTGCTTTAAAAAACCATCGGAATTATTCTTTGAAGTTTCTATTCAAGCTATCAAATATTTAATGAGCTTATTCAGTAAAACGTATGATATATTAATTGAAAACAATTATTATTATAATCTTAAGGTGAAATAACTTTGAACATGAACTCGAACTCATCACTATATTTTATTGTATTACACCCATATTTTAGCTAGAGAAAACCATATAAAAATTAACTTTTACTTTGCCAGCATATGTGACTTTTTGCGCGACCTATTCATTATCACCTCGACGGGCGCCGAGAAATTAGCGTTACTTTTGCTGAACGTAAAGAAAATAATTAATTGAAACATCGTCCAACTGTTTAATATTTTTTCACATTTTTAATTATCTGACGCTAAATTACTTTCCGCTGCTGCATGTTTATTAAAACAAAATTAAAAATAACCATGCTACTTCTAATTGAGAACATTCGTAGGGGAAATAATTCACGCGAGAAACACGGAGAAATTAAGCGTTGTTCGCTTTGTCAGCATACAAGGTTTTAATTTTGTAAGCGAATCCGTATCGTTAGGATTCGTCGTATTTGGACTATGCTCATGTGTACCTGGGGAATATTGCACGCGTGTTATTTATGTTGGCAGGACTACCGGAAATGTACAGGTTACATTCGCTCAAACCCACAAACAATAGATCACCTGGGACCCTTTTATTATTCTATCTCCCAAGTATTTCTCTATAGATTTATTATCATTTTGTAAAACCTGTTTGTCTATTTTTCCGCAAACTGCAACAACATTGCAGAGTTTACACATGGTTCAGACTATAAATTTATACTTGTATGTCCATTTGGCTCTAAAAATGAATTTTGTCATGCGGCAGCGACAAATGAATGCATGTGCTCTAATATGGTGGCAATATAAAAAAAATCGACGTACATTTGGATCAATCTGTCTTCACTGACAAATTATTATTATTTATACTGTTGCGTGTTATGTAAGAGCATAATCTAAGGCCTATGAAATAAATAAATATTAAATAAGTTATAGTATAAAACTCACAGACCTTGCATGCAAGTGTCTTAGGCGTATTGAAAATACCAGACACAACTAAATATTATATCAAAATAACACTTTTTATCGGTTTGGGGTGACGGCTGGTAGAAGTTTCGGATGACTATATGCTGTAAATGAAACATTTATTATGCCCAATTGAAATAATCGCTAGAAGAAAACTTATTTTGAAAAGGAGATATCGAAAATGGTTCGCGCAATAACAAAGACGTCTCCATCAAGGTCTTCGACGGTCTAATTGGTTACAAGAGCATGGTTCTATATTAGCAGTTCTCTTTGGGGCAAAGTTCCCAACAATTGTCGAATCTGAGTTTGAAAAATATATCACCATTTGGAGTGTATCTCAAAGCTCGAATGTCGGTAACCTGTAAAAACAAAGTGAATAAAAAATTTAAGCTAGATATTTCTCTAAGAGACAATCATACATTCGGATCTCCTTTCTTTTTACCTGGTCGTATAATTTTGTAAAACTCAATTTTTGTAAAAGACTTGAAAAATGTGTGATCCAAGTATCTGATATCATAGTGGTGAGGTTTCTTCCAAACTGTTTTGCATATATCTGCATAATTTGCTGGTAAAATTACTATTCTCTTCTTCTCTATTGTAGAATTGATAGAGTCGGCCTCCATTTGAGTGTGGCCGACTTCAAGGTATTTTTGTTCAAGAATAATGTTGTGTTTCATAGCGACATTCAAAAGCACATTTGCCATTACACAATTTCTATTTTGGTAAGAACAACCGTCACTATATAGAATAATTTTCTTTTGCAAATCATTTTCGTGGTCTCCGTTTATTTGTGGTAGCATTTTATTTTCAATAAAATTGTAACAAATGCAGGCAAATTCTTCAGAGTTAATACCTCCTTTAGTTTCATTCCAAAGATAGCAGTAACCATCTTTATTTTTTAAATTATAGAAAGAATTATTGTGCATGCATAACTTGGTTTTATAATATAAACTGCAGCTATAATATAATGGTTTGTATAAACTGCAACTATAAACTTAACAGGCACCTATCACGTCATTCACGCCAAGTCAAGTAAAATATGGATCCTTGCAAGAGGACGGAAGCAGCCAGTCCCAAAATGACATTTGTCTCCTCGTACCTCGTGCTAGTCACATAACTATCAACATCGCATAGTGCTCAGAACAATAGAAAAGAAAGGTCAGAAAACAACAATAGCACAACTAATTCGCAAATAATATGCACTAAGAAATCATTAACAATCTGTGACATATCGATAACGCAATTGCTAATGCCGCAAAGAAACCCGTAATCATTCACACCTGAGTCCTAATCACAAATGTTAGAGGGAGCCGTTAGTTGCTTTTCGTAATATCATATTAAGGAACGTACATACCTGCAATATACTCTCAAATATTTGAATTATGTCAACTAACGAAAAGTTAACGTAACACCTATTATAACGCTCAGTAGATTTTGTGTACATTTTCCTTAACGGGCGATGGTTACAGATGTTGTAACATCCCTTAGAACTAGAATGGCTTGCCATTTGAAATTACACATTATTGACAAGTTTGGGTACTTTAAACCGATAGTGGGTACATACGTGTTTTTTGGGATTTTGAAAGAAAATATAAGGTAAAAGTGATCATTACAGAATGAATAATTTTATACTATACCTATTATACTATGAAATATTTCAAATTAACGTTTTCAAATCGTGCGCCTCAGATGTAACTCTGGGGTGGTACGTACGTTATGCATAGATGGTAGAATTGTTCGAATGCAACTGACGGAACAATGAATTGATTTCGTGCTCATTATCTTGTCTGGAGCTAAGAAACGAAATTTAGTTTGGATGGGTTGTAATCTGATTTCCATGTTTCGTAAGCCAGCGATCTTAAATCGCAGCTCTGTGCCAACAGGAGGTGCGGGCGTATGGTAGGACGAGTATGAGAAGGAGGAAGAGAGGATAGCGAGACACGGGAACGGGATAAATTACATTAAGAACGAAAGACATAAATAGTAAAATGATTGCATAACTCGCTTCACTCGGCTAATGTGATTCTTGAAATGAATTGAAATGATGAAGTATAAGTAGATTATGTGTTCGTTTTGGTTCCCGCTTCAGAAACTTATTATTAATAATATTTTATATAGCTAACAAAATTGTTTCTTGAGCCACAGTTCGGAAATTAAATGGAGTTAGCAATAATTAATAACACATTCATTCAAGCTGAACTGCTTTCAACCATCTCTCCTGGTTCCAATTAATAATTTTTAATTAATATAGCATCTAAATTGTCCTATTTTTTAAGGAAATATTCCGTCACTTTGCGAAGTAATTATATCCATACTTCGTATTTAAAGCCGATTAAAGACGCATGCTTCTGTTTTTGTTTTGACCATCGAAAATTAACGACAAAATTTATGAAGACAAACAGAAAAGGGACAAATTAGTTGCCGTAAAATTTAGGGATTTATTTAGTGGGCTTGTTGGTCGACTAAGTAAATATATATGAAATACTATTTTACCCTAATTAAATATACAATTCCCGACACACAACCGTTACTTCTTTTATTGTAGGGAACGCACTGCGTTTCGCAGATTGCGTTTGTGCCTCCTTGGTCGTTTTCTCAATCGCTAGCATTTCATTTCCTATTTCGCTTCCATTAAAACTCTCAGGCCCACGAAGGTGTATAATTAAATATCGAAAGGAAATAATTCAGAATAATTTATGGCAGCCAATTAAAGGACAATTAGGGGAAATGGGAAATCGATAGCATCTAGCGCGACGAACATTAATAATTTTCAACAAAAATTCAGTTGGTGACATGCGTAATTAGATAGTAGCACCAGTTGTTTATAACTTTACGCTTATGATGAAGCAAATGCCGATAGATATTGGCTGGCTTCTGACCTATAATGGACTGAAACAACCTGTTGATTCTTAGAATGTCTACAGAAAGAAAAACAGTATCCAGAACTTGCTTGGAAAGGCGGTGGATACAGAAGAGGAATACTTTCTTCAAAGAAGAACTAGTGGCTCCCGCCGAGAAAATAAGTAGAACAATCAAAAAAATTCAGAAAACTACGCAAGAGGATAGCCGAACGACAGATACAAAATGGTTTGTGAAATGAAATTTGGCATAAATGACATGACGATTTTTGACCCTAATTATATTGTAACCCTGAGGTATATATAAATATATATATATATATATATATATATATATATATATATATATATATATATATATATATATATATATATATATATATATATATATATATATATATATATATATATATATATATATATAGTATATTATATATATATATATATATATATATATATATATATATATATATATATATATATATATATATATATATATATATATATATATATATATATTTTTTTTGTGAAAAGTAATCTTGGGTTTGTAGCATTTCATTACATAGAGAAATAAGCAAATAGACGAATAAGAAGGAAGATACACTTACCAGTGCTATATCTGGACATACATACGTAAACGAACCACTTAGAAGTTGTACAAGCTCTTTCACCTTTATTGAGGATCTTCAGAGCAGTGTACGATTTATTTCATTGATCATTTATACTTGAATTTAAAATATTAATACTCCAACACTTGCAGTGACGTTTTATGACATTAGTTTTTGACGGAACTCAAATTCTTAGAATTTGGCACAGATTTATCGGTCAAATATCGTACAAGACAATTTAATATCAAACAGTAGGTACATTGTTAAAACTTATCACAAACCCAAAGTCATACATATCAAAATATATCTTAAATATCAACCATCAATTCATTACTAGGCATAAAAGGCGACGTGTGAAATTCATAGAAATATTGCCACGTGAATATTATAATTGTATCCAAATTATGTAAAATTTTCCAAATGTCAACAACTGTCATGTGCAAAGGTATGACTTCGATAGTAATATACCATACCTGAAAAAGACATTCATCAAATTATATATAAAAGATAATGCTAAAATTTATTTAATAAGAAAGAATATTGTAAACAGCATATAAGAAGGTGTAGTGAATTTAGTGAGATGCTACGCTAATAAACTCACGAAATTAAGTGACAAATAGCGCAGGACTTCGCACCTTACGATGAAATAAATCTAGAGACTGGAAATTTTTTTAAAAAAACAGCATTTAAAATAAATTACTTAGTTACCGAAATTTTTTGGGAATTTTCGAGTAACGTTGCAGGAGTTTAATTTAATTTCTGTTGAAATTGGGAAATGATTAATTCGTAATTCGTAATCAGGTGTAATCCAGCATTATCTAGTTCCCAGCGGGTCCAGCAAAGAGAGGCAGTCTTGTGATGTGTTCCGGGCAGAGTTTTGAAGCAACGAGTTTTTTAAAATATAGGCCACAGAATCGTAGATAAATAAACTGAGATACCTTAAATAACATAAAGTAACATGAATAACATAGTCATGAATAACGTGTGAAATAAAATAAAAGCTTCCTAAAGTTTCATGAATTATAATACCCTTACCTGCATAACTTCATATTTAAATTAGCTCTAAGATAAGTAAATCAATTTAATATTTCTACATATTTATAATTTTCCATATATATTCACTAACGTCAAGATTGTTATTTTACATTAGGTTGAGTTAGATATAAGATTGTTATCATAGAAAATATTTCTACGGCATAGAACCATAAAGGCATTATCATATTTACTAAATTCATAATATTCATATACAACTAGAAATAATGTTCTATGGTAAGAATATAAATAATATTTTCTATATTTTCTGATATAACTTCACGAGGTAACCATTTTCATTATTATTTCCAAAGATCGAAACAATAATTTTATATTTGTTTAATTGTTTTCCATAACGTTATTTATTTATAATATTAATAAATTGTTACAGTGATAAGCCATGTTTTCTTTGTGTTGTGTGATGTATTTTTTTCACATTTATATATTTAAATACATACATACATTAAATACATAGACGAATAAGAAGGAAGATACACTTACCAGTGCTATATCTGGACATACAAACGGAAACGAACCACTTAGAAGTTGTACAAGTTCTTTCACCTCTCTTGAGGATCTTCAGAGCAGTGTACGATTTACCTCATTGATCATTTATACTTGCATTTAAAATATTGATACTCCAACACTTGCAGTGACGTTTTATGACATTAGTTTTTGACGGAACTCAAATTCTTAGAATACACAAACCTAGTCTACTATTTATATTTTACTAGGTTTGTGTATTCTAAGAATTTGAGTTCCGTCAAAAACTAATGTCATAAAACGTCACTGCAAGTGTTAGTATTAATATTTTAAATTCAAGTATAAATGATCAATGAAATAAATCGTACACTGCTCTGAAGATCCTCAATAAAGGTGAAAGAACTTGTACAACTTAACTAAGTGGTTCGTTTCCGTGTGTATAGTGGTTCGTTTCCGTATGTATGTCCAGATATAGCACTGGTAAGTGTATCTTCCTTCTTATTCGTCTATTTGCTTATTTCTCTATGTAATGAAATAATGAAATGCTACAAATCCAAGATTACTTTTCACAAAACAAATATGAATAGCAAAGAATTTCAAAGTATATATATATATTAGATATATATATATATATATATATATATATATATATATATATATATATATATATATATATATATATATATATATATATATATATATATATATATATATATCTATATATATATATATATATATATATATATATATATATATATATATATATATATATATATATATATATATATATATATATATATATATATATATATATATATATAATATAAATGAATATGATAGTATATTCAACAATTCACATAAAATAAAAAAATGTTTTTTTTATTATTGTCTGTCTTGTCTGTTTGGTTCCGTCTAATCTCCCTAAACGGATGAACCGATTCAAATAGGGAAGTATATATTCAATATAATATAATCTAATATAAACACTAACAAATAATTAGATCGATCTTAGAGTAATAATAAAATTAACTAAAGTATCAGTGCCAGAAAGCAGACGAAGTCGCGGGTAACAGCTAGTTATTAATAATTCTAGTTATTAGTTAATTATTAATTAGTTATTAATAATTATTAATAATATAATAGTAATCTGTGCTGTTGTTATAATATAATACACAATTAAAAGTTAAAAGTAATATTTTATTTGTTCTAACCATTTACAAATTGCCTTCCTCCATGCGATAATATGACATTATAGCTTTATTAAGGCTAATAACATATTTTATTAGATAAATAAAGGTAGTCGCTACATTCTCAAATTCATTTTCAATTCAGAAACAACGTGTTATCTGTATTCCCCTTTCGAACCCTGCAGCGATTTCCTGTGAAACCAAGTAAGATTTTCATGGGGATGAAGTAGTGCAGTGGAATTCCAATAAAAATAATAAAGTTAATTAGTTCTAGTTGAGTTGATTCTTTCCTTGCTCATCTCATCGGAGTAGAAGTAAACAAAGAGGACAATCATTTCTCATCTTCCCGGAATATACTTCGCGCACTTATACTTGTTTGTAGATCATTATCCTCCTTTTATTAAAAATGAACGTCAATACTAAAACTTACAATACACTGTGTTGATAAATTAAAACAAAAACTCCCTTCATCTCACGACCATTTGACGGAATTAATAAATTATTATTTGAATTCCTTCTTGTATTCTAAATTATAGCATATCCAAATGTGCTACATTAAAGAATGTTACCTACGCATCAGTAACCCCGGAAAAATCAAAGGGTCGAGGTAGGATGAGCAAGAACTAGTCTTAGTGAAGGGATGTTTAGAATCTTCTGCATAGTTAGATTATATAATAAAAACTTAAAAATATTACTAAAAATTTGATGAAGATAATATTCCCGAATATGTCCTGCAAGGTGCGTAAAAGTTCAGCATTTTCAATATTTAAGAGAACATTACCGCTTATAATATTCGTCTGACTGGTCTGTACATTGTATTTTCAGTATATATATATATATATATATATATATATATATATATATATATATATATATATATATATATATATATATATATATATATATATATATATATATATATATATATACATACATATATATATATATATATATATATATATATATATATATATATATATATATATATATATATATATATATATATATATATATATATATATATATATATATATGTATATATTTATATATATATATATATATATATATATATATATATATATATATATATATATATATATATATATATATATATATATATATATATATATATATATATATATATATATATATATATATATATATATATATATATATATATATATATATATATATATATATATATATATATATATATATATATATATATATATATATATATATATATATATATTTTATTAAAGGCAGCTTGTAAAACCAGGCAATCATTTACCTTATTATGGAACTTCATATCATCCGCACATTAAATGCAATTTACACCAATGTGAGTTATAATCTCATTCATGAAAATATTATAAAGTAACGGTCCTAGTACAGAGCCTTGGGTGTACCACAAGGTTCACATAAGGATGCAGGTATAACATCTACGGAATGCTGGCCGCAGTGTTCTATGTAGTGGTCGAATCTACTCTCGAGATATGATTTAAAAAATGTTTACAAATTTCCTGAGGCCAATTTTTTTAAATCTGTCGAGTCGGTCAAATTCCCTAAGTTTCATAAATGAATCGTGAAAAACATACGATTTGACAGCTAAATGTGCGCTTAAATTTTTGCAAGCAGTTAAGTCTTCTTGCTCTGTAAACTCTTCTATTTGGAAAGAAAATCATTATCTTGCTTGATAATGCTAATATTAAAATACAGAAGCGAAAAACAAGTACAATACGAAAGACAATAAGCATATTCCGCTTCCTTTTCGCCATACATACTTATAGAACACACGACGCGCCGCCTGGAATACTGACAACACGTCCCATGTTTACAAAGCCCAACTCTTGGTCGACGGTACATTGAGCCCTCTGCAAACAGGATGTGAGAGAAGCATTAGAAGGAAGAAGTAAAGTGTTAAATGGCAGAATATCTCGTGTCAGTTATTGTTGCTAAAAGACGTCAAAGTCATTTCGCTAAGTGCTTCCTCATTCCCTGTCCCCCTGGAGTTACTCATGCCACTGCTATACAAACACACCACTTTTGTTTCATGTGAAAATTACTTACGAAAGGTTGTAAGTACGTGATCTTGGCTTTTGTTTTAATTGCAGTTATCCCTTTCGATACATACAGTATTTACATTTCCACTTCCCTTATGGATTATTTACCCGTATATAAATAGCGTCCTTGTTCGCTGGAAAGTATAATTAAAGATCGATGATAATCTAATTAATGGAACTTAGGTACCTACGTTTAATATCAACAATAGACATTTTATATTTAATTTAAACGTACAACAATTAATTATCATTATATTAACTTATTAATTAGCACGTGAGCCTCAAATTCAAATTTGATTTTGCTTGTAAAATGTTAAACGATATTTTACGATAATAAATGAAATAAACCTATATTTTATCGTATTTTATTTTTTCCGCATTTTTTAAATTTGGCACTACATATCGCAGTGAAAAAAATTTTGCGATTTTTTAAACGCTTAATCCCTAAGTAAAATCATCCGCTGAACAACTTGTTCGAAACTATTTTCTCTAAAATCATTACGTTCATTATTGAGAGAAGAGAAGAAATAGCACCGTTTTCAAAAATATTTTGCAATAAAAAACCAAATACACGATAATTTTTTCTGGCCCCTACTATATTATTGTCAAATATTTTGTTTTTTGCAGTCTGCGTGTAAACATTTGTGTCTATTGTCTTTCTATAAAAAGAAGTAAGGGAACCAGTACAGGAATATCTTGAGAGTATATTAGGTATAAACCCTTCGGTTTTGGCTGATAATATCTGCAGCATTATTCTGGAATCTGCTTCTCCGTAATTGGTTGATGGTGAAGTTAATAAGATGGTGATATGTATAAGATGGTGATATGTATAAGATGGTGAAGTTAATACGTTAGTTGAATTAGGTGATTATGGCACAGTAGAGTCGTACTTTATTATCTCAGAAAATCCTCCAAATGTAACCAAATGTATGTTATTTAATTTTGTTAATAACATAGATGTACAGGGTAAGTCTCTTAAGATTGACACCCCCCGTACCTCACTTATCCTTTGCCGATTTAACTCATTCAAAAAAGGAGTAGAGACGGTTTTTGAGGAATTTTTATAATCTGAGAACAGATATTAAAAATCTCGTAAAATATACAGGGTGGAAAATAAAACATGATTTTTTTAAATGGAACATCCCGTATATTTTTACACCAAAATAATGTCCTTAATTTTCTGAATCCAAAAATGTGTAATTGTTATATAATCACTCTACCTGTTCGTGATATATTACTAAAAACTTATCACATTACGAGTGTCAATTATAAAATAAGAACATCAAGATACCTCTGGAAACAATGCATATTTGCATTGTTTATTTGTTGACAGATGTCATCCAGTTTTTTGTGAGATAGTAGTTCACTCTCTTAGATATTAGCGTAAAAAATACGTAGTGTTCGTAAAGAAGCAAGTTATTTTGTAAATGGTATATTCATTGGAAGAGCGAAAAGAGTTACTTGAAATTTATATGTATTCAGTGCAACAAGAATTCTCTTGCTCGGAGGGAGTATGTTAGGTTAATTCGAGAAAAGCTACCTCCTTCCAAAAATAGTTTTAAAAACATTTATGCAAAGTTTAGGAATACCGAATCTCTGAAGACAAGAAAAGGGAAAGGCGAAGAACAAAAACAGGAGAAGACACAGAACTCAACGCGTTATTATATTTTGCTAAAAATCCATCCAAATCATCCTATGCCGCAGCAATAGAATTGGATATATCACTAAGAAGTGTGATAAAAATATTACATCGCCATAATTTTAAACCATATAGTATTTTGCCCGTTCAATATTTAGACGACAACAACCTTAAAGATAGGTTAACCTTCTGCAGAAACATACTTGATAGAATAGAGGAAGATGATGAGTTTCTAAGTCATGTCTTTTGGACTGACGAAAGCAGTTTTTCTACTGCGGGAATTTTTAATAGAAAAAATGCACATTACTGGGCAGCGGAAAATGCACATATTGTAAAAAAAATAAAAAATCAAGGATATCAAACTGTAAACGTGTGGTGTGTCATCCACAAGGATGCTATTGTAGGTCCTGTATTTATAAATGGGCCCTTAAATGCACAACGTTATGTGGATATTCTTCAACATCCAGTTGAAAATTATTTAGATAATATTAATTTAGTGGACAACAGATCTGTTATTTGGCAGCAGGATGGAGCACCACCACACTCTGCAAGGAACGTCACCGAATACCTAAACAGAAAATATCCTATTTGGATAGGAAGGCACGGTGTTATACATCGGCCCGCTAAAAGTCCGGACTTAACACCTATGGATTTTTTTCTCTGGGGTACGATAAAACAAGATATATACGAAACTGGGGTTTTTAATAATATCAATGAGTTAAAAGAATGCATACGTGTAAAAATTGAGGAATTAAACCAAAATGGTGATATATTTCAAAGGGTGAGAAGCAATTTTATAAAGCGATGCCAAATGTGTATTCAGAATGGTGGTGGTTACGTAGAAAATATTTAATTACGTTACGTGTAAATAAATAAAATTGTGTTACTCTATTGTGTTACTGTATTAATATTGGCTTTTATTTGTTTTTATTAGGCTTATGTTGTTTATTGTTATTACTCTTTACTGTTATTGTCACCTATATATTATTTATTTATTATCTCAATAAATGGCATTGTTTCCAGAGGTATCTTGATATGTTTTTTGTTTTATAATTGACACCCGTAATGTGATAAGTTTTTAGTAATATCTCACGAACAGGTAGAGTGATTATATAACAATTAGATATTTTTTTATTCAGAAAATTAAGGACATTATTTTGGTATAAATATAGGGGGTGTTCCATTTAAAAAAAATCATGTTTTATTTTCCACCCTGTATATCTTACGAGATTTTTAATATCCGTGCTCAGATTATAAAAATTCATCAAAAACCGCGTCCACTCCTTTTTTGAATGAGTTAAATCGGCAAAGGGTAAGTGAGATAAGGGGGGTGTCAATCTTAAGAGACTTACCCTGTACAGAATATATCTCAAGGAACCGCATCGTAGCGACGCGGTGGTGGTGTAGGTAAAACCATTTTAACTTAACTTTTTATTATAGTTTGTTACTGTGCAAATCTAGGCCTTTGAGCCCATGTATATTAGTTTAGTTGATCCTGGTACGAGGTATTTATTATTATTATTATTCCTTGGTCACAAAAGTAAATACGAATTTGCCATATCGTAAGTATCGTTTTATTTCTAGAACCCAAAACTAATTAAATAGAACCATGAGAAATCAATACACAGATCATGTTTATTATCACGTGAATGTACAAAGGTATTAAAATATTCAACTATTCGTCAAATTGTTTGCACGACTGTTTAGCAATAATCATACAAAAAAATTGGCATATTCTCCAAATATCTTGAGATTTGAGATACATACTTTGGTTTTCCTATTCCTTGTACAACAGACGTGCATAACATCTATAATTATACAAAATTTATAAAATATAATATATAATAATACATATAAGTTCAGTTTTGATAATTCGCACGCAGCTTTAAAAATAGCCTCAATGAACTTTTGGTTCTAGGAATAGAAAAAGATCCATTAATAATTTAGGACATAAAATCCATTAATTCGTATGAATATGTTTTATTTAATCATATTTCTCTAGTCGTTGACAGGGCCAAAAGTCTGTGCAAAAACCTTTAAATAGCACATATTCAGTCAAAGTCTTTGCATACCTTCCATCTTTCAACAGCTTTTTTCCCCCTATTTCTATGTTACTATCAGAGTCCGATATGAGTTTTATCTTTATTATAGGTAATGTTATTATACAATTATTATTATTGTTATGAATATAAATTATTATGAATTTTACATAAATTAACATTATTATTGTTATCATAAAAGTATACAATGAAATACCATAACGGACCAAACATGTTACATCAATTATTACGTGCACATTGACGTAATGGAAGACGGACGAATTGAGATAGTTGCAATCGGGATGACGCTAAAATTTTGTCAACAGGTTGTTATTTATTTCATATCTCGCTTGTTTCCTAGTATAGGCTCAAACTTTCGTTATTACCATTTTCTTTAAATTTGCGTTGGTCTGCCTATAATTACGAGTGTAATTAATTTACGAAAATAAAAATTTGAGTAATAAGGGAACTTATAAAATATTTTACGCCTAAACCATCCATAAATTGACAAAAAATACATTTTTCGATTTTTCACCCCTCGGGGTTTTTTAGACCCCGATATCACCAGATGAGCTTAGGTGGAGTATATGCATGTTAAGTACTCTGTTATATTGTAATCAGTGCATTTTTAACTTTCAATGTTCCACGGGACACGTTGCTAGACGTTTCCTTCGTATTTTAAACTCTTACTATTTTAAACTCCTACTCTATTTTGTTTTTATTTTTGTTGCCGCATCTGTATTGTATATTTTAATAACATAATACATTGGTTATATTGCTGGTATGACAGGTATACCAGAGAACATTCATGAAATATTTGGTCCTGAACGCTCGCTGGTAAAACGGTTTAAAAGCAATTTGCAAAAAAAAGAAAAGTCGATTTACACAAAAATCAATTCTATGCTTTACTTGAGTTTTGTAATAATCGATTATGATATATCATTCAAGCAAATATTTTCTGCATAATTTTGCGTGTTAGGGTTAGAACAAAATTTTCTTTATCTTCTTCATGTCATATCTTTGTCAGAAATATGCAGGGAGGAAATTTTAAAGAAAGTTACTTTTTGTTTTAAATTTTACCAATCTTAACTAGGCGTCGCGTCGGTAGTAAAAAACAACATAGAATTTTAATCTTACATGGTAGGTACATATTCATTGCTGTGATTGATGATCATTCTATGAAATATTGGAGGCCCAGTAGTTCTAAAATTATAAAAGTATTTCGTAATCAGATTGCAGTTTAGCCCGCTCCTTGCACACATTTCCTTTTGGATCCATACGAAATAAAATTTAAAATATATTACATCTTTTCTGTAGCTTGAAAGGAATTGTGCCTTCGTTGTTATATTACTTTTTTATTGCATTTTCTTTGTATATAAAATTTGAATGAGAGGAGGAAGAAATTTTTGGTCGTCATAGTAAGCGTAAATTGTATTAAATTTTCAGGAGGCCTACGAGTTGTGTTGTCACTTTAAACGAGGCAGTTTTATTAGGTACGTCTGCTATAGCGATTTCATTTATGACGCTGTTGACAACCATGGCTAAGGAGTTATATTTTAGGTATTATAAAGACGGAAAATATTTCGACGTAACGATGTTTCCATCCTTGCTGGAAACTTCTACTTAATACTTTTTATTGCGCTCCTCTAAGTTTTTTTATTGCTAGGGAGTGTGATTTAAGCATATCTTTTTTATGTATGCCAAACGCAACATTTTATATACTCTAGCTCTCTTTATATTTCCATGCTAAAGTCGTTATGTTATCCCCTTATTGCATAGAGTCAATATAATTTAATTCAATTGTTTCGTTTATTTCGGAGAGCATAATATAATATTTCTCCGCTTTCAACAAGTTGTAGATAAACTATCTCAATTCGTATTAGTCAAATATAAATATATCTTAACTAGTTTTATTCGGGACGATATAAAATTTGCAATGGATACGTGTAATTATGATTGGTTTCTAATGATTGATCGATAATTCCAAACCAGAATGCAACACAATAATATATAACATATAATATACAGTGTGGACAAAAGTTTGGAAAACATGAAATCTCCCGAAACAGTGCGCTTTTGCAAAAATGCTCAGACCCGTCGATTTTCATTTTTAATTTACCATCTTTTGAAAGAGCTAGATAATTTGTTCAGTGGCGTAACGCTGAGCTGGCAAAATAATTATATATTTTTTAAATAACTTCCCCCATTTTTTAATCTTTAGTTTGAAAGAAATTAAAATTCAAGATAAATGCACTCGACATTTCAAAATATAAAAAAACATATTTATTGATTGTAATTATAAAATTAAATGAAATAGAGATATTAACTAAGAATGTGTTCATATTGTAGTTCATTTACTATTTGGCACAAAACGCCAAATAGTTATTTCTGGTTTAATATTTAGTAAAATCTTGCCGAATTCGTTCTTTTAAATCGTATATATGTTTTCTGGTCTGTTAGTATATACTTTTTCTTTTGAGTAACTCCATAAAATATCAAGTGAGTTAAGGTTATGTTAGGTGGAGAGAGAGGAGGCACGCTATAGAGCCATGTCGGCATATCCATCGTTGAGGAAAAATATTGTTTATGTAAGTGAGAACCGGACAGCCGTATTAGCGTCCATCGCTTAAGTTCCCATCAAAAAAATATAGTCCTAATGTTCTGTTTCCCACTATATCAGCTCAAACGGTAACCTGCATCCATTGTGGATTTTCTGCAGCCCAATATATGTAGTTTTGTTGAAATCCGACGCTCATGATCGTGTAGCTTTTTAGTGCTGACTATGGGGTGGAACCATTTCGTGCTATAAAGAACTTTTTTTTTGGGTTTTGGTCCAATTTTACTGTACTAATTTTATTTAGTTCAGATTATCGAACGTACGGAGATTTCTTGATAAATAGAGATGAACGCGTTATCTTATTAGTTTCCTACGTTCAGTTTTTTTTACGGATATTACAGGACATTGCAGCAAATTAGAATTTTAAATACAAAGGGAGCACCAGTACAAAGAGGCTATATCATCAAAAAGAATACTGTAAAAGTTTCTATCAGCACCACATGGCCTCTCCTTTCCCAAAGTAAAATATTAAATATACCATTTTCAAAGGATAATTCTCCTGGCGTAATTAATTTAATCAAGAAATTTAAAATAAAATCGCGCTGAAGTCCATAGTTCAACGTTTACTGGAAAATTGAATTTAAGGGACCAAAGAGCAAGGCTCTAAAATTGCAGCTCTGGAAAATCCCATATTTATAAATCATATTTATTTCTCATTTCCGCTGCCTGATAAGGACCCACATCCCAACACTTTTGGTATAACATAATTTCAGAAGTTTAGAATAATTTAATAACCTGAAAGTAAAACGTAATCGTGCCAACAGGAAAAAAATCAGAGTCCATTGCAATGACGCAACTGGAGGAACTGGGGGAAAATTATGTAGATGAAGTAGAAGTCTTCAATTACTTGTTTTTTAGAGGACATATTGGATATTTTGGGATCTTGCCTTGCATGGTAGGCTGCATTATCTAATACAATGACACTTTCAGGATTTATGTTTGGAATTAAACTTTTTCAACTCACTCCTCAAAAATATATGAGTCCATGTTTTTATGGTCATCCACATTACATTCTTCTAGATTTTTACCACACAATTTAAGGCCATTTTGAACCCAGCCATCCGTATGTCCAAAATTATAAATGACCGTACGTTGTCTTCTGCTTGAAGGTATCTTTTAGCTGACATCTGCTAGATGTGTCATATTAGGTTTCATCCAAATATTAAATCTGTTTTCCTATATCTCTAAATTCTTTTATTTTCACCAACTATTTCGATTTCGATAACTAACCAATTTCGATTCTTTGACTTTCCATTACGATAACTAATAATTTCCATTACGATTATTAATAATTTTAAATTTGAAACTCAATTTTTTATGCCTCGGTCGTAAAGTGCTTCCGGAACAAGCTCTATAAGTTTCTTTAAAATTATTTCTGTTCTGGGAACTTCATTGTTTTTATGTTTTATGTAAATTAAATTTCATAAAACTTCAAATCTCTGGATAATCCTGCATAAGATATTTTTTTCTTGTTTTTCTTTCTTTATTTACCAGCTGACATAGAGTACTGTAAGTAACCTCTGTTAGCTTTGACAGTTTTCACACTGTAGATATGCAGCACTGTAGATATGCTGTCTCCTATGTGCATAGGATCATGTTTTAAGTTGGTCATTTAGACAATTTTTTTTTCATTTAGACACAAATTAATTTCATTTAGACAAGTTTTGCTTGGTAGTCCAAATATAATGTTTCTTTTTTTGTGAAGTTCCTTCTTCTAAATCTGAATAGTCGAATTCAACCTGTGGTTCTATCAAATTCACAGCAGGTTCGTTTTCAATATCAGGATCCACATTTTCACAATAATTCTTCTCCAGTGGCCTCGAAACAGAATTATTCTCCCATGGGAGATATGCGATCGAAATATTGTTTACTATAAAATATTACAAGGGTCTGGTAAACAGTGAACCGCGGCGAGCAATAATAAGCACAAAAGTGTGCTACTATACATACACTCCTTCTCAGAAAAACCAAGTCCGACCCTGCCTCGATTTTCACTTAGGACAAGGCAATAATCTCATGCTTTATGCTTTTACGATTTTTACCTTATATGACTTTTTATATGAATGTGAATTATATCTGACGGGTACTATGTATTATGCTGCTTACGCTTGTTATGTTCACTTTTCGTTAGTTGACATAATTTAAATATTTGAGAGTATATTGTACATTCTCTAATATATTACTATGAAAAGACACTAAGCGCGCCCTCTAATATTCGTGATTAGGATTCAGGTATCAATACTTTTATATTTTGATCGTCCTTTTCTATTAAGTGACTAGTACCAGGAGACAAATGTCAATTTGAGGCCTGGTCAATTTGAGGCCTGAGACCAATTTGTTTCCATCCTCTTGGAAGGAGCCGTAGGAACCATCTTTTTCTTAGCGTGCTTGAGCAGCAGCCTGTAATTTTTCCTGTAAAATAAGTGCTTTCCTACTAAATAACGTACTGTGTTGCTTTCTATTTTTTTTTAGGAAGTCACTGTTTATGTGTTTTTATGATTTTGGTAATCGACACTAACTCTCAAATTGAGGTAGGCCATATTTTTCTTACATCTCGTGCCCATGTTCTATTTTTGCCATTTTCTGTATTCCCTAGAACTTGCCTTGCATCAGTCCCTAGTAGTGTCGATTGAGAAGCATCTCGCGTAGGTCACTGTTCGAGAAGCCGCTTAACATGCAGTAAGTGAGTTATATATATAAATTGCTATGTCCCATTAACCTCATATTGTTTTACCTATAACCAATAAGTACGTAAATTAATTGTTCATGTCTTTCGGGGCTTCACTTCTTTCCTTTTTTTTCATGACCCAAGTTCACCACTTCTCTCTTTCGTGACCTCAAGTTTTCACTACGCAGTTTTTCACCTGTTTCCCTTGGGTTAATCATTTCTGCAGTATACATTGCACTCTGTACTGTGTATTATCTGCTTTAACATACTTTTGAACTACTTGAACATAGGTACTTTCTCTTGGGTTAATCATTTCTGCAGTATACATTGCACTCTGTACTGTGTAATATCTGCTTTTCACAAGGAATGCCTGGCTTGGACTTCGTGACCATATATAACTCACATCGTAGGACTTATAGGAAATCCGTAAGCTTTGTATATGATTGACTTGCCGCTCCTGTAAAACTTTCGGACCGCAAGCTGAATGCTGGAGAGACTCACCTTACCTAGATACCTACTTCAGCAAACATACAGATAAGCGTTTAAGTATATTAGAAGCCACACCTTTTTATAATGTAATTTCTTTTGTGTTGATGTGAGCCCCATATTTAATCATTCTGAGCTCTAGGCTACATTTCACCATACATAACTTTGAGATACACCTGAATACTTTCGTTACCTTGGTAGTACCTTCATATACACTTACATTTAAGTAAGGCTACAGAGCCCTGCTATTTTAATATTGATTAGTAACACAACACACGTGATCACGTTTGGGGCCTATACTAGGTTGTATATATTGTTGTGTTATATGTATTACTGTGTTCAAGTGCATTTATCGATTAAGGATATGCAATTTTTAAATTATACTTAGATTTTAGTGTATCGTGTTCTTTTTTTCACCAAAATTGCAACAGAATTATGAGGGTAATTTAGACACCCAGTATAGTTTGGAACCATCTGACTTGGTTGCGTAACGGTCAGTGGCGTCCACGGGTGTGGTTAATAGACTTATTGAAACGTTGAGAGAAATTGTAACAATTTCAAAGTAAACTACGTAATATACTATTTAATGTCGGTAGATCAGTTAGTTCATGATCTGGTGTTACGATAAAATAAACCTAAACAGTTTAATGGATAGAAACACGTAAGCATGGGGTAACATACAATTTGAACCTGGGGCAATTGTTTTATTCTTGGGTGGAATTTCATTACCTCGAGCATCGACTCATCGGCAATCAACTCCTATTCCATATGATGGTTTTACCGCAATTTCCCGGACAAATACCGAAATTCATACTACGAAATGGCGACCAAATTAAATGTTTCCACATATCATCTGTAAGATAAATAAATTTGGAAAGAATATCAATATTCTTAAAAAACAATATTTACAAAAAATATTTCTTACATTAATGCTTTCATATTGCAACAAATATAATATAATATGTGATAAATTTGTATCTTTCATGACAAAAGACTACATAAATATAAGAACTGCTAAAAAATAAATGATTGCGAACACCCAGTGACCCAGAAGATTATCCAGTAAACCGAGCGCACCTGCTTAGTATAATATGAAAGAGGGGAATTTACTCTCGTCTAGGGGCTACTTTCGGTGAAATATTATTTCTCCCCATGCAGGTCGGTTTTAAGTACTAACTCTCGTCCTAAAATAATAACAAATGATTTGCTCTGTCTCTGTAAAGCCTACTACAACGAAGCTCTTGTTTGAGCTCTCGTTTTGTTTCACCGATTAATAATCTCTCAGTGAATTTATTTGAAAGGGGAGGTGTATAAATGTATTTTTTTCTCAGCGAACTATCAATTTGACGAAGAAAACTGAAGACAGAAACGTAGCACTTTGAAGACGTCTTCGCAATAAGTTTTCAAAGTCAGTTTTACAAGGGCCAAATATAAGGAAATATGTCATAAGAGTCGTGGACGTTCAACGTCCAACTCTTTCCATTCTAAGGTAAAAGAGCAAAATAAAACCCTCTGATAACTCACTGCATAGCACACAACTAGTTGCTTAAAAATTTGTCATGATAGAACATTTCCCTTCTTGCTCTGGATACATTTGGCAGAATATGCGAATGCTGTAGAATCAATGATATTGCAAACTACCCGCACATTATTGAAAATTTCATGCCTGATGATTGCAGAGCTAATGTAAAAGGCCGTGGGAAACCCAGCGTGGCATCTCCGACGCTACTCTCTACATATTGGCACCGAACCATTTGTCGCTCCAATAATAATCACCAACTAGCGATATTATAATGAGTCCGTATTGTGAGTTCGCGGCTCATAACTGTACTACAAAAATGCATAGCTTCCTTAGATAAAAAATATGTTGATATACGTTAAAACTTTCACTTTTAAACCCTACCAAGTGAGCAAAAAAAGGCAATAATGGTAAAAATCTGAACCGCAGATTGTTCACTAGGTCAATTTTATGGCCACCACGTTCTCCAGACATTACTCCCCTCGATATTTATTTATGGGGTGTGTACAAAATGAAGTTTTGTGAAGACAAGTACCTACAATAATATAGACGAACTAAAACAAGCGATAATTAATATTATCTAAGATGTTGACGGGTTAACTTTTTTGAAGTCTACACGTAAATAAAAGAAACATGAGTTTTATTGGTTTTAAATGCCTATGCTTATGCGATTATCCTGTATGTAACGGTTGAGATCTAAATTTTTGTTGGATTCGCATTTAATGGTAATTCTAATGTAATATCGAATAAGGGATGGTGGGTCGAGCTATGATTTCAGACTTTTACAGAATAGCCTCCGTTGGCGCTGCGTTCACGCCACAGGTATTTATTTAATTAAATTACGCTCTCATATTTTTACAGCTATACAATAATTATAAATGAACCTAGACTAATTTTAATATAAATATAAAAATTAAAAATAAAATTGTATGCTACCAAATGAATGGGGAGGCTTAGCCTTCCCTGCTTCCTCTGAGGAGCTGCCACTGCTTCGATACATCCGCATCGTTGGAAAAATACATAAGGCTATTAAGGTAAACCGAAGGCAAAATAAAATCTAGATTTTACAGTTCCCGTGACTTACGAATTTCAAATGTTTTGAAACGATATCGAACAAGTTATTAATAGTTATTTGTATACCTAGGCTGCGAAGTTACTTTTCGAGTACCGAGAGAAAAATTATTGCCGATGAGGCGAAATAATCTCGAGGTCAATTTCGCGACAGTGGTGTACACACTATTTTTTATGCAAGCGTATGTATGGTTGTATTTTTTTTGTCACTGATCAAACTATAGGTAGAATTTAGTTATAAATGACACCACGGTTAATAAATTAAGTATGCCACCTTGATTCTCGTGAAAATATGAGTTGAAATCTGCAGTTAAATGCTTCAATGATTATTTCATTAACTCAACAAGTGAACTTACTGCTAATGTGTATGTTTCTAAACATTCTAAAAATATCCCGTTTAACAATAACTTGTTGTTTCTATATAGCTATGACGCCTCAGGAAGTTTGTGATTTAATTATAGTGCTCTTGTTTGATATGCAAACTAATGGAATGCGGTGCTCAGAGGCGCCCACAACTGCATGGCGGAATGAGCAAATTACAGACTGGCTGGAAGAAAGAAACATTAAACACGATGATTCGCTACTTAAAGCTGAATTGCTGACACTGGCAAGGCAACATTTTCCATCTTTCAAGAATTATGTAGTGGATGAAATGGACAAAGCAAGAGGAATGGAGGTAATTCGATTTTCTCCATATCACTGCGAACTGAACCCAATTGAGATTATTTGGACGCAAATAAAAGGGAAAGTTGCTAGAGAAAATACAAGATTTAAATTAGCTGATGTGAAAAAACTTCAGATCAATGGTGCAATCAAAGAAGTAAATGCGGCCAACTGGATAAAATGTATAGACCATGTGAAGAAAGTGGAATTAAGAATGTGGGATCTCGATATTTTGATAGATACTCCGGATATTCCCGTTAAACCAGTCATAATAAATGTAAATGAAGACAGTAGTGAAAGTGACTTATTTTCAGATAGTGAATAGTGATATGAACTTCTGATGTGAGTTTTTGTGAAGAGTGCTACTAATAAGCGCCATTTGCATAATTTTACAGGAGACGAAAAAACCATGCAGTTTGTTTAAACAGATATTTTCTTCAATCATATACTGGTCAAATTATTCGTTTGAATTGTGAAAATTGAGATATAAGGGTTAAACAAATAAAAACTTGCGTTAAATCATCATTTTAAAAAAAAATGTCGTTTACGCCTTTACAATCTATCATTTGAGGCTTACGCCTTTTTCGATGTCGCTTACGTTTTGATAGTAGTTTGTGAAAATGTTTGTCAATTTTGCCCCAGTAGCACCTTTCATTCTTAAGTTTACAATAGAAAAATTGGCACATAATTCTTTTCGAAATGCACAACTTTATTTTAATTTTTTCAGTATTTCATGATTTTTTTAAATTAATAATTTTTTTATAACTACCAAGAAAACTTATATATACATAAAAACCATGTATTCAAGTAAAAATTATTATGAACACGTAAGTAAGAAATATACATTTATTTTTCCTTTGGTCATAATCCAAAAATAAAGTACTATTTTTATCATTTAAATCAGAATTAGTTGTGTTTTTTCAATACAATGATTTCATGTTTGGGCCTTAATTATTACCATGTTCTAGTTCAGAGCTTCTAAAAGTAGAGCACTTGACTGATGTTATTAGGTTTGTTGAGTTCTTCTACTGCTCCTAAAGCCATATTTAGTATTTTTTGCCCTCGAGACATCTGAAATTAAATATCGAATAAAGGTGCAAGCGACAAAGTTAAAACAAAATGCAAAAAATAATTGGTGGAATTTAGAGATTTTTAATTCAAACCAAAGTACTTATAGAATACAGAAAACATTATTTTTATACTAGTTTGTGCAAAACAGTAATTAAGTAAAACACAATAATGTTGTCCATTGCATTTATATGGGGAAAAGTCGTTTAAGCTTTTCAGCAAATAAAAATGGAAAAGGCGTAAGCGACAAGCATAATTATTTTGCTGAAAATTAATTTGCGGGTTGTGGCGTATCACAACCTATCTCTTCGCTGATTTGGCGGTTACTGCCGACTACGTCGAGTTGTTGTATAACAACCGAAAGTGGCACTTAAAAAAAATCTCGACAAATTTTTTTCGCGCATCGAATTTCTGTCGGTTCAATTATTTTACTCTATGATAGGCCTCTATTAGTATTACATTCGGGTACAAAAATCTCGTTTTCACATTTTTGGGGCTTACGCCCTTTTGTCCTAACGACGTCGAAATAATAACATATCCCGCAAATTGGTGAGTTAATTTGTTAAAAATTTTACTAACAGTCTTACCTATACTAATAATAAGTAACCTAACCATGTTCTATCCTGGCAAGGGGCTCTTACCTGCCCGTGATCCTTGCTGGGCAAAAGCAATTTAATTTCTTTCTTTTATTTTAAATTGTTATTGGCTAAATTGAGCACTAAGTTGTACATCCAGCATGCAAAATTTTTGACATTTGACGATTTATCAATGAGTGAACCGTCAGTGTTTTATATCATTTCCATAGAAACGCTGAAATCTAACGCCACCATAGGTATATGATTAACCGTGGTGTCAATTATACCTAAATTCTAACTATAGTATTATCAGTTACAAAAAATTACAGCCCTGTATACTGTACACAAAATAGTGTGCACACCACGGCCGCAAATTTTTTTTAGCAACCTCGAGATTATTTCGCCTAGGTATACAAATAACTATATCAATCCAGAATCAACAAGAGATGAGATTACAAATGCTGGCGAGAAATGTACCCTAAACTATTAAAAATTTGTTTCATTTAATAAGTCATAAGACATTTAGTAGGTCCTTCAAATCAAGCAGTCGTTTTATCAAGAAGGACCAGCTCCTATTTCTATTTTAAAATTAATATGATATAGCTGTAAAATGTGTTGTAGGAAACGATGCTCTTTCGATAATTAATGTTACTCCCATGAACGATCGATACTGAAAATATAATTTGATTATAATTTTTTCCTCTATTTTTCCTAACATGCGATTACTAGAATGACAGGGCCAATGGTAAAGCCTTGAGGTGAGAGTGAGCCATTTTAAATATTCAGAAGTAACTTCTCTTTGTTGGTTAAGTATCTGTTTATTCTCTCCCCCAATAATTTACGCAGCATTTCAAGAAGTTAATTGGGCGGAAACAATTAATTTTAAACGAATGGGTGAGCGAAAGCTAAAAAACTTTGATTCGATAATTCAGCAAATTGCCGGGGTAAATATTTCATTTCTCCACTGTTTTAAATTTAAATCCTAGCGGCAATGCTAGTGAGGCTAATTACGCCGGTTTTATTTACGTTGCCAAACTTTATCCGCCATGGAGCCGGTGCACTCGTTGGCGGAAAATCCGGCGTTTCGGTATATAATCGAGGGAGAAGTAACTTTCAAAGTTGACCGCACACTTTGGTTGCTCCTAAATCGTAATTAGCGAATGTGTGGCCCTTATACATGGGCTACCTTGATGTGTGTGTGTTCCTGTTTCCGAGCCGCTTAGCGGGGCGATTAGATGTGCTTATACTAGGCTATGAATCATCCCTGCTTGCTTATGGTCCGTTGGACGAAAGGCTTTGGCCCTGCGCCCAACTTACGTAAAGGACATTTAGCCATTTGAGATTGCCTTGGTCCATGTATACATTTCCTTTGTACCGCCTTACCAGATAATACATTTAGGCAATATAAAACATCGTCAAAATATTTTTTTTAAAGGAGGCTGTTACATTTATTAAATAAAAATTCCTAATATATCCTCTCAATATTTTATAACCCGATCAAAAACATGGACATACTTTCTCGCGATCTTTTAAAACCCAATGGTTGCTACTCATCCGTGTTATGTGGCAGTTATTTTAAGCAAAATTTTGTTGGCCGTGTTTGCTAATCGCAAACGGGGAATATAACGTATAGGTCTCGCAGGGTCATTCTGATATTAAAAATGTATTCGCTAGTATAAAAAAAACCTGAGATCAATTAATGAACATATGAATAATTATCTCAGTCAAAAATGGTAAGAAAAAATATGTCAACTATACAAGATGCTTTGGAAATTCCATCTGCTTATGCAATGAAGATGTGAGAAATAATCTGAAATTATTGTTATTAATAGATGTTGCATGGCGTTTAGCAATACAAGAATTTTCGTTCAGGGGGAATAAAAAAACACCAATCTTTCAATATGGGTATTTTTCATGAGACATTTAATCTGATTATTTATTAAACGCGATTTAGAAATACAAAAGCATTTTTAAAAAAACTTAAAACATTTTTTGATAACTGTTTTAAAAAAATATTGACGACCAGTCATAAGCGGCGGAGTCCATAAATGGAGCAAAAGTTTATATTAAATTTATGAACGGTTTGGAATTCTCATTTTTAACCACGGCGTATGAAAATAATTTCGATATTAAGTACATATTTATTATTCATATACTCAAAAAAAGTCATTAGATATTGGTTACCGTTATTATATATTGCAACTCGAATAAAAAAATTAAAATTCATTTGTAAGGATAAATATAATTATTGTGGGTGTGTAAAAAGCAATGCTTTTTTAAAAAAATATTCAGCAGAACAAATTTATAACTTTTCATCTTAAGCGTCTGAGCATTTGATATTCCCTATGGATTACCCCTTGGTTGTCGCCTACCTAAGTGTAAAAAGCACGAGCCGTCACTGTCCTCTATTTCTCAAAGTGAATAAACTGTTTAAAAAAATGCGCCAATTCGTGAACAACATAGTGTTGATGCAGCCATAGTGGCTTCATCACCAAGATTTGGAGGTCATAACCAAGTGGAGAAATTGATGTCAATCAGTTGGAAATCGTCAGTGGAGTTTTCGTCATCGTTTTCATTTGATTGAATATCAAATGAAAATGAAGTCGTGGTAGTAAAATTATATGATAATGGCATTGTCTCTTTGGCGTCCAATTTTCTACGTGTTCACCTTACACATTCTGAGAAGAGAAAAATAGAAGAGGATTAGAGTTGAGCAACCTCATAATATTCTCGTCAAAAACTGAAACATAGGGCGTTGATGGATTCGACCAAAATATAAGTTTGTAGGTATAGCTCTATATAGTAAAAAATGGTACATGCTTCTTGTATTTCATATGTTAGATAATGTGAATATAATGTCAGAATTTTTGTATCTTGAACTAGTTTTTCACAACAAAATAAAATATTTAAAACAAAAAAAATTCAGGAATATCTGGGTTATTGAAGACTCGGCTACTACTAAAAGTATAATTATTCGCCTTTGAAGTATACATCGTAACACGAAAGTGTTAGTGAACGACATATAGTGTCGACGGATAACTAAGGAATGAGCAAGGCCGGTTTATTCAGCAGCAACTGGGAGAAATTCGATTTCGACCGCTACCCAACAGCAAGGAAGCGCCTTCGTGAATTTCAGATTTGAAGAAGATTGCTAAGTCTTCCGACTCTAGCCGAGGGCAATTGTGGAGCTTGATATGTCTGGACTAGGGATCATACAGCTTGGACAAGTTGCTCTCCAGGATAGTGGGGTCATATCTTGTTTACCTATGAGTCTTTATTTGGACGATAGACTTTACGTGCATATGCGCAAAACAAACTTTAAGCCTTTAACCTTGATTCCATTGTATATTATTTGAGTTGCATTTGATATTTATCTACGCTTTTATGTGCAGATAGTTTCTACTAATTGCGGTGGTAAACGACGCTACTAAATCAATACATAAATAAATCTGTTTACTCTGTTCCTCCAGAATCTACAATATTTGCATTTTGTATAAATATGCATTAGTTAGGTTATAATCCAGCATTATATTTTACGTTGTGCTGCTAGATACAGCGCACAAAAAGCTGACATCAGCATTATATCCCGAGCTGCGGAAATTGGAAAACCTTCCCGAGACTTAGCTCCACCACAATTTTACAACTCGACCAAATAACAATGGCTGAAATTAGATTTTAGTGATTATTTTGCTTGATATTGTATCACTTAATTAAAGCAATAATTCATTAACTTTGATAATGCCATATTGCCTCGCAGCCGGTTTTCCCTCTTCTCATTTTGCTGCCGAATGTTTTCTATCTTATAAGTTACGAACTGCCAGCGTATTTATTGTTCTGCCAACTCTTTGCCAAATTTGTCGACAAACTTGACGTACTCCATTAACTAACCTACTATTTCAAAGTATTCAAACAATGGAATTCGGTGGCGACCGAGCCGCATAGGTAGCATTTATTTCATATCGCACAATTTATTATACCAATTAAGTGGCTAAAATTATAGTGCTGTGTTATACGGTATCATTGTACAAAAATAAACATACTTCACCGTGGATTTTAAACTATCTCTAATACCACAATTAGGCCATATTAGTGGTGTTTCAATTTTATTATCGAGTCATATATGTAGAGGGTTTTCCCGCATATTTAGACACTTTAGTCCAGTCATTGAAGGTTTTCCACTCCAATTTCTTTGAACTTTGGTGAGTAGTTAGGGGATGGCTCAACGAGCAAAAGTGGCATCGCCGATGTGGGCTTTTACTCTGAGAGTGAATGCCACCCTTTCTCGGGGGTGGAAATGTTTTCACTCAATATAACCCCGGAAATGGATAGAGAGACAAATTTTAAAAGAAAAATAAACACTTATTTTGGCACAATCATCTTGGCAAGAAATTCATAATTGCTTATTAAGATGGTATATTTAACACACCCGTCTATCGAAGTCGTGTCATGGGTATAGAGGTCCCTGATATCAGCTGCAGGGTCTGCCACAGGGCGCCGGAGACTTTAAAGCATTTATTGTTGACATGTCGAGCATAATATGCTGTCGCGGTCTATATTCATCGACAGAACGCGGCCCTACCAGTGCTTTATTGCCACCTAAGGAACTCGTATGGGATAGACGAGACACACACTGCTTTCGATTTCGTCGGTGTTTTCTGAATTAAAATGACAGTTTCTACACATAACTGATCATATTAGACTAACTTTGACACATCGTTTCCCACAACCCCTTTTAAAACTACATGATATTAATTTTAAAATAGATATAGGGGCTGGTGCTTCACTTGTCAAAACTGGTATCACATATTGCGTGTTTTCTTCCATCCCCATTCCTGAGGCTGCAAACCGTTTCCTTGTCACATTTTAATGTGGTAGAAAACTTGAGAAGGATGTTGCTGCAAAGCCACAAACGTTAGTGGAAGTCTTGATGAAATAATGCTTGATTTTAATGACCTACTAAATTAATAAATTAAGTCAATCTTTGATAGTTTATAGACTTTTCGCTTTATTTTTTGTCGCTTTATATTATGCAAGGGTATACTTCTCGTCAGCATTTGTAATCTCCTCTTTTGTGGATTCTTGATTGTAATATATTTTAATAACTTCTTCTAAATTCTTTCTCGTCTCACTTTATTAAACTTGTTTTGTGAAGTTTACCTTTGTCAAAAAATGCTGATGTAATATCACCACCGCTGAAAGCATGTGCAAAGAGCACTGTTTCTTTACTGTTTTCCAAACATTTGAAAATTGAAACAGAAATTATAAACTTACGATCGACCAGCAGTCCAAATCATTATCAGGAGTTAATATTTTTTGTGCTTTTTGATTTTGACTTTTAAAACATACAGTTATAAAAATTGAGAACACAAGTATAAAACACAAAATATGTTATAAAAAGTTATCGCAACTTCTAAACTATCGCAACTTATAAACATTGAATATCCCATTGATACTTTGATCCTATTGATACATTGAAACATTGATAGTTTCCCATTATGAAATAACTGAAGTCGTAATTAATTGTCTGCCCAGGTAGGTTTATTTCTATAATAAATATTCGTTTGACGGCCGTTTACAAAAATAAGCTAGATCTAATATTATTTCAAATAATAAGTCTTATTTTCACCCTCTTAATAGGAATATAAGAGCTGCAGCACCTCTACAAGGAACGGCACTGTGTGTTTATTATACCTGCTCTTTCATCAAGGTACCAGAGAAGTTCTATTGTTGACAGATAACGACGTATATGTATAAGGGCGGCGTATATCTATCTGATAAATGTACCTAAGTTTTTGATGTCGAAGAAAATGACACTTTAAAACATTCCCATAAAAATAAAAGCCGGCTGTTTGTTCAGTTTCTATGAGTTCCAGACGTCATAACTCTAGATTCGAAATCGCTATTAGACTATTTCACTCGGCGTTATCTGAAAGCCATAAACGTAACGCAGTAGGTCTAGCCCTAGCAATTTCCGGAAATGACACATCATTTTTACAGTATTTATTTTATATATATATATATATATATATATATATATATATATATATATATATATATATATATATATATATATATATATATATATATATATATATATATATATATATATATATATATATATATATATATATATATATATATATATATATATATATATATATATATATATATATATATATATATATATATATATATATATATATATATATATATATATATATATATATATATATATATATATATATATATATATATATATATATATATATATATATATATATAATGATATTGATCTACTAAATACCTACCAAATATTTAATTGTTATTTTAAAATGGAAAATTATCTATCTTGCTGAAAATTAAATGCTAATATGTATGTATCGATATCATATCCGGGTGTGTATTTATTACCATATTTATTAGGCTGATATACATATTACGGTACAATAATAAATGTTGCACGTAATATAAACGTCAGTAGGTAGGCAAACTTGAGCATCAAATTTAATAAAAACAGGCTTCTGAGGAAAAAAGAAAAAGTAGGATTATATCTGCAAAGAGCCCCTGGAAAGTTGACAACGAATAAATTGCAGACAACGTTATTTTTCAGTACCTATTTATGAGAGCAGAGCCATGATCGACAGATCTAGATGGAGGCTGCGTTATCTGGCTGCAGTACGAGGGTTAGCATATAAAATGGCACAGCATGTCCGCAATTGCAATGTTTAAAAATTTTTATTTCTTTCTAAATAAGTCAATTTCTTCAAATTGATTTGCATCTCAGTTATTTGGGCTTCGCTGAAAATATGCTGCATTTTTCGTGTTTCTCAATGGACCTCAATGACTTTTTGTTTCTGTATTCTAAACATGTATTATATGGGTACCTAATGCACATAAAATACTCATTCATCGCTCGTGGAATGTCATAGATAATAACCTTGTAAGAAGTGGAAATAAATTGCCCCCTCATTACGTTAGTTTCATTTAGTTCTACTTATAGTCAAGCCAGAAAAAACATCGCTCGGAGAAGCGCGCCCCGTAAACAATTTTTCAATACCAGGCTAGAAATCACATAACAGCCAGAGCAGCTCGCATGAGAAACCTAACTCATATCATAGAGCAAATACAGTAAGTAAGAGTATTTCACTCAATACAATTTTCGTGTCTCCCAAGTTTCGTTTTTTGTTATAGTGTCCCTGCCCATTCAGTCGGAGAAATGTAAATTAGCAACCAGGGCAACTAAACACAAGAGCTGTTCTAATAATACAGGGTAGGCTTTGCCCACAGGTATTGCCCCTAGCAAAATATGTAATGCAATTCATATACAAACTAAAATGTTTTATGCAATTGCTTTAATTTTTTCTATCTATTGGTATTTATATTTGGTCTATAATTTGAAAATGTTATTACTAGAGTGCAATAAATCCCAATTTTTTCCATAGTTCTTTCTTTGCATTTCAAATCGAATATGAAAGGTTTTTTATTAAGTAACACAGGATCGATTTTCTAATCGTTTTTCTTTCTTTCATTATTTCAAAGTTTTTACATATTTTGAATTGTGATAATTTCAGTAATTTTAATTTTAACTGCGTTACAATAATAACAAAACTTCCGCATTGGAATCTGATTAACAAACTCCTTCTGCCCGCGCAATTCTTTTGTACTTCGAGCAGGGAGACTATTAATAGTCGGGGAGCTGGCGTCCAAAATGTACAAAAGTTTTCTCAAAGCTAATTTTTTTAAGTTACTTTTTAGTGATTGAAAGTAACTGTAGAGTCACCACATGGCTCTGCAAGTCACCACGCTCGCAAAATTGTAATATTAATTAACGTCTCTAAACGGTTTTCTCAAAGCTCAAAATGTTTAGAAAACGAGCAAATATAATATAAAATAAAAATCCAACAGTGTTATCGTCAGCGCTAGTCCATACCTGTAAAAAAATGGCGTGATGACGTGTGTCAAAGTGATTTCTCAAGGCTGAAATTCTAAAACATTAATTACAACTATAAAGTTATTAAAGGAGACAGTCAGGTTTATGATAGGACCACGTCAGTCAGCAGTCGATAGTTGTGAGAACTGTAACGCCCGCATTAGTACGGCTTTCCTCAATACACATAATTTATTTCATATAAAAAATGATTTTAATTGTTTCTTAATATTTGTAGTTTTTTAGAATGGAAAATGATAAAAAAATTCTATAGATATGATAATGGTTTCAGGTAACTTTTAAAGCAGATTGTACTATGAAGTTATTTTTTTTCTTCTTTGTAAAGATATCCGTTATTTTATACGTTCAAAATAGAAAAAAAACATTGATTCCTTGATAAAAACATCTAATCGTCCAAATTACTGCCGTCGCGTCGTAGTGTTCTTCGCTACTATCTTCATCAGAATAAAATGCGCCATTTTTCAGCGTCATCGGTTATGGTTGATTCCGAATCTGTGTACGAATCAAAAATTCAGCGTTAATCAATACATTACATTAATAATCATAATGTCACTTTTTTCCTTTTCGAAAGAAAGCCGGATTAAAGTCGCAACCAGTAAAAGCGCGAAAAGCAGGAAGCGCACCACAAAGAGATATCCCCATGTTCTCAAACAGTTGTGTGAATGTGACTTTAATGTTTCTGTTGTTGTTACCAACTCCAACTTCCATCCAAATCTTCAGGTTGATTTTTAATTTGCTCATGTTGCCGAGAAGAATGACGAGTATGTCAGTATCCGAACATCTATTTTGCAAATTCAAAGACACCAACGACGCTCTCAAAATTGCCACGAAAAACGTCAATGGTTCCAATTTACCGCCATGCAAGACGGAACTGAAAAAACAAATACACAAGACTCCGTATATATCGAACATTTGGAGTTATGCTGATGAAAATGTGCCCACTGCAATGGTGCCAGAGGAAAACCGTTGGCAATTTCCCGGTACCTGAATTGCTGATTCTACAGTTACTTTCCATCACTAAATAGTAACCTGATTTAAAAATAATTGCTGTCAGAAAACTCTTGCACATTTTGGGCACCAGCTTATACAAGTACGTTAAATTACCCTTGGACACTTGACTATTTATCGCTTCTTCCCTCCGCACGCTAAAACAACACCGCTAGTCCATCGTCATTTTGAGTCCCTAAGACCGTGTCATTAAACTATAAAGCTGTGTAGTCTTTTTGATAGGGCAATAAAAGGTCATCTCTATGTAGCACGTGACCCCTGTAATTACCGCCTTCTCCACTCGTAGCTACTCATGGCCCCTATAGTGCCGGCTGTAGAGAAAAGTAATATTTCTGAATTTTAAAGAAATTTAGGAGCACCGGTACTCCACATCGCAACCTGTACCGCAACGCATCGTTGCATAATGTGCATATGCCTACGAAGACAGCTATTTATTTACTCACATGAAGATGATTTAAGATACTACTTGGCAATAGAAATTTTGTCAATAATACGCACCAAGGCAATGGAAATCAGAAATAAATCACTTCCAAACCACAAATTCATATAAGATGAAGTAATCACGGCATAATAAATAGATGTGCGTCCTTATCTTTAGGACAATTTCTTCGGTTCAGAAGATGTCAGACTGATGTTGCTGAATATACCAATATGTCCAGAGGAATCTCCAAGTTATTGCTCCAAGTTTGCCTAGCGGGATCAATTATTTTGTTACGTAATTCCTAAGCGGCATTCATAAATTATCAGTCACGAGTTATGACAAACGAAAAATACGTGTACGAAATTAATTTATTAAATTTAATGCCCTTCTTATTTGTGCCCCGCCGCGCCGCGTTTTCTGAATATTAAATTGGTTTCGGCAAATTTAAATTGAAGAGTTTTGTCGCCGCACTTTTGCAACCCCTGCCCCTAGAGGCCAGAATTCGATGGTAATGAAAACCAACTAAAATAATGCTCTCTGCATTTACCTCTAATTTTATGAAGCCGAATGGGATTTATTTTTTCATGAATTTAAATTAGGTACTAAAAAGTTACAATTTTACCCATATTGATAAATTACGTTGGAAAGTAATAACGGCAAATAAATTCCTTTCTGCGGTTTGCGGGAACTTTTAACCGATATTATGAAACATTTTTATTAAACGAAATAAGGTTTACGTAGATATTAAAGGTGCAAAAAAAAAATATTTAGTGTTTTGTGAAACAATCCCTAATACAATGCAATGTAGATCTTAATTACACTCCCCGGCACAAAATTCCGTCACCCTAAAATTTTGCCCAATTTTGATGTTTTATAACTTTTTTATTTTTCATCTGATTTTCATAAATTTTTTACCAGTCTGTAGATCAGTTCATTGTGTGTCTTTTTAATTATTGTAATAAGTCATATTTTTCGTCCAGGCAATATTATACAGGGGTAAATCAAAGTGTTGTTTTTTGTCGTAAACTCAAAATTACCCTGTGGAAAAATTGAGGCGAATAATTTTGTTTACAAACTGTTTGTTGCCATCTTAGACGTATTGTAAACATTTTGTTTTTTGATTCAGCCCATTGTCTCATTTCTTCTGCGAGCAGCAAAATTTTAAATGAAACCGCTGCGCTATTGGTAGAACGCGATCAGTCTCCCCTAGCATTTAGAAGGTCTTTTCTAGCTCAAAAGTTTGTAATGAAGGACAGATTTATCAGTGAAAACTCTTTTAACACTAAAATGGCTTCCTCTACTGTAGAAGTCTTAACAATCAAATACTGGCAATGCAAAACTATCCACCTCTAGCTGAAGCTTTATCAGATACGTCTTACTTCGACAGCATGGTACCAAAAAGCATTTCATTTCCATTTACTACCTTCGCCCAGATATTAGTTTCTTCAAACCCAATGCAGTCGTTCCCAAATATGAACAACACCAAAATAAAACATATAATACACAAATTCGAAATGATGTCATATATGTAGATTACAAAACCCCTGCAAGATATTTACAAGAAATATAATAAACCAACATAGTATGTCTAATTTATAAATATTGCGATATAAAAATGACCAGATGGGGGGTAATGAGAGTAAATGACGTATTTACCTACGAACCCAAAAACACTTGTCATACGGCCACAGGGGTGGTTCAAATGGAGGTAGTGCACAAGACTTATAAAGTAAACAAAACTGCAAAGAGAGCAAAATAATAGTTAATGAAATAATAATGAATTTTTTAAAAACAATTTTGTATTAAAAATAAGTCTTGCAACACAAGTCTGTTTTGAACTATCCATGAGACAAGTATTATATTAAAATCTAATTTTACATAGTGATTGCTAAGCTATAAAATATAAATTCAACAATGTTGAATTTAATTAATGAACTGGCGCCCACAAACAAATATTCCTGGACATATAAGTTAATAAAAGTAAGTATTATCTAAGTTATTTTCTGCCAATAAGTGTCAACATCTCAATCTAAAATTATTAACCTTAAATTCTTCGACATATAATAAATTATATGCTATTAATTTAATTGTACAAGTTCTTTCACCATCATTGGCTTCATTGAGGATCTTCAGAGTGATGTACGATTTGTTTTATTTTAATTAAAGTGTAAATGATCAATAAAACAAATCGTACATCACTCTGAAGATCTTCACTGAAGGTTCGTTTCCGTATATATGTCAAGATATGCAACTATTATCTAAAATTTTTAGTCAAACTATTTCTCTATTATCAATTATTCTTCTTAAGTCTTAATTATCGAGTTAACAATTAGGATTTAACTTGTATAACCTATATGATACGCTAATCATTATACTCATTATTCTACTGATATATTTGAAGTCTTTCGTAATTAATTGTAGAGATATGTAATTTCACTGTGGATAAAACCTCTGGAACTCACAATGTTCCAAATCTCATTACACGATTTGTAGGAATGTTGTTATTCAGTATTTACCAGGCCATATTAATGATGAAAATGTTAATAATGCTACTTCAACTTTGCTTATTTTGCGCATTTATATCCCGGAGTATTTTCTAGGGCTCGATTTTATGCGGGGCCAAAGGCACGTAAATTACTTTTGGATAACATAATTTCCCTTTCCATACTCTTCTTTTCCGTATTAATATATAAGTTCAATGCGTTCTCCTATTTCTGTTCACATTCATATTCTCCATACTTATCGCACTGCACTGATGAAGAGCTAGGTACTCTGCACTAAAGTTGTCTGCAGTTGCTTCGTTGTTCATTTCGCAGAGTCTTCATGCAAATATATTCCTATTTTTCCTTTTATCATCAGAAGCACCAGTAACGTCCTCTTTGCTTCTTTGGAAATTCTTTGCTTGTTTCTTTGTCAACATTCCAGAGGCTCTATAATGAGACCTGCCAAGGCTCAACAAACATAAACAAAGGAGCTGTATCTATTATAAGGTTTATAATATTGACTATTAATACTGGATAGGGCTCGAACCTTTGATGTAACTATAACACTCGGAGTAGTTTCCACAAACACCAAAACACTTTCACTTCTCTCGACGCGCGTTTCGCGAACCAAGTTGGCATAATCCGGAGGAACTTGGTTGGCGAAACGCGCGTCGAGCGAAGTGAAAGTGTTTTGGTGTTTGTGGAAACTACTACGAGTGTTATTAACTATTAATGTCTAAACAAAGAAAGTATATTCGCACAGTTGAATGTCATTGAGATTATTTTTACTATAAGACTATTATTTATCCTATTATTTTTATTTTTAGTGAAGTAAATATACTCCAGTGCACTTAGCCACGAACTTAGAAGCACAAAACCGCATAAAAGCTGAATCATGCGGGAATCTTCTGTATGTATTGTACTGTGTCAAAAGCCCCCATCCCACCGAGAGGTGAAATACCCCCAAAATCGCCCCTAAAGGTATATAGTTTTTCGAAATATCTTCATAACGGTTGGTTTTCGCAAAAAATATCAAGAAAAAAATTAAAGACACTAATTATTGTTGTTATAATTGATGTTGATAGCCGAAAATTCAGGAAGTTTATAAGCATAAGCAGTGAATAGTAAGTACTATATTTTAGTCATATTTATTAATATATTTACTGCTGAAAAATTTATTGCCAGTGGAAAGTCGTTCTCGATTTTTGGTTTCATGACATCTAGTTTTTTTCTCTATAATACAAAATTTTGTCGGCTTCAAAATTAATAACTTCTCCTATAAGGGGATTTTTAAATACATCGTTGACATACAATGCAAATAATATTAGTCCCAGTACGGTACTGTATTACTGATCATATTGCTAACCTTAACACATTGTGACCTATCGCTGAGACAGCTTTGCATTAAGTCGTAATAAGTTCTCTTACAACCCCATATTTCTAGAGTCTCTAACAAATTTGAGTGACTGACAGTATGAAATGCCTTAGCCAGTTCAACAAAGATGCATATAACCGGTTCTGAAATATTAACCGGGCTATACATTTTTGTGGTTGAATCGACTATCCTGTGATAATCTGGCCTCTAAATCCACACTGTCTGTCTGATACCAAGTTGAATTTTTTCAGAAAACTTTGCATTATTTGGTTGACATTTTTTTGGCTGAGGGGATATTGGCCTGTATTTTCCCGCTACTAATCACGACTGAGTGATGTGTTCACTTGTAATAGTAACTTTTGTTTGAAAATCTACCTTTACTTGCAGGCAATGATCAAGATATCTGTAACCACTAAAAGTATCTTTTTTTTTGCAACACAGTTTAGTTGGTCTTTTTCTCAGTGTGGTATTATAGGTTCTGTCACGTTGATAACTGTCAACTAAAAACAACAAGCTTAAATGGTGTCCTACTTTCCAAGCCTATCTTTCAGTTTCTATTTTATTATTATTATAGTTTCCTGCACATGTAGTCTTTGTACCATGAGCTAAAATCGGTAAGGGAATAAAAATGTGTAAAAGAAATATATAAAGTATATGTTTTTTGGGCTGCCCGATATATTATCGTCCCTTACATTTCCTGCAATTCTATAGAAAATTAGTATCAGCATTTCCACTATCATCGTCCTTACTCATCCTTGAGATTCATCCACCATTTATTTCATAATAGAAATATACAAAAAATTATACGGTTAATAACAGAAAAGAAGAGAGAATATTCTCGTAAAAGTACATTACCAGCCCTGGTGCTAAATTGGCCGTCAAGTCCAGACTGGAGATAACAAATAACAGCGTCTATTGCATTACGTTCTGTAAATGTTCGCGAATACTTGGGTGTAGATGGTCTTTTTAATAGCCAGCAGTATGTACACAGGGTAAGTCTCTCACAAATGACACCCCCTTATCAATTTTGGGGATGTATCTCAAAATAGATATGTCAGCAAGTTTTTTGTGAGATAGTCATTGACTATGTTAGATATTAGCGTAAAAAATACTTAGTGTTCGTAAAGAAGTAAGGTATTAAAGGCGGAAAGAATTATTTGAAATAAAATGTATATTCAGTGCAACAAGCATAATAATCTTTCACGGATAGTGTTATTAGGTTAATTCCAGAAAGACAAGCTCCTTACCAAATTACTTCCAAAAACATATATATGTTGTAACTTCACATACCATATATTAAAATGACACGCACGCTGCGCTACCAATAGTGTCAAGACGTATTTCCCAATGTCTCAATAAAGCCGGAAAAATTATTGTATTTAGAGGTGTAATAAAAAAGAAATATGGACTATATAGAGTTTTATTTATGACGGGGTCAGTCGCCGAGCGATAACCAAGGACTTTTTTATTCCCAAATGCGATCAGATTTACTAGTTTCCCCGTCTTTTATTACAAATCTCCAAATATATTTTAGTGAATGTTACTTTTATTGGGCAAAACTAACGTTTACATCTATTCCGTCCATAGAGAGATTTATTTTATTTGATTTCTTTAAAATGCCATTCAGGGGTTTAGTCCAAGCATGAGCAAATATGCTAATAAAAGTTTACTTTTATTGTGGGATACTTTCGAAGTTCGGTTGTTTAGATTGTTTGCCTACGCCGAAGGAAAACAGAATATTTCTTCTCGAGTTCTTTGATGTACTGTGAGACTAATATTTTTTAATATTTACCGACGACTTCATTCATGTATATTATTTCGAAATGCATTCAGACTCGATTCCATAGAGACCTTTTGTTATATAGATAGGTTGTTTCTGATAAATGGCTATTCATTTTTAGCCTAAATAAAGTCCTCCAGAATATATTATGCAAAAAATAGCCTTAACTTTACACTATTAAAAAAATTCACAGACCTTGCATCCTACGCAAGAAGTGTCTTAGGCGCATTGAAAATATCAGAAAACTTTTAGTTTACTGTAGTTTTTTAGTTTACTTTTAGTTACAGTACCTGATTAGTTACACAGTTCTTATGTGAAAAGCAAAAAATTTTTATCGGTTTGCGGTGAACATGAGGCATTTATGATACCCAATTTATATAGTCGCTAGGAGAAAACTTCAGGCAAAATATGTAAAACTTATTTTCAAAATGAGATGTCGAGAATGGTTCTCGCGCAATAACAAAGACTATTTTATTGTTGCACGTGTGCCCACCCTCAAAATCGACTCCCGTCCAATTGGTGATTATATGATTCGGTTTTGTAAATTTTATTACATAGTAAATTCACGGAAAGGTTGTGTTAAAATAACATTAGATGTGCTGACCAAGTAACAATGGTCGTGGTTGGCGCCGATTGCGAAATGTGCATTAGGAAAACAGATATGAGTCTGACCGTGATTCAACATTGACATTGTACGATATACATCGTAAAAATCAAGATAAAAGATTTGAAAGAAATCATCAGAATGCCTAATCATATATTTTATGCTATTTAGTTTAAACACTCATTAAGTATTAATGGCACCAGTTACACACATATTAAACATGGTTATTTATCAGAGCTCCTGCAATCCTCTAAGTTTCATCGCTCGTAACCTCCATCGATATAGTTAATATAAACACATTGACTACGTATGAGGCATTTTTTTATTTTGTACACTAAGACAATGAGACTACCTATTTTTATTTTGTAAGTGACGGTAGTTACAAACGTGTTACCAAATAATTATGTTTATAATAGTTCAATATTTTGCACAGAAATATTTGGAACTGTTTGTGGGACATTTTTGCAAAATTCGGAAAATTGTTATTACAAGACCGTGTATAGATATGCAAACCGATATAAATTTTTTCATCGAATATTTAATTCATCATTGTGACCAAAAAAACCTCGAACACGATATATTACACGGTCTTGTAATGACAATTTTTCGCATTTTTCAAGAATGTTCCACAATGCTGTATGCTTCTTCAAGACGTTTACTTAGTAAAGTTAATATTTGTAATCGGTGTATTGCGGAAAACGTAAAAATAATATCAGTTTTCTTACATATAGAAAAATCAACCATTTCAAAAATATAAGGGGTAATCGAATTTTTGTTAGTAATTATTTAAGAGTAATAGTTTAAAGAAATTTCGCGATAAACTTTTCTTAATAATAAGTATCATGTTTATTATTAATTTAATTTTCTTGCTGCACAGAGTGACGTAACCCAATGATGTAATATTTTTATATTTTTCATTAACACGATTAACACGAAAAAATTATCTGCGTACTCCAACCAAAATTTAAAAAGTTGCACTTTTTGATTGGAATGTGCCACTTTGTGTGGTCATAGATGATGCCAAAAGGTAACTTTTTAGATAGGGAGCTTGAAAATCCGTGTAGAACACTAAAATTAGCCGCACTAATTCTCTTATAGGTATATCAGCTCCTAATGGTCCGATTTCAATTTTCTTTTTTTTTGTTTGAAATCTATTATAAAGTGGATCTTTTGGTCCGAATATATTTATCTCTACACCTTAAGGGTTCTGCACATTTTTCAAAAAAACAAATATTTTTTTTGGCTTTAAGCTTTGGTTGGTGCTGAATAAAAGGCCTTACTACTGTACAAAAACTATGTGGAAAATCGATTGAGCAACGAGGCAAAAGTGAGTGAATTTGGTCCTCTAAAACAAACTCGGACTAAGTTTTTTGGCTTTGCTCGAAAAAAGTTTTCCTCCCCAAAGATTCCTTGAGAAATGAAGTTGAGTTTTATCTAGGGCTTTCATAAGTGCAAAAGACACTTGGATTTGTACGTTTTTTTGGATATAAAAACAACAGTGCCACACCTTCTGCGATCAAGTCAGAATTTTCACCTGCTTAAAATCCTGGAGGAAACCGTTGCTCCACCACAATTCAAAGGATTCTGTGATATAATCATTTACGATGCAGCAGCACTAGCACGTGCTCTTCCACCCAAAACATCACGAACTTTTGGAGAATACTGTGATACGGAATTGAAAAACAGAATTATGAATGATGCTGAGAGATTCCATGCAAACAGAATACACGTTTCTTGCGATATTTCCTCAAAAACTTGTCTGAAGAAACGTGTGAGAGATAAGAGAGGTAGGCGTTGGTTTTTAAGTTTGATTGGGCTCATATCAGTACTGAGATTCATGCTTTCAATAAAAGGTATACGTTTAATTGATTATTTTTACATTCGTTTCACGACTTCAAGATCATAATATTACTTTATTGATCCAATGCCGTAATATAATAATATACAATAAATATTTTGTTCCAGGAATAAATTGGAAAATAAAGGAGATGATTGCGTAATCTAGAGTCATAAGACCTATATAGAAGCAGTTAATTAACATGAGTATTTCTTAGTATCTAGACGTTTTTTGTTTGTAAAAATTTGTTTCCGTATGTTTTCAAAATAAATAAAATCACGGTTGTTCATGAAGTCTTTCTTGACATATACGGAAACATATACATAAACCCTTTTTTGTGGGATAAGAAAGGGACATTGAGCACAATTGGAATTTCTGAGAAAAGTGAAATTTTCAGGTATTTCAAAAATATGCAGAACCCTTGAGGTGTGCAGATAAATATTAGGATCAAAAAGGGTCCTCGTTCCTCTTCACAAGAGATTTCAAAAAAACAAAATAAAATCAAAATCGGACTATTAGGAGCTGAGATATATATATATATATATATATATATATATATATATATATATATATATATATATATATATATATATATATATATATATATATATATATATATATATATATATATATATATATATATATATATATATATATATATATATATATATATATATATATATATATATATATATATATATATATATATATATATATATATATATATATATATATATATATATTTTGTGAAAAGTAATCTTGGGTTTGTAGCATTTCATTACATAGAAATAAGCAAATAGACGAATAAGAAGGAAAACACACTTACCAGTGCTATATCTGGACACAGGAAAACACACTTACCAGTGCTATATCTGGACACACATACGGAAATGAACCACTATACACATGAAAACGAACCACTTAGAAGTTGTACAAGTTCTTTCACCTTTCTTGAGGATCTTCAGAGCAGTATACGATTTATTTCATTGATCATTTATACTTGAATTTAAAATATTAATACTCCAACACTTGCAGTGACGTTTTATGACATTAGTTTTTGACGGAACTCATTCTTAGAATACACAAACCTAGTCTACTATTTATATTTGTTCTATTTGAACATATTATATATAAAAGCATTAGGTATACAGTTATCCAGAAGATGTTAAACTTTAAAATGCATAAAATCTTGTTGAACCTATTGAAAAACAACTATATTTAACCCTGGATATATTTATTAGCTTTGAAATTCTTTGCTATTCATATTTATTTTGTGAAAAGTAATCTTGGGTTTGTAGCATTTCATTACATAGAAATAAGCAAATAGACGAATAAGAAGGAAAACACACTTACGTGACACGTGAACAGTGACGTTTTAAATGATCAATGAAATAAATCGTATACTGCTCTGAAGATCCTCAAGAAAGGTGAAAGAACTTGTACAACTTCTAAGTGATTCGTTTTCGTGTGTATAGTGGTTCATTTCCGTATGTGTGTCCAGATATAGCACTGGTAAGTGTGTTTTCCTTCTTATTCGTCTATTTGCTTATTTCTATGTAATGAAATGCTACAAACCCAAGATTACTTTTCACAAAATAAATATGAATAGCAAAGAATTTCAAAGCTAATATATATATATATATATATATATATATATATATATATATATATATATATATATATATATATATATATATATATATATATATATATATATATATATATATATATATATATATATATATATATATATATATATATATATATATATATATATATATATATATATATATATATATATATATATATATATATATATATATATATATATATATATATATATATATATATATATATAGATATATATAGATATATTTCCGCTGTGAGGAATAACTTGGTTCTGGAAACTAATGGTAAATTTTATTTTAAGCGTGTAGCTCAAGAGGAATAGGGGAATAGGAATAGCGTAATCTGAACAAGAGCTTTTGTCTAATTCCAATTTAATACAAATGCTATATTTGAATAATCCCTAGATTTTAAAATATAATCTATTAGGTAATTTAATTGCCTTGTTGTGCGTCGTATAATACTATCAGTAGTATCATATTAATAGTATGGTGAATGTACATAGTGAGTCACTTTAAATTGATACCCCTAACTTATCCATCTCGCAGGGGATAACCCCTGCTGATTTAAATCACTCAAAAAAAGTTCCGGACACAATTTTACATGAATTTTTATATTCTAAAAACGGATATTAAAAATCTTCTAATTTATTAAATCTTTTATTTTACAGAGTAGAAAATAAAACACATATTTAAATGTTTTCAAACCATAAAAGTCCTTAATTTTCTGAATGAAAAATATATAATTATTATATAATCACTGCACCTGTTCGTAAGTTACCTAAAAATTGATAACATCACGGGTGTCAAGTATGAAACAAAAAATCATATCAAGACACCTCTGGAAACAATGCTACATATTTCAAGGGGCTATTTCAAGGGGCACCCTGTACATTTGAAATCTATATTTAATATTGGTACTATCAAAGTAGAAAGTATGAGATCTGACTTTGAAAGCTCATATTTTTAAAACAGAGAGGCAAAATATTCTGAAATTTCTATAGCGCATTGGCGCAGTCATTGATGTTACAATGTATGAATTAATTTTTTTTTTGTGTACAACCGTTTTGGAGATTTTGTAAGCGATGACAACAGAACCTCCATAAAATATGGAGGTTTTGTTGATATTTTGCAGCGTTTTTCTATGTCGATAACTTTAATATATTATAATAAATTATTCTGGAACTATATGATATAAAATTTGTAAATAATGTAGCTCATACCTTCTTGAAAAGATAATATGTATTGGATTTCAATTGTTGTATTTATTTTATTAACTATAACTACCCATGGCGATAGGGTGGGCGACAAAACCACATACTGAATTCCGAAGAGGAACAAGAAAGTCGAACAAAGGATTATGAAATTAGACGGAAAGCAGAAAATTAAGAGAAAAGAGAAACCCAAAAAGAACAAATGAAGGAATTAATTACGGTGCTGGCAAAACAAAGAGAGGAAGATGGAGAGAGGCGATAACAGGGATTGAAGCAGTAGAAGAAACAATTGAAGTGGAAAATAGTACAGGCAGAGAAGTATTAGAAGGAGTTCAAACAAAAATGAATACAGACAGAGAAGAATTAGATGAACGAACGAACGAATAAATTGGAACAGCAAAGTATGAATGCAGACCGGCAACCAACGAGCTTGACGGAAAACAAGAAAACGGAAATGAGTCCAACATTTCCTGGCAAAGTATATTTGAAACCACCAGTATTTGAAAGCGAGACTTCCTGGGCTATGTACATACCACAATTTGAGACAGCAGCACTCAACAACGGATAGAATGACCGACAAAAAGCCACTTCTCAGGTAGCATTGAGGGGAAAAGCGCTAGAAATTCTTCAAAGTATTTCGGAGGATAAACAAGGAGATTACAACTCTGTAATGGGTGCCCTCGAATTAAGATATAGCAACAAATGTCTTACCCAGGTTTACCAAAGCCAACTGAAAGAGCAGAGATCAAGGGTCAACTGAGAGATTACAAGAATTTCCAGTGGACATCGAACGAATTGTCAGATTTGTTACCCGCAAGCTTCAGAAGATTTCAGCAATTAGATTTACGTACAAAGTTTCAACGATGGGGTAAGAGACTGCGAATTAAAATAAGTCCTAAGACTAAGAAAATTTAAGACTATTGGCGAAGTTGAAATTTATGGGCTAGTTCCCAACATGAGTCAACTGGTTATACGTCTTTAATGTTGTTTACTGACTTGACTTCATCTCTCAAAAGTTACCAATTGACTTGACCCCCGGAAAACCTTCAGAAACTAGAATGGATAAAGATGTTGTACTTCCTGAATCTGTACGTCATCAACCTGGAAGTACGATTGCGGTTGGTCCACGATTTTGTGAGGGACCGGCTACACCCGACGAGTGACCGAATGAAGATGCGTCTGGACAAGAATACGACACCGCATATCTATAATGAAGGAGACGCTGTCTGGTACCAGCCACAGAGAAAGAAAAGTTTGGGTCCAAAATTACAAAGATCATACAAAGGACCTTATACCATCGTGAAGAAGTATAGGGTCCAGCGACCTTGAAGGACTAAGCCTAAAATCGTCCATGTCGAGAGAGTGAGTCCATACAACTGTAGGACGCAGCACAGTGGAGAAGGTAAATAAGACGCTATTGGGGCGCAACAGCTTCAAGGAGGGGGGCAGTGTTACGCGAAAACCGACGCTGTGGCAATATCGTACGTGGGGGTTCCAGATACAACTCCCCAAGGCCGAAGACTCGAACCTCTAGCAGTTCACATAACCGAGATACGCCCTTGGCCCCATTTAAAATAGTTGCGGTATAAGAACATGTGGACTACCCCTGTAGAACTCTATAATGGAATGGAGTGATCGAGAAGCTTCTAGAGCTTTCCAGAACCTTGAAAAGAGTATATAAGGGCCAGCCGATCGCTATATTAGTCAGTTTTAATTTAGACGCTCTTAGAGACAAGACAAAGTAATTAAAAGTGTTCAGTAGTGATTTATCATTGAAAACAGTTGTAACTTGTTGTGTTTCGAAGTTAATAAAGTGTATTTGAATTTTGGACAGTACCACTTATTACAGGAACCCAGTGTCGTAACAAAAGAACCATCGGTCAGATATTTTTCGAGATATAAGCTTGCAGTCAGGGCTCTATATATTTTCCATTGATAGAGGTAATATTTTATTTGAAATTTTGTTATTAAATTTACAGGATGCACCGACTATGTAACGTGATGCCAGTAGTTGGTAGGTATAGAATTAAATCAAATTTACCAAAACATTAGTGGCCGATATGAAATATGGAATACTTTTGGGTGATTAAACGTATATTGAATGTCATGCACGTTTACCAGATGATGCGGAAAGTTAGAATTCAAAAACAATATATTTTGTACACCGGCTATCGCGATGAATATTTATTTATTCTGAAAGAGATATGCCAAACAAAGATAATGCCGCAACGTATATGCGCCATGTCATTGCACAATTTTGCCGTATTTATTCGGAAAAAGAATATGACATGAACAGCCAGATGTTCCGGATATATAACTAATATTGGCTCATATGGTGTGTCGCTTTTAATACATGTTCGTAATTTGCATTACTACTCTACTACACTCTTTTTTGTTAAAATTAATATTTCATAACTGCCATAGATATATCGGTAAATATTGCAGATGACAATGTCTATATTTAATACGAGTTTTATTTAGTTAGAGAAATAGTATGGTTTGATAAAGAGTGCAAGACAGAGTTTGAAGTTTGAGTTTGAAGCAAAAGATGCTACCGGAAGGAACAGAGGATCCTCATCTGGCACAGTGGAAATATGAGGAACAAAAAAAACTGAAATGATTTTAAGAAAGATGAAAACACATAGTTATAAAGCTGCAATTTAGAACAAATAGAGGAGTAAGACAGAAATAATGGCATCATAAATCTGTACCAAAGAGTGAGAAACAATGTGAAAATTATTTCGGAAGGAGTGCTAAAAAGGTGGAAGGGGTATTTTATCCCATTAAACGAAGACGGAATAATAAAGAAGAAACGGATGAAGATATAACCATTGTAGAAAAAGAAGGAAGTATGGTACCATCCCCGAGCAATGATGGTATTCAGAAAAAAAATTCAAAACGGCAAATAATAAAATCCAGGAAATGACAATTTGACACCGGAACTATTTAAATACGGAGGAAATGAGGTAATATACCAAATACAGAAACTCTTCGAGAATAAGATTTGAAAAACCGAGGAACTGCGGAAAGTATGCACGGAAGCAATTATCTGCCCTATACATAAAAAACGAGACATAGGGAAATGTTGATCTTCCTAAACCCATACAAATTAAACATTCCATCGCTTCCGCCACTTTCATCCGAAGAAGAATCACCCAAACAAATATTTTCTCTGTTTTCTTCCAATATCTTCCAAATTTTTTCGCTATTTTTTTTGGCTTTCTTGCAATTCTTGTTTGTATTTAGTCAGGGTAATAACCTATTTTACATTATACTTTATTTCTTCACATCTTTGTCATTTGTGTTTTATAGTAAATCGATATTTTGTAAAGTTTATAATGCTCGTACTATTTTTAATATTATTGTATTATGCATAGAAATTCATAAATATCCATAAATGTCTTATATACATGGGTGGTAATACATAGGTGGTAATATAGCACTCGTAATATTATGTCTATGGATATACACATATGGAGGCACAGAATGATGCTGAACAAACTGACAGCAAATGCATAATGGTTTCTGTGGGGATATCGTATGAACCACTGATTATGTTAGTACTAACTAATTTATTTTATGCCATTATTTATATTTTACGTCATTATTATTTATAATTTGAGGTATGCTAATAATATTATGTAGATGTATATTTATAATAGGTAGGTATGTATCTAAGTATGTATATAAGTTTCTATATAAAGTTTTTTTTTGGGTTAATTTTTTTAATGTTTTTTTAATTAATAAATTGTAGATTGCGGAAAGATGTTCGGTAACTTTTTTGTCGTTACATGCATTAGGATTTTTTTTAATATAAATTACTTCCATAATTACTAGTGTTTTATAATTATGTTCTTTATTCAGAATTTTTGTATTTTCCTAGTTAAATTTATTACCTGTTTCATTAGAATGTTTTTTTAAAGCTGTAATATTAGCTGAGCTAAACGTTAACGTAAAAGAACTAAACGTTCTTCAAGAAGTTGCATTGTGTGGCCAATGTAGACTTTATATTTTTTGTTTTATATGTCTGCTTTAAAATGTATTTGTTATTTTGCTTCTCTCCTTTTATTTGAGAAAATGAATGAATTTTAGTACCATTTCACAACGAAGTAACAAAAAAAAATTAATAATCATAAGAATTCACATTAATTAATATATTTTATTTTTATTTCTTCAATATTAAACATTAAATATTAAAACTTAACCGTTATTAGTAATGAATTGGGCCACCTTTGCATTCCACTATTGATTTTCTGAAACATGCTCCGAACGAAATTATTTATAATCTCTTGCTCTATGGGCTTTAAATCTGATCATATTGCATGCCACCACATGTGGTTTATACCGTTTTGTTAAAAAAAACTTGTTTAAGAAATACGTCTGTGTGGCCTGGCATTATCGTCCATGTAAAAGAAATTATTTCCCGCATTCTCGGCTTTAGGAACCAGAATTGTTCTAAAGATTTGCTGTAAATAAATAATTCTATTCACGTTTTTAAATGTCAGCTTTTCATTTCTTTTCTTTTTCAGATTTATTTTCCACCCATATACGCAAATTTAAGTTTTCAAAATCCATAATTTGTTTATTTGCGTATCTGGTGCAGTTTCTTCGGCATTTTTCAGTTATATGAAATTTTAGGTAGACATAATTATATTTTCGAGGAAATCTGTGCAAATGCATTTTTTTATGAAGGAAAAAATTTAAAAACTATCGACTAAAATTAGGTAAGAATTCTGCACAAAAGGTTTGGCGATATCAATTAATTGCTTAAAATTCTATATTCAATTTTTATGTAGTCTTTCATAGATATTTTTGAAACGTGATTTGAACCCTTTCTCGGCAATATCCTTACTGGTGGTCTATATCGACTATAATGATAAATCAGCAGCTACGTTATGCACCCATAACCGTTTTCCATCTCCAACTTACTTTACATAATATCTATTTGCGAAGTTATGAGGTCGGCTGACTTTTATAGGCCATCATGCTTCTTGGAAAGTATACCAGCGACTTTAGTTCAACTTTTATTGGCGTTCTGTGTGGTTCTGTAGTTTTAAAGGAATAGTCAATTCGATAATTTTTTAAACTAGTTAGAAATTGGTTCCACAAGATATAAAATACACCAAACTATTAACACTAGACTCTATGAGCGTTTCGCTAACGATGTCAGTATTACCGGGAGCTTATTAAAACTGAGGATATCCTAAAACAACGTCCTATTAAAACTTAAATTCATTTAAACGTGTTCAGGTCTCCTTGTTAAAGAGGCTAAGTTAATAACAATAATAATAACACTGAAACGCCTTTGTTGAAGAAGCCAAAAATGCATTACAGATAGTAACTTAACTCTTAACTTAACTTAACCTAGCTGAAAATTGAAAAATTTAACTGAGGATTCTGAAACATAGGACTATATACGCCGAAACTAGATCAACACTAGATTCTGAGACGGGCCGTGAGATCAGCAATGATGATGCTACATATAGAATTAATTATATATATATATATATATATATATATATATATATATATATATATATATATATATATATATATATATATATATATATATATATATATATATATATATATATATATATATATATATATATATATATATATATATATATATATATATATATATATATATATATATATATATATATATATATATATATATATATATATATATATATATATATATATATATATATATATATATATATATATATATATATATATATATATATATATATATATATATATATATATATATATATATATATATATATATATATATAATTAATTCTATATGTAGCATCATATATAGCAGCTATATATAGCATAATCTATTTGCCAATCCTGCAAAATCTTTTTATATTTCGCTTAATCATCAATACAGTACAATCACTAAAAATGCTTTATTTTTTCCTAAATCTTGCTAAAAGTAATTGAATAAGTGTTCCAGTTTTATCCAGAATAAGTCTCCAAGTCTCATGATTGTCATGACAATCAACAAATTGTCATTTATTTGACACATGTCAAAATTTACTTTTTCTTTGATAATATGTTTTTTAAATTTTGAGTTAGGTTGCATTAAGTTCACTAGAACTCGAGGTATTCTGGAAAGTTTTATGAAATATGCTATGTACAAATATAGATTAAATATTAACTTATATTATACAAATTATTATTTAACTTGAACAATAGGACATATCGTTTACTATAGACATCATTTCTTTAACTAAATAATTTTTATATGCTGATATTTCTCTGTCCGAACATTTGACAGTTGATTATTTTTAATTGCTGATATCGTAAAACTATTATTCTGCACAGAAATGCATTTCATAACATACTGAACTTAAAAAGTATATTAAAAATACTTTAATATATGTAAGAAAAATTGATGACAATTTAAATTAAAATCACGATATAAATTAAAGTTGCAGTTGGGCGTTACCAATTGCAAAAATTTGAATGAGAACACGGACATATGTATGCGTTATAACGTCTTTTTAGTTTAAAATATTTCATTTATCCCCAAACAAATTTTCAAAACTATCATTCATAGAATTTAGCAAATGTCATAGAAAAATATAGATAATGTATTTATTATCTTTGATTGTCAAAAATAATATTTTATTTTTTTCCTGATGTTACCTTTGATTAGTCAAAGTTATTACACTATTTTTGTTTACTGATGCTTGCAAAATTGTATAAGTAAAAACATTTTTCTTTAATTTACTCCTATTTCATTTTGCAAATAAATTAATTGCAAATAAAGAATTAAGAAATATAAGTATATTCAGAACAATGATTAATTGTTAATAGCTTACGTCTAATTTATTGACTATCATACTATCGTATAGTCTTGGGATAAAAGTTCTAAAAGTTCTAAAAGTTGATTTTTTGCATCCCTAAAAATTATTGCAAATACCATTTTTACAAGCTTTTATTTAACTTGCTATGTATGTATCTATGTATGTTTGTTCGGGTCAAATCTTGCAATTGAATTTTAAAGCAGTTATCCTCAATCGATTGAGCTGAAATTTTGCATGCACTTTTAGTTTGGATGACAGTACATGACTAGCTTAGTGACGTCATTATAAATCCAATATGGCGGACCGCACAAAATGGCGGACTAGTTATTTTCTTGCACTTCCATGGCATGGGATATCAAATGAAAGGATTTGCTGAGAAGAATACAAAAATCGAATGACGTTACTATAAATCCAATATGCCGGACTCCCAAAGATGGCAGATTAGTTATATTTATGCACTTCCGTGATATTGGTATCAAATAAAATTGCTCTAAATCCAATATGGCGAACTCTCAAAAATGTTGGACTATGTTTTTTCCTGGGGTACACAAACCCCATGATATGGATAACAAATGAAAGGGTTCCAGAGGAAAAATTGGGCAATGGCGGAAAACGAGATGCCCATTATAGCTCAGTTATAACTCAGCAAAGGTAAGGGATAGTTCGGTGGTGCTCGAACAAATGTTGTAAGGACCGACAAGGGTCAACTACAGGCGATACAAATTTTTCAAGATGGCGGATCTATGATGTCGATCAAAAACTTAGTTGCTCCAATCCGTCTGAAATTGTTATCTTGAGGTTGTTGGAGTCTCCGATTAAGACTTTGGGGTCGAATTGTTCGGGTAAAATCTTGCAACTGAATTTTAAAAGTACGCCTTGGTGGGCATCATACTATGACTTGTATAATTGGGCGAGATGGGCGTCAATAGCATTGGTTTTCAACCAGTCAAGAAGAAGGAAAGCTCCAAAATCAAACCTGGAACTGTGTTTTGTCAGGCACAAGTAAGCTGCAAGCTGGAATAAGTATAGTTAAGTAGAGTAAAATCACTAGAAGGTCTCCTTATGAAAGAACTAGAGTGTACTATATGAACAGACAAACTACCATGCAACAATGACGCATTAAATAAAATAAACAGACTTAGAGAAACATGTCCAGCGAATAGTAAAAAATAAAAAATAAATTAATAGTAAAAAAAACATTTTTAAAGACAAGCTTTTATGTAAATACCACTCTTTGTGAGAAAAATATTACCATCTTAAGTCCTAGATATACGATGTTTGTTCTAAATAATATTATCTGTTGTCCTCTTGTAACTAGATGCCATGAAATTATTTACTTGTTATTCCGTTTAGTGAAATTGTAACTTTTGTTGATAATATTTGGGGATATTTTCTATGCAGATTATATGCAATAAAAATACTTAAAAAAATTACTATTTTTTTTAAAAAAAATTAAAATCTGATTTTGATTGAAAGAGAAGATATTTGTATATAGGGAAGCGCCTTTCTCTAATTTTTGCTAAAAATCGACATACTACGATATTCTTATTTGGGAGCGTCGATATGTTCCTTTAAATAATGTTTCAATTTATATTCCCATGATTCGAATCTTGCACGCGGCGATTCATTTGTTTCAATTAAGGGGAAGGGAAGTCGAAACAGCGTTTTATTTGGTTTCAATTAATTTAATGAACTGAACTGATGAGGTCGGAAAAGCAATATAATTTTGATTCCACTAAATATCATTAAGTTCCGTAGGAAATATACGCAGACGAGTAAATTAGAACACACATAATCTAAGAAAGGAGAGAAATATCAATTTCAATGAGGAATGAAATTGACAGATATAATGGATTTTGTAATGAATCATCCACGTCCTCAGTCCAACGTAAATGTGGTTCGTTCTTCAGATTGATGCGTCTTTTGCTGCGCTAGCGATTTATCACTCGACTTCATTAGTGTAATTTCAATTCCACATTGATTTTAATAACCTTAGCACCGCCATTTGTTCAATGTGCTTAATGTAAAACTAATGCTAGTTGTTACTAATTCTAATGGAGAGTTTAATATTAATCCATCATCACGTGTATCGGGGTGGCCACAGTAATAATTGATTTTAAGCGGATATATTCTCAGCTAGAATATATTTTGCAACTACTAGTTAATTTAAATAATGCTTTGGCCCTTCAGTTTTATAAATCATATATTCTCCGGATCAACGGGTATTTACAGGGTGATCGAAATTAGGTGCGCACTATTGCTAACTCTGTTTTTACTAGAGGTACTAAATTCAATAAACTAGAAAACTATCGGCATTTTTAAGGCTCGCATCGCATTTTTGAGTTTTGGACCAAATATCATGAGCTTTAGAATATAAAAGGTTATCATTAAATATTGTCCTTGTTACGTTCATTTTTAGTAGAATTTGGGTATCCGAAATTTATTGTAGGTATATTTGACGGATAACATTGATTTTAAACAGTGACTACGCCTTACTGCGCATATTACTTTTATTAGACGATTATATCAATAATACCACAGCGCATTTATTAGATACTTTGTCATATATATTTACCATAAATATGTGTGTCGCTTTATTGTTTTGTGAGTTGCACATTGGAAGTTCTGAGACGCTAACCTAGGTCAGCAGATCTATGGTCTAATTCATGGGAGTAAACCTTTTTCGCTTCCTTTTCTTGCCCGAACGCGTAGATGGCACAGTGGTTTTTCACCGTGATAAAAGTTTTTCATTTTATTGGTTAAATAACGTGGTATGTACGTTCCGACATAATGGGATAATACAAGGAAATCATTATACATGTGTTGAGATTTTGTATAAGTCCGCGCATACCACATTAGTGGGATCATATAACTTTTAACATTAAGGTAAGCCATTTTGTTTTTTGAAACCACGTGTTCATATTTTTTTTGCCTACTTTGTGTTCTCTAAAGCCTGCGTGGCGTTGAACTAGAGTTAATTGAGGGACACGAAGCTATCTTTTCGAAGCCGTTTTTCAACTAATTAAGTAAGTTTTATCAGATATAGAGTCACTTAACCTTACTTTTTTTACTTGTATCGAGACTAACTTACTGGTCTGTGTTACAGGGCTTCATTGTCTTTCGGCGAATGTAAGTCACAACACCTTTTAGACTACCTTATATACCACCTGGTTCACACACGTCTTTTTGAACCACCTTGTAGACTACCTTTGGAACCACCTTTAGGACCAGCTTGCTGAAGTCCATAGACCCCTGTACCGGTGTAGAGTCACAGGAGAGATTCACCTTACTGGAAGACTTGTTACATATCACAGATAAGCTAGTTTTAAGAATATTTTAGCAATATCAAGTCAATCAGACTTGATATTGCTACGCTACGTGTGTACGCTTAAAAATATAAAATTATTACGAGCCTTCAACAAAGTGTTTATAGGTATTTGCCTGGTTACTCTCTCGCTGGTTAATCAACATATTTGGGTAGGCATTGCCTCACTATTTATATGTATATTGATTGCGGAAAGGTCATCGTGCACGTTCACATTTAAACAATTTTTCTGTAAGCTGTTTAGGTATATGCTGCGTTTCCAGATATAATACCACATTTTTCGTAAATTTTTTAATTCTGTTTATTATGTATCACCTTTTTTAAATGTCCAATTGTAAAGTAAACCTAGTAGTAAGTATACTGTGTGTATTACTTTACTTTTCCTCAAACATTACAGAAAATGCCAAAAAGTAGATTCGATACACAGGACGGACAATTTGGGGACTAACGGACTTAGTTGCGCTTGGTCAGTGGCGTCCACGGGAATTTTATTTTTATTTAGTTTGCTTAGGCAAACTTTTTATTGCCCACTTTAAATCGCAATTTAATGTACTCCTTGGGGGTAATATAGTACTGTGAAAAATAACGGCCTTATGAATCTTCTAAGGGCAAACTAAAAATAAAGGCCCTGAAGATAGAGTTGGCTGTGAAAACATCATGACACCAAATATAACATAAACTTACGTGGATCTTTCGATCTGAGTGGCAATAGGCAACAAATGTTGAAAAACACTAACGCATCTGGAAGGCTATGGAATTTTTCATCAGAACTTTTTAACGCGTCGACATTTATTTCTATCGAACATTTTTATGAAATTACATTCATCAATACATTTCACTGTCCCATTGGAAAAGTACTTAACAGTGAACCGAATAAAAACTAAATTGCATAATAATAAAATATCCAAAGACTGAAATGTACGTTATCGGAAAGCCTGCACTCATGTGCTAGAAGTTTGCTGTGTCATTTGCAACTCGTTGCATGAGGGCAATTTATCACTTAAAATGTTTTCCGTGTAGTAATCCTATTACTTTTGAGAGTATAACTGCATTCTCGTTATATAATATTACAATTTCAGATATTAAGTGTAATTGTAGAAATTCAAAAAATATGTTGGCACGTATTGCTTTTATACGTATTTCTGAATGAAACCACTTCAACATTTCATAAAATGTTACATTTTAAAGGAAATACCTTCAAGCAGATACTTAAGGGGACACCACAATTTGTGATAGATACAATTTTTTTAATGAAAGTGTATATTTCAGGCTTGAATAGGGAAATAATTCCAGGAAATCTGGATATTGCTTTAATAGCTTTATTTTTTTCTCCTGAAGTTTTCCCCATAGCGCAAAATCGGTGTTAGCCGCCATATTGATTTTTTTTAAAAATATTTGTTTACATAAATTTTTCGGTAAAACACCTAGATTAGCAAAATTTGTCTTTATTAAATTTTCTCCAAAAAAGGTCCTTAGGATCTTTTTCGTAAAATTAACTATTACGAAGATATTTAGCTGTAATTTTTAATAATCTTGTAACTCGACTAAAATAGGTTTTTTATTTACTATGTGTATACTACTTTTAGTGCATGATGCATGTTCATTAATTATCAGAGTCATTAAAATAGATCAACTGATAGTTAGAGGTTAGACATCACCTACTCTCCAAAAGTTGGCGGTTATGTCATAGTCATAAACCATACGAATCAAATCAGTTGCACTAGTCAAATGTGTGCTGAAACAACTCGTCCGGATGTATACAAACTTTACTCGTTCTCCGATGAGAATCGTAAACATAATAGATAACATAACCCACAATTTGAATGATAAAATCATGAGGACTAGAGACAGGATACAGAGCGTGGTTTAAGCAATGGAAAATCCGTCGGAAAAATGACTTTCAAGATTTGGAGATTATTGTGTATGCAATACCTTACATACTTACCTTATTTTTACCTAGATGTAAATCTAATAGATCAAATAGATGTAACCTACATCTATCCACAAAGTACCTATAGACATCTTCAGATAAAATGTTGATAGGACACGCATACCCAAGGGCATTAAGAGAACATATATATTGGCCCACTTGGCTCTAGCGAAGATTACGCACATTGGACATAACCCATGAAGAAGAAAAGGCGGCAGAACGTTTTTTGGGAGATAGCAGATCTAACTTCTCAACAAACCGATGGGGCTCAGGAGTGAGGGAATAAAATTAATGAACGGTCGTTCAGAACCATTACAGGGCGTCTCTCCGAAAATTTACATGAAGTAAGTAGAAACAGAAACCGGCGCCGACGGAAAAACTTTGGATACGGTATTTCCATATGATACCTCTCCTTAAATAATTAATATTATTTTTAATATATATTTATGAATATCTTCTAGTAGCAATTTGTTGTACCACCCCGTCCAATGATTTTGTGTGAAAGGTGTGACTTGCTTAAGGCGTAATACCTACATATTTTTTAGCTGCTCTTCATAAAGGATGTTTTTAAAGTACTTGCATTTTGGTAATATACTTCTATTTTTTTTTACTAAATTTTTAAATTAATAATGTGTGTGCCCCATTTCAGATAGCAGTTGATATTAAAGCCCAAGTACTTTATGGTTGATGCAGATCTTATGGTGACTTCGAGACTATCATGCTTTATGGTGATACAATTGAATTTTGGCAGACCACTGACATAACTAGAGATCGGTAACTGCTCATAATTAATGTTAGGTCTAAGATCCCTGTTGAAGAAGTCAATAAGAGTGTTAATATCCCTCTCTACCTTGCTTTTTATTGATTTCTGTCTTTGACGAACGTTGCTGTATCATCAGCGCAGCTTATTATTTTAGCATCAATACGGATCTTAAAAAGGTTGTTGGCATATATAGGGAATTAAATTGGCCCCAGTACTGTGCCTTGTGTAACACCAAAATTAATTTTTCTTGTAGAACATATAATTATCTGTACTTACATACTGCTTCCTATCTGTTAAGTAGCGCTTTATACAGATCATTATCACCTATATCCAAGATTTTTTAGTGTATTTAGTAAATCTGGGTGGCATTTAATAAATCCTAATTCCCATGTCCCATATATTTAAAGAATATTGCTGTATAATCAAGGAAACTTATTATTTCAGTATCAATAGGGATCTTAAAAAGATAGTTGACATATATAGAGTTCAAATTTGGCCCCAATACTGTGCCTTGTGAAACATCAGAATTAACTGTTCTTGTAGAGCTCATATAATTGTGTATACTTACCTATTGTTTTCTATCTGATAAGTAGCTCTTTAACATGTCATTAAAACCTTCCCTAAATACAAGATTTTTAAGTATATTCAATATATCTGGGTGGCTTACCTTATCAAATACTGGTGTCGTTATAAATATTGGTAATTATACTCTATCCAACGAGAGAATGGACTTGCTTTGCGCATCGGCGACTAAAGAGGAGGGGCTCTGTAACGAGCTACGCAGGACCGTCATTCGATGAAATAAATTCGTAAGTAGCTGAAATAAATTTTATTTTGAAAACATGAAAACATTTTATTTATTTAACATAAATTTATTATAAATGTATGAGCGTTATGAAAGTAATATAAACCCTAAATATTCCTAAAACAGACATTTTATGATATTTTTATTTTATTTTTTTTAATATTTAGCTACAACAATAGTACATTGTTTCATATAATTATAAATTTAAATTAGTCTGTATCGCTGCTATCAGAATTTGACCATTTACGTGAATTATTAGTGGTGGGATTTCATCGATTAAACTGTCAACAATATGGCCAAGTTCCCAAAACCTATGTTCTTCCTCTATAATGTGACGAATGAAATTCTTCCAATGTTCAGATGTTACTCGTCCAATGCCTTCTTCAAGCAATCGTTTCACCTCTGGTAATTTGAAAGATTTATTGTTAGTTTTCACGTACCCCTTGACCATCGACCAAACCATTTCAATAGGGTTCAGTTCACAATGATACGGTGGAAGTCTGAGTACAATCTTATTCTGTTCTTTGGCCGTTTCATCGATTATATATTTGTTATATTTCTCCTTTTCTAGCCCAACGATGCGCAGTAGTTGGTGAAAGCTGGTGAAAGCTGTTCACCATTGTATTATCGATTTCTTTTCCTTTACTTTGTAGCCACTGGATTATGTCGTTTTTTCTCCAAGAACTATTCGGTATTTTTTCCATTTTTACCGAATGATACGGAGCATTGTCCAGGACAATTACGCAATTATCATCCAATATCGGTAAAACCTTTTTAAACCAGTCGAGAAATGTATTTCCGTTCATTTCGTCATGGTAGTCTGTTGTATTCTTTTTGGACTCAAAACATAACAAACCACCAGGAACGAATCCATCAGCGCTGCCAATATGTAAAACTATTAATCGTTTACCTTTACCACTCGGATTAGCCGGCTCCGTTGACAAGCCTCCAATAAAAGCATCACCTGCATTAACCCACGTTTCATCCAGGTAATGAATAGAGCGACCTTCTTCTCTGTATTTTTTTATAGCTCGTAGGTAGTCCCTCCGCCACATAATAAGTTCCTGTCTCTCAGTTAGGCAACTATTCCTTTGCCGTTTAACAAAAACAAAATTCGATTGGTGCAACAATTTGTGAAATGTTGATCGTTTAAATTGTGGCAGATCTCCATCATCATTTACTACTTGCAAAATTTTGTCTACTGTTGGTAATTCTTTATTTCGATAGAACTCGTGTACTTTTCTCCTTATAGCAATTTTAGTGAAATCGTCGATATTTTCTTTAAAAGACTGACGGCTTTTTTTTTAATTTGGTTCCGTTACCTGACCGGTTCTATTATATTCTGCTAAAATTTTTTTCATTGTAGTTTTTCCAATGCCCGTTTGTTTGGTTAGTGTTAAAACTGTCTCATTGTACGACATTTGCGGATTGTCTTCCTTTAATTTCTTACATAAATTTATTATAATTATTTTTTGACTTTGATGCACGACCTAAAATTAAAAACAAAAATAAATCATTGACCACGGTTACTGGTGGTGAATAGTATGCGTATTAAATAAAACATATTTATTATTATATTTCTTTACCTGGCCTCTTTTATTCTTCTTAATTGGCGATAATGGTGGATTTATCTCGTCTCTGGCTGCTGCCATTCTTATAATAGATTTAAAACTTATTTCACAACCGTAAACAACACAACTAAAATAACCGTACTTGCGAGACTACAAATACAAACTGTGAATAGGTAGGCAGTAGTAGGTACTTTATATAATTAGGTACCAGGTAGGTATCGGACCCAGGCGCCGGCCCTGGCTACCTGCTGAGCCAATTAAGACGTTGAGGGCGTTGAACTAATGTTCTAAGGGGCGGAGATCTGACCAAAACAGACGAATTTTCGCTCGAGTGCAAGTCCATTCTCTCGTTGGATACAGTATAGGTAAGTAATTGCTTTCATAATGAATGTATTATTATATGATTCGTCGTGAAGAAATAATGATTAACATTGCGCTGAACTAACTATAGTTCACAGAAGGTAAGCATAACTTAGAAAGCAAACTGCTGTATTGCTAATAATAATGATAATAACCATAGAATAACTTTCGAAATCGTCCTCAGATACGATCTCACACCTGCACGGACAGTCACACACAATTAGCTTAAAAGACTATCGTGAGGAAAAGGTCCTATCGCAATGTTTAATCTCGGTTTAAATTACGGACACGGCCAGAAACTGTATGGGTTTTCCGATAGACTATCTATTTATTTGTGACACATATATACGGAAAGTAGACGGTAACATAATAGAGGAGAGCGAACTTCGCGTGGCTTTATACGTGGCGGATCTAAAATGATACAACGCACTCTAAAAGATTGCATCAATGCGTGCCACCGCTATAAAATGGGAACAGTCACTACTGCTCTTTTAAACAATCCATTCACTTTATTTCAAAAGTGTCATCCCGATAAAACTAAGTAAATAGGTGACACGGTTCTACCGCTTCCGTATTCCGCTCACTTATATGTTGTTTCATGAATAACGTTTACTGAAGCAACTTTTATGAACAGTTTTAATTTTAGTATTGAAAATCGTGAAAACTTTCGTGACATGCGACATGCTAGGAGCATTTATATGTCCTGTCAGCAAGGTCTTTATGAATGGCGGCAAGGTCACACAGTATAACACTTAAAATTTTAGACGCCAAGCTTTATGTTTAACTCGAAATAACATAATATGAACAGTTCGATAGATATTATATGCTTACGGTTACCAGCAGATACCATAGGCGTAGAAGTCATTCAACAGTCGGAAGTTAAGTATTAAGTAGACAGTAGTAAGTTAGGTAGGCAATCAGCACAGTTGCTAAGCTGACAATTTTATTATAAAGTAGGTAAGTAATGTAAGATTTACTAAGATTTTAGTGCATTTTTTTGGCATAAATTTTATTGGTCATTTAGTTTTTTTGTTAAAAATATTTTATTTTTTACTTTTTAGTGCATTTTTTTATATTCAGCAAAATGTACAGGGAGAACAATTATAAATAATTGACTAGGTACGAATGTCAGTTCTCTGCCAAAACTATGTCCCATAAAAGTGTCACTGTGATAATGGTAGGTATTGATAGTAAATTCAAGTATAAACTACCAATTAAATAAATCGTACATCATTCTGTATCAATAGAGGTGAGATATGAGAAGTCTCAATAAAGGCGGAAGAACTTCTGCAACTTCTAAACAATTCGTTTCCGTATATACGTCCGGATACATAACGGGTAAGTATCTTCTTTATATGTATATATTTCTTCTGTCCGTGTGTTGTCATTGAACTTCATCTAAACGGCTGGACTGACTTTTATAATGATTAAGTTGATGTTTTAAACTTCACAATTAGATCCGAGAGAAATAATTTTTTTGATTAATATAAATATCTATAAATTAGGGTTATGACCAGCGCATTCGCCATTTCTTCTGGTATATCTGGTGAGTTCCCCCGTATATCTTCGGAATTCAAGGTCCCATGTCAATAATACTAAAATGGGATCATCTTGAAAACACCCCTCTTTCTGTAAAAATAATTTTTAAATTTCAATTATAATGACGGAGTTCTGAGGTAACGAATATACAAGACAAAAACAGTCGAATTGAGAACCTCGTCCCTTTTCCTCGTCCTCGTCGGTTGAAAATCAAATCGACTTGGACGTCGCCGGCGGCAAGCAGAACTCGTGTGGCCCAGGAACCGTCTAATGTTGTAACCAAAACGCCGAAAGGAAGCAATATGACTTGGACGAAAATTACTACGAAGTGGCGGTTCTCCCAAGAAGTACAGTGGCTGATAGAAGACTTAAGAAGTAGTAATATTTATTTCAATTTTATAGCACTGTCAACTGCGCCTTAAAGTTTGAAACGATAATTAAAACAACACAAATAAACAATACACAAGTAAACAATACAAATACTCCAGTTATATTAGGCCGGAAAAAGCAGCATGCTAAAAAAATCAGAGTGAGCTTAAATTGTGTTTACACCTTTATTTTAACGGAAGCATTTTCACTTTTTAAACAAAAAAGTCCCTAACAATATCGCGCTTGCGTTTGTAGTTATTTAAGGTCAAAGGTCACGAAAATCTTATTTTCTTAAATAAAGGTCTTTTCCGTACAACCAACGATTCTAAAATAACGCAGGTAAATTATGCTGCAAGGCGTACCAAAAAACTGTAAGTACATTTCATTTTATACTGTCAAACCAAATCACAACTATTATCGTTGGAGATTATGTAGATTTACTGGTTCTTCTAATAGGACGTGTTACTTCAAATCAAGATGTTTCGTTCCTTAAACCAGGGAGAGGGAAAATAAAATCAAATACATTCTCCTACTCCTCTTCTAGTCTAAATACATTTACAAATTGTAAAGAGCATCTGTTGTTACTGGCTGTGACATAACGTCTGCACAGGAATTGTAAAGTAGAGCCGATTATGGAAAATGGATTACGCATTCTTTTGGAAATCTATGGAGCTCCTAAAACAGAATTATCTATTGAAAACTTTCGATACATGACATTTGCAAAATTAACAAGACTTATTACCGCAGTGAAATCTAAGTCGAGTGTATTATCAAGTACAGAATTGGCTTGGAAATAATTTATATCCTGAACAAAACAATAGGGATGGACGATAACTAATAACATTTTGGAACCCCTTAAGACTCTATTACCAGCTGCACCAGATGTACTTTTAAATGCTATTTTTTGCAACTGAACCAAAGGATACAACACAAATAATACTGTTCAATACTGTGTGGCCATTGTCATGGTCAGTCATGTCTCAACACAAATATCGATAGTAGCGCTATAAAAGAAATTATTCAGGATGAAGAAGATGAAGAGCATGATCTTGTTGAACTTTTGACATAAGATATAGAAGAAAAAGGAGGAGGGGACAAAGGACGAGAACTTGGAGCTGATGACAGAGGACGAAGACGTGGAAGAGGGGACAGATTTCGAGAATGAGGATGAGCTGTAGAACAAGCAAAGCCTTGGATAAGGCCTACTGGTAAAACCATATAAAAAAAAACGAGTCTTGCATCTTACCTCTGAGGTGGGGTGGAAACAGATGCACCACTACCCTGTGTTTTCTTGGCTTATACTGTGATAACGGTTGGTTTTAAGTAAAACATGTGTAATTGTATATAACATTTTTTGAGGAGGGTTTTTTAATATTTATTCTTACATAACTAAAAAAGTCATAGGACTTACAGAAAGCAAAATATTTGCGAAAAAACGATTTCTGTAACATTTGACCTTGAATAACTTGAAACGCAAACAAGATATCGGTGGGGACTTTTGATATATTATTAGTATAATAAAAGTAAAAATCCAGCCAAAGTTTCAGCTCACTCAGATTTTTTTAGTAGATGAACCCCTTATGTGACTGTACCAAAAGTTTAGCATTAAATATCTCGAGAACCGTGATATGTAGCATATAAGACCTAAATATTTTTGAATTCACAGAAAACATATCCATCCAAACATGTAAAAATATATAGGGTGTTCTATTTAAAAATACATAGCTACATTGAATAAACCTTTTGTGAGACGATCATTTGTTTTTCTGTATACATATCGAAAATCTGCAGAAAGAAATACTAATACTAATACTAATAATCTCTTTCTATAACTTTTTTCTAATTTTTTTTTATTTAATATAAACCTATTAATACGACATAAATAATCTTAGGTAAAAATTAAATAAACTGGTGGTAATGACGTCATTAGTCCCGGGAATTTTACAAGCATTAAATTGTTACTAATACACAATTTTCGTGAAATAAACATAATCTGTATTATTTATTTAAGCCTTCTTATTATTAATAAAATAAATAATGCGAAAATAAATGGGAAATAAGAATAATAATTAGGTTTGAAGTAATTTTAAGTAACGGGTTTAATGTCGTCATAGGGGAAAGTTTTTTTTTTGTGCAACCGACTGAGAAAAAAAATTCGCAAAAAAATCCATAAACTTATTTCATCGGCTACTATCCGATAACGTAGTTATTGGAAATTGGTGTAGTAGTCCATAAAATTAAAAATAAGAGAGTTAAAGGGGGAGGTTCACAATATACGTAAAGACCCTGTACATAAGATTTGTGAATATTTTGAAATACTTTATTCTGTAGAAAACTGTGGTTTTATCTTTATGACTATTATTAGTAAACAATAATATGAAATCTAGATGGAATCCTTAAATAGAAGAAAAATATTTTAATCTGTAATCTTCTAGAATTTTAGGAACACGTTTTCGTGAAATTACAAAGTTCCGTTTCCGATAGTTAATAGTTTGTGCAGATAGTGTATTTTATAGTTGCGCTAAGAGAATCATTAAAAGTTGTAAGGTCGCTTTTATGAGGTTCCAATGCACATACTTTGTTTTCGGCCACCGGCAGATTCGAGCACGTCCTGAGATAAATAAACCATAATTTACGAATCCTACGTGAGCTTCTCCTTTGTTTCTAAGGACTTTTTAAATTGTCGCAACTTAATAGAAGTCTTATAAATGAACTTCACAATCTATTTTACCGAAGTTTACGTAAGAGGGGAGAAACTGGGAAAACATCTTTTTGCTCCAACTTTTCAAAATTTTATGTTTAATATAGGTATATTATGTAATATTTACTTGTTTATTATGTAAACTGCAAAATTAGTTTCGACATTGTTTCAAAATTTCTCGTACAGTTTCATTACCGTATGCTTAATTGTATATTTTGCTACATTAAGTTTACAAACATCAAACACAGAACTACATCCCATATTTGAAGAGTGAAATAGTTCGCAAACTCGTAATTATTAGATAATGACAACCCCAGCGTAGTTTCAATTTGGATCATTATTATTTCACTTAAGCCTTGGGCCTGTGCTGTCTTCCGTGACGAAAAACAATTAGTCTCAAATGGGTTTCTAATTTAAATACTGTTGAAACAAATCTCTTGTATTTACGTCTAGATATGGTTCATTGCAACATGGACCCTAATTAATACCATTAAGTGATAAACGGATATGGCTTTATAAAATTATAATTATAAAAAAATTCGTAATCACAGTTTGTCTATAGTTAGACGTGAAAAAAAGGTTATTTGCTATCAGTCTCCTTAAAAAAATCATAAAACTGTTTAAAATGCTCTTAAAGACTCTTTATGATATCTAAATGATCTCTCTAGGAAACAACTCCAATTTCCAGATGTGCCGAATCCTGATAGGAGCCAATCCTGATGAAATTAATAATTATTTTGTTGAAAATGTTAGTAATAATTGTCACAACTCAATTGAGTATTATTAGAATAATTTAGAGATTCCTAATTGTTAGTTTAATAATCCAATAAAATTACGTGAATTTTATGCCCAACCTTAAACTAATTTGAGACAAGCTTATTTTAACGTGATTGTGTTCCCTAGAGTGTACTTTTCATGTATCTAAAAGTTTCTAGTGATCCAGTGAGCCAAACCACCCCTAAAAGAACATTTTTGGTCTTTTTTCGATCTTTTCAAAAACCTTAAATTTTTCGACAAAACTTTAAAATACATTGTTCATAGAGCGTATCCCCTATACAATGGATGTGAGAGATGATAGACATAAGAAAACGATATAATATAACACAAAATAACTCACAAGCTGTAGGAAACATACACTATGAGGTAGTTATTCATGTCCACAAGTGGTATAACTGACCTACAAAGCCTAGCACTCAGCACTAAGTCTTGAAAAAAAAGTTACTCCATGGTAGCGGGAGATAGGAACTGAGTAAACATCCAGTCTTGTAAAATCTTCTCATAACTTTGCAGCAATATTAAAAAAAACAAATATTTGTATATTACACACAGAAAATTTCTATAATATAAAACATAATTATGTATAAAACAAACTACATGTTATAAACTATAAATTAACTAACAATTTGTTTAGCATAAGTTTTTATTTAGTTTAATATTGTACATAGCATCGTTAATATGACTTTCCAATATTTCCAGAGTTATAGTGAATGGAACGCAACATATTTCGTATCAAGAAGAATGCTTTGAGTGGGAGAAATTTAATTTGCACTTAAAAAGTTCTCTCCACAAGAAAGAACATCCAAACATTGACTGTGAAGAATGTGGTTTATGGAAATCCCACAAGCTAAAATATGTCGCCGCCAGAGAGGAATATGAAAAAGATGGGAATGAGAAGGAACCAAAGAAAGTAACTATATCAGCAAAATTGATGTTTATTTTCTATTTTCATTTTTATTGTAAGTTCTGCCGATGCTGAATTAACAAAATTAGATATTAAATATTTTCAGTCTGGTCATACTTTCTTGTCCGCGGAATATTTTCACCACCAGGTGGAACCAAGGCACGGGGGGCGTTGGATTTGAAGGACCTCAAATCAGCTGTCAAAAATGTAACTCGTCAAAGGTGGAAGTGAAGGAAATGAACATAAACGATTTTTTCAATGGAAGGATTGTTCTTCAAAATTTAAGATACAAAAGGCCACTCCTAAACAGTATCTTAAAAACATGATACATTTAAACTTTAAAAGGGGTGAAAATGTAGTTTATTATAAGAATGGGTTTTCTGAAAACTTTACATTTATTTATTTATTTTATTAAATTTTTTAGGCCAAGGAACCAAAAGAAGAAGTGAAAAACTTCTTGTATGACTAAATATAGATGTATCGCTTTAGAGCGCAAAACAAATTTAATATCAAAACTTCAAGCATACATTCCCCAGAATCGTACGAATCGACCTTGAATATGAGGTTGCTTAAAATTTTTAATTTTGATTAATTACTTGTAATAATAATACCTTTTTACCTGTTACATCGTGTATATTATAATATTGTGTACGTTTAAGTTTTTACAATAAATAATTTGACAAAAAAATGTACCTGCTTCTTTATTTATCATGCGTTACATAGTTAAAATTCCTAACTGTTATTTTTTTATTTATATCAACATAGAATGAAAATAAACTTTTTTCTCTTCTGTCACTAAATAAGTAATCCATAACACCTAATAATGAACAAAATTATAATGAACATTTGGAATCAAACGTAAACGGCATAATTGAATATGTAAAATCTCAATTATTTCGATTTCTACAAATTATTAGTTAGGAAATTATTACTTATTAAACTAAGTATTCCTAAAGCGAAAAACTTTTACCCCTTCCATGCACTCTACATTCCCTTCCATACACTCTATACCCCTTTTGTCGCTTGGACTATCACAAGCGATAATTATAATTTCATCACATTAATTGAATTTTTATAAATTTTTTTATAAATTATTAAATACTACCGGTAAGAAGTTTCTCTTGCAAACGTATATTTTAACAAAAAATATTAATATCCTCAATCACTTATGACCTAGCATTTAAAATATTTAATTAAGAACATCTAGGAATAAAATGAGTTAAAATATGGTAACCTTTGGTATAGTTACTAGTTGCAATTTTAACTCTGAGGTTCGATAGAATATGAATATTAAAGCCATAAGTGCTTGTGAATTTCAGTCCGCCATTCAACACCTCTTTGGTATGCGGATTAATAACATCGGTTAATGGCGGATTAAAAACAATTCTCTCTTCTTGCATTCTTCTTCTTCTTGCAATTCTCGCCACGTTGGTGGGATCAATAGTAATTTAAAATAAAAACCGCCGGCCGTTTATTAAAATTTAGCCAGCCAAAAAAAAACAAGTAATATAAAAAAATATATCAAATTGAGTATCTTCTGTTTTATACATTTGAATATTATTGCACCCAGTATTCGTGAATGTGTTATATTAATGTAGCTTCCTGCGTCAAATTCTGCCGCTCTCTCAATATTGTTGATAATATTCCCCATTTTTTCTTGTATGATCAATTTAACCCGAATTCTTCCGTTGTTCCCTTTGTTCTATTTCTAGTAAATATGCTCATTTTTCTGTTCTTTCTTTGATTTCATATGAACATAAATAATACATTTGATACAAACATTTATATTTGTGAACTACATAAAGCACCTCCGTTAAGCAATATAATAAATATATTGGCTACAGATATATTAGAAATACCTTCGTATGTTTTTACCGGCATTGCTTTGAATTAGCTTGCATTGGAATATAACTATATGTATGATAATGTAATACTAAATTATTGTAGTATTATTTTGACTACGTATATAGTTTCTCGATCTGTATTGTCCCCTATCTTATTGTTTGTCTCATTTTATTGTTACTTGCTATGCTGGATTTCAGTTTACATGAATTAAGACTACGGAGCCGCTATGACTCAGTCGTCATTCATGCTACAATATTAGGGTAAAAAATATATTCACACCAAATATGGCCAAAATAATTATGTTTAAAATATTTTCGAATTCCTAATTTCATCGCTAGAGGGCGCATTTGCTATGGTGTTTTAGAAAAACTGTAATTTCTACAAATATCTTCGGTACAATACAGAGACTTTTTGAGATGTTTGTTCCATCCTCTACAAATTTTGTTTAAATGTTTTTTTCTAATTACCATTGCAACGGCATCGGCTGTGCGAAGGATATTAATTTGGAATTTTTAAAATGCTATAACTTGAGTTTGCCTTATCTGAATTTAACAAACGGTTGCTCATCATAAAGGGCTATTTAACCCGATTTATTATTTTTATAAGCTTAAATTTAATTTGTGTGTCCAAAGGTTGGGGGCGCTATTCAAAGCAATGTCATATTCGACCCGTTTTCTCAAAAATTTAAATGCAACCCTATAACTTTGCATGAATGACGCCTGAGATATAGCTGCTCTATATAGTCAGACAGAGAAACTGCTGAATTCACGGGATCGGAGCAACAGAAAACAGATGCAACCAAAGAAGTGTGTTTGTGTCTTTGAAGAGGATTTCCATAGAAACGAATAACAGCGCATACCAGTTAAGCAGATGGCATCAAATAGGTAGCCACGCGTACCATTTCACTGAAGAAAATTAAATCAAAAACAAGTAATATTTTCAAGTAAAGTGAATTTAAGTGTTTAAAAAGTTATATAAAATTGCATTGCATGTGTTTCCATATAGTTTTTTTATCGTAATATTTTGAAATTAAGTGATTTTGGACGTTAAGTAAAACCTTTGCTAGGGAATCAGTGAATTTGAACTAACCAGTTTCCTAAAAAGTTCACACCCAGGTTTAACCATAATTTTAATAAGAATTTGGGTAAATAACAAGTGCGTGAAACCACTAAAATCAGTGCTACGGCAAATAGTGTTCCAATCAGGCAGAAGTTGTGATAATTGCAAATTTCAGCGATGAACATACCAACCCAGCTTCTTGAGAGTACCGCTAGAGGTCTACTAACCAGTGCGGTTGAATAAACTTTTCGAGTGTTTTGGATTAACTTTATAAGAAGGCAATAAAACACAAATATTAATACGTCGCATTTAACTGACTCAAAATAATTACTATATAACGAATATTGTATGTAAAGGATTTTATATCCCATGTAATTTTAATTTTGAGTTATAATAGGATGACGGAGGCTAGATCACGACAGTTAAAACTTAAAACTATTATGATTTAATTTTCGTAGTGTCATTTTAAATAAATTAATGTCTATTTCCATGATAATAATTCTTAATTTAAAATAATTAAAAATCTACATGCCAAACATATTACATTTTATAATAAAAATTTGAGAATGTTAACAATAATATTAATTGATTTTCCACTTTCACTTAGGATTTTCAAATTTCAGTTAAAACTAAATTAAATATTTCAGCTTATTTCGAACCTCCTCTGAGGTATGTGATTGTCATGATCTAATAATTTTTTTCTCTAAAGTCAAACCAAAATAGTGATAAGAAAGCACAATTGTATCTATCTATATCAATTTATATAATACAGTTACTTATATATTTATATAATACAAAATTCGTTCGTAAGAACTGGCGCCCATTCAAACGAAAATCTTTAATACAAAAATATAAAGGGACTGTTAAGAAATAAGTAGTAAGTATCTACGAAATATACTATATATATATATATATATATATATATATATATATATATATATATATATATATATATATATATATATATATATATATATATATATATATATATATATATATATATATATATATATATATTGAGATAAACGAATATCCAGAGCCCAAATATAGAGGTAAAACACAATAAACACGTTAAATTATAAAGTAATACGTGTACTGAGATTCAATCTATAATGTCCCAACTCTAGTATCAGTTGCGAGCGCAAGCATCTCTACACATCGCACAGACCAGGTACGAGAAATCATCTGATTATATATATATATATATATATATATATATATATATATATATATATATATATATATATATATATATATATATATATTGAGATAAACGAATATCCAGAGCCCAAATATAGAGGTAAAACACAATAAACACATTAAATTATAAAGTAATACGTGTACTGAGATTCAATCTATAAAGTCCCAACTCTAGTATCAGTTGCGAGCGCAAGCATCTCTACACATCGCACAGACCAGGTACGAGAAATCATCTGATTGGCCAGTAGGTAAATTTTAAAAATTAAAGTAATTCATCAGCGCAAAATTCTAAATCCAACTTAATCGTAATAGGCAAGTCCTAACAAACATTATGGTATATCACACTAACATAAACTCGGTATATTTGGACGTAAAATTGTAAATGCGTCACATCAGTATAGGGGTTCGGGATTATAATCCTGAAGCAAAACGTTTTGAGGTACAGATGGGTACAGGTCACTGTATTATGAACATTGAAATTTAGCAGTAGTATCAAGATCGTGACAGTATAGCAGACTTGTCAGGTGTTTATACTCTGTGCTTTCACTGCATATCTTATATATAAAAATCATATCCATATATAATATTCATATATAAAATATTTTTCATATTATAAAATTTCACAATTGTCTCCACAACGTGGAGTATATATAATCTTCATTATATTAAAATATCACAATTTGTCTCCATAACGTGGGCACAAAATATTTTTCATTATTTTGTTATATATCAATTGTCTCCACATCGTGGGGCATTATTATAAATATTTATATAAAATAATATATTCATTATTTTTAAACTTTGTCTATATATATATATATATATATATATATATATATATATATATATATATATATATATATATATATATATATATATATATATATATATATATACATATATATATATATATATATATATATATATATATATATATATATATATATAGATATATATATATATATATATATATATATATATATATATATATATATATATATATATATATATATATATATATATATATATATATATATATATATATATATATATATATATATATATATATATATATATATATATATATATATATATATATATATATATATATATATATACATATTAAAAAGTTTAAAAATTCGTTATTTCTATTTTTATGTTGGGGAGCGGTATTCTGTTTCAAAAAATATCAACGTTAATTTGAATTGATGTTTATAAATCAAGCAGCGTATGAAAATAGAAAAGTTGATTTGAATAGTTTATATATCATGGAACAAGCAGCAGTAAATCAAAGTTGCTGATAAATGTGACACCTTCCAATATAGTGGCGCCATAAACAATGCAACTTCATAAAAATTTCAATACAGTAGCAGCTCTTGTTCTACAAAGTGACGTCATTAGAGAAACTCCAACGCTTTCCAATGCACTAACGAAATAAAGCAATATCAAGATGGCATATTTTCTAGATGTGTTCATAGTTATCTGTCTCTTCCAATTTACACCAGCTCACACTCCAGAAGTTCTGTAACACCTCGTTTCACCTCTTCACAGGAAATAAAAAATACGAACTGCGATAAAACAGCAGCATGCCGTAAAATGTAAGTTTACTACTAAAATAATAATAAGGGTGGCTTTTTATATATCCTACATTTTCATTTCTGCTTAAGTTTATTATTACGTAAGCGTTTATTATATTTTCAGATGTGCGATTATTATGTGCCAAAGAAGTGATTGTTGTTCCTGGACATCGGCGTCGTCTCGTCGCTGACCAAACCATCCATCACGTCTGACCGTGATGAAGTGATGCTGCCACTTCACTGACACTTATATGAACTACTTCAAATGAGTTTGCGAGACAACTCTCGCAGGAGATGGGAGATTCTGTAGTCCTTAACACGTTCTTCACATGTGTAGAACTATTCACGTTTCTTATGGCCACTTTTACGTTCTTAAATTGAGAAAATAAATTCCTTCAGATTTGTAATAACTTGCTTTGGAACTTTTTATGATCCTTCCTTATATAATTATGAGGATACCTAACTATAAATATAATATATAATTATTTACTTACATTAGTACATACTTACTTACATTATTTCTTAAATAAATTAAAGAATTTAAATATATCAACAATAGAAACGATAATATTCTAGACTTCTTATAAAATATATATATATTTTATAGTAGACTATTTCCCTTGTCTTTCCACCAATCTTTTTTCCATGCATGATTAATGTAATTATTTTGTAAATTTGGAAATATACTTTCAATCAAAGCATCTTTGGTAGCCACCATGTTTGCCACAAAAATTGTAGCCACCAATAGTAGCCGCCAAAATTATCTGGGCTGATGCATTGTGTATTTTCAGGCAATTGAATTTTTCCGTTGACAACCTTGGGCAATTATTCGGTACATGCCAATGGATCATTTGGATGTTGAACGCACATATTTATGGTAAGGCATAATTTACTGACACTTCGCCATAGGTATGATTCTTTCAAACTGCCTGAAATCACCGGACAGCAGCTGTAGAGCACCACCGAAAAGTCTGGTTTTACTATTGAGATCGTTCAGCGTTCTATCGAGAGCTTCAAGTGAGACGAAAACTAATAGTATTCACTACTTCGAAACTGACAATTTTCACACTACTGAAACTGACAAATTTGTAGGTTAAGTTGATTATTTTGTTATTGATTACTTTGGGATGACGTAGGTCTGAGGGGCATATGTAAATTTTGACGTGGATTTTCAGATTTTGGAAGTGGGAATAGTATTAAAATATCAAAATTGTGTGCCGTTGTGTATTGTTTTAGGGATTGTGAGATAAAATGATGTAATTTATTTAATTATTTACGACAATTAGTTTCATTAACGAATATTCAACCGGTAATCAGTATATAGAAGGTTTATCCATCTACTAATTGGCGAATGCACCGGTCACAAACCTAATTTATAGATATTGAATAAATTAAAAAATATTTTCTTTACGGATTTTTTTGAATCAAATCAGTTCAAGGCCATACAATATATTATCCAGTGACGTTTCGCTAAATAAGGGTTTATCTATAATCTACGTAAATAAAACGCACCAAAACGGCATTCGCATGTCTTTGCTTGGTAGTCACTGATCACCTGCCCATTGATGGTAGAACTTTACCTAAACGCCTTTATATAATTTGAATATAATGAAATACATTAAATTGCAATATAGAGCGTGGCGTAACTTTAAAAAGCTAAAAGCTTACCCATATCCATACTCAGCTTGAATATAAAACAATGAAAAAATAGAAAAACCTCAATAAGCTCATTATGGTCGAGGACTTAAATTATTAAGAGCTTGTGTCAAAGAACAGATTAATGTAGATATAAAGAATTTTCAGGTAACAGCTACTTACTCAATTAACCATCCCTACATCAATGTACCATCTACCATCTACCATCAATATAAAATATGAAGCTGCAGCTATTTTACGTCAGAGTCGCGTTTACTTGGACCTGACGTCCTTGTCAAACGTTCCCGGGACTTGTCAGCGTAAAGTATGTTCGGGTAAAAGTACGCACCTAACGTATTAAATGTTGCAGAAAGGCAAATGTTTAACAAAATTGTATTATTATGTTTTTTTTAATTCTTCTAACATTTGTTTACAGAATTTATGGACTGAGAAGTTTTTTCATTACAAAAATTTTTGTAAAAAAATGTTGATGGCAAACCGGACTTTTGCCCCACTATATGGGGTAAGAATCCGCGGGAGTGCCGACAAAAGTCCGCATATATTGTGTTTTCACATTTTCCAAATTTACGGTTTTTTATGGTTTATTTATTTAAAAAGATGAACGAGTAGCATATACAATACCCACCCACATTTAAACTAAAATTATAACAAAACAAATTTAAAAAATCTGAGAACAGTTTGAATAGACTTTATTTATAATAAAAGCAGACATCAAAAATAACAATAAACAAAAAATAGCAATTTCAGCAAAGTGCTAAACTAAAAAGGATATGAAAACTTAAAACAAACTCCACAGTTGGATAAAAAAAACTTATTCAGCATAAGTCACACAAAAATAGGCCTCTCTCGAAATTTGAACAATTTTCATGCCACCACGAAGAGCACGTGGAACACTGAATCCAGTCTTCTACTGGAGGTTCTTCATAAATTTCATCGCACGCCGGACAAGAAATATCTCCTGGTGGTTGAATATTTTTAATTTGATTCTCATCATTTAATTCTGCTAATAAGGTCCCTTTCCCTTTCCTTAGTAGCTTTCTTGCCTCAACTTTTCTTTGCTTTTCTAGTTTAGTTTTTTGTTCATTTTCTAACTCTTCTTTGTTAGGTGTTGATGTGAGAATTGTGGACTTTTTTCCTTTTCTCATGCGTTTTCGCTCTTGTGAAATTTTCGGATAGGGGAAAAGTTCCTTGGGAGACTTGTAAATAGATTTTGAGGTAGATGGTTGGATTATCGGATTTATTGCCAGAATTAAGGGTATTGGATTTTAGGGTCAACGAAATAAAATTTTGGGACTTGCAGATAAATTTAGAGGTAGATGGTTGAGGGCTGGGATTTTTTGACGTAGAAGCTTCTGGATTTTTGCTAGAACTACTGGGACTGGAGTTTAGGTCGGATGGAGTCGATTTCTGAGACGCTTCAAAATTTGGCGCAAGGAGACTACGTTTTTTGGATCTCCCCAACTGTTGTAAAGGGACATCAGTGTCACTTGAAGAAACAGCGCGTCTTCTTCCAATTGTTGGTTGCTACTTGTTTCTTGTGGAACACTCTGATCCGTTACAGTTGCTAGTAGGAAATCCTCCTCGGTAAATAGAAACTTATTTACAGGCACAATTCCACACATTCTAAATGCATTTACAGCTTTCTCAACGGTGCATACTTTATTATAAGCTTGTCTAAATATTTCGGCTATATTGTTTTGGGTTATTGTACGACCAGGGTGATTTACTAGCCATTGGTCACAGTATTCACCATAATAGTCTTTCAACGCTTTAAAGAAGCATCTATCCAAGGGCTGTGTTCGGTGACTAGAATGTGGCGGAATACTTACAAGATGTATGTTGTTTCGTCTGCAAAATAGGACAGCATTAAGGCTACAGTGCGAAGAATGGTTGTCTAAGACCAATTGTACCGGGCTTTCCTTAGTAGCTTTCACGTGTTTCTGAAAATGTTTCAAATAGTCAATAAAAATCTCTGAGTTTATGTATCCAGAATCACTGACGAAGAGTATTGAATCTGGTGGTGCACCATTCATAAGACCAGGTTTTGTTCGCTTTCTGGGGAATATTAGTGCTGGTAGTATATAATGGCCACTAGCACTAAAGCAGCAAACTGTGGTAATTAATTGCCCCCTTTCAGCTGATGTAACTTTCTTTACCATACGCTTTCCTTTAGCAGCAATAACCTTTGGTATTTTGTTTGGCACAGTGGTTATACCGCTCTTGTCCATGTTATAAATCCTGCTTGGAGGAAAGCCATGGTCATGCATGAGCTTTGTCAGGTTGTTATAAAATTCTTCAACCTGGATCTTGTTGAATCCCATAATTCTGCCTATGCTGGTTTTTTGAGGGGTTCTTAGCGACAAATTATGCTTTTAAAAAAAAAACTGCGTCCAGTCTTTTCCGGCTAATTTTGTCCGAGTATTAAATTTATGTTGAATATGATTCGCTTCTGCAAACTCATAAGCCATTTTCCTAAACATTTTTCTCGTAACACCGTAGAACCTATGATCCATTTGTTTGCAGTGTTCAGCTAGCTCCAGCTCTTGGTCATAGGTAAAAAAATTTTCGAGGCGCCCTAGACTTTCCACTCCATAACCGCGCTTTAAGAGCATGTCTAAACATGCTCTTAAAGATGACTCGTCGACATTAAAATCTCTTGCTATAGCTCGCACTGATTCCCCATTTGCTTTTCTTCGCTGTTTCTTGAAGCATTGCTTCTGTAATCGGTTTTCGATTTGTTATTCGTTTATAGACTCTGAAACAATAAAAACGGGTAAGAGTCCGGCATCGATGAGGTAAAAGTCCGCGCGTTCATTTGCCCCAACAAAATTCGGACTATTGCCCCACTGCTAAATCTATAATTTGAACTCGCAGAAAACTTAGCCTATAAAATTATTACACAATCGTTCGTACTGGATTATACACACAAAGAACCTACTTTAACATCACAAAAAATATCAGGCATATACTGTTTTGGATTACCTCGTTATAACCTATCAACTGCATGCAAATAATTAGATCAAAAACATGATTTATGAAACTTACCGAATGGCTGCTCGCTTGGGCACTGTAAACTCAACTGAATACCATGAAGTAGCTTGTAGTCGGTTGCTCTGTCGGTATGACGTAGGTATATGCGCGGCTGTCATTTATGAAGTGCGTAATTGTAAAACGGACTTTTACCCGCCCGCGTACTTTTACCCGAACTTACTCTATAAGGCGCATAATAAATTGTGATGTGGCCTTTGGCTATATAAAAAACTCTAGATTAAATCAATTCCAGTGTTCAAAAATGTTATATTAAAAATACGAAAAGAGGTTTTAATTAATGCAGTTTAATATACATTAATTTCAAGTATGTAATCTTCGTTATTTTGAGGGAAGCAATGCTTCGTTTGCATTAATGATGACCGCACGCTCATGTACCCCCACCTCGGATAAAATTTTGTCTAAGGTAACCCCTTATACTTGAAAACAATGTCTACATTTACACAGCCCTTTTGTCTTTCACATAAACCGTAGTAGAGTATTAAGGAGAGTAATAAGTCCCTTGTTGACTTATCTTGTTCGTCAATAATTATTCTTCTCCCCCTTTACTATATACAAGACAGTTAATGAAAATTGCTGTAAGGATAGGATGTTAGTTTGTATAAATATTAAATAGAATACTGCAATAATTTGAAAATAATCATAGCATTTTTTTATTATTTAAAATGTATTTTTTTAATCGATCGTACCTAAGAGGAATTACAAGGTATTTTGGGTACTCAAACTTGGGTCACATAAAAACCATATTTTAATTGCGCCCCGCGTTGTTATTGCTTACCAAACGTCAGAATCTCAGGAAGGTCAAGGTATGTGTCCTAATTATTTTGTAGTTTTTAGTACAACTGATGATTTAAAATAAAATCGTTTAAGTTAAAGGTTTTTTACAATTTTTTTTTATAAATTAAGTCTATCTAGAACAGAAGATAATGTATTCTGTTCTTAAATAATCACTACTTGATTATTCAAATTGTCTATTTCGGAGATTAAGCAGTCCCAAAAACGTTATCCAGGCTGGCCAAAAACGGGTGGTTAAAAAATGGCCACCATTAAAGTTGGCTGAATGATTCTGAGGGTTTTTTGAAGTGAAAACTTCTTTAGCCGCGCTCTGAACTTTTTGCGCTCATTTTTCTTTTTGTGGGTGTTTAATGAGACTGGGCCGTAACGCGCGACGCGTCACGTATCACGCTTCAGGCGTGACGGTTATCGCCTAGCAACGCTTAGTCGATTATCGCCTAGCTACGAACTAGGTCATCTGTACTCCTTAATCGAAGCTCGTTTTTAAAGCATTTTAAAGACCCTTACTGGTGGTAAGACCCTTGTGGTAGAAACAGTGTATACAGCCCCCTTCGTCAGTGTGGCATCGATACACGCCCAAAACCTCGGCAAATCCGTAAAAATATGCAAATCTAAATTTATTTTGACGTACGACAGTACGTGATCTACTAAAATGGACGCATGCCCTAAAAACAGCACCAAAATTGAAGATGCGTGCAAACTGGCAAAGAAGAGACGTATCACTGAGCAAGGTATGTCCTTCACACACACTTCAACAACCAAGAAACCAAACATTACAGCTATAAAATCCGCTGCGGAAATAAAAACGCAAAACAAGTTTCTAATTGTGGAGTATATTAGATTATAAGGAGCCTGCAGGTATTGTACAATAAAACTACAACAAAATTTTGATTGCTTTTAATGAGTACCTTCTCAGATACAAATATTTCTTTTACTACTAATACCTGAAGTGAAGTAAAATAACTTCACGCTCTACGCGTTACCTACGCTCTCCATCGTTATCTTAGGAACGTAATATTTCTATAAACATTTCAAGAGGCAAAGAGAAAAGTAAGTTTAATAGAGTAAAGATTTGTTGGCTTATTTACTTACAGTCAGTTGGCTCAAACAAAAATGGCTAACTCTTCCACAACAGATACCACAAGTTCTGAGAGTGAACTAGAATCAACGATAAAATTTAAAACCAAGAAGGGGCAAATGTGCATTTTTTCTAAAAATGTAGGAGCTTCTGTAGTACATGCCAATGAAAAATGTTTGTGGTAATACAGGAGGAGAGTTACAGTATATATTTTAAAATTCGAAAATTTGAAGTTTTCACTTCTATCGTGTGGTCATAAGCACACGCACCCAATTTTTTTATATTTTCCTCTTCATTGATTCGACTATTAAATTTTGTTCTTAATATACATTGTGTATGTTAAAATTATACTATTTTTATATCTATGCATCCAATATTTTTATGTAAAGTCGCCGTCATAAATATCGAGTCAAGGGGTAGAAAATTTTATTTTTAATTTCTTCTATCTTAAATTTTTTATTATTTACGATGTTCTCTGAAAATTACAAAGAAGTTGTTCTACTATAAGTTGTTTTTATTCACATTCATTATTCAAATAATATTAAAAAGCCATGATAAAATAAAATTCCATTAACTTTTAAAACAAATATGTAATTAAATAATTATAAATTAATTAATTAATTAATTAATAATCGAAAAGATGATAAAATAATTTAATATTTTGCCATTCCATCATTTACAGCCATCAAGCGCATTGGCATAGAATTAATTAAATGGGAAATATAATCTTCGTACAAATTACTTTGCAATTTAAAACTCGAAAGAGGCCTGCCTCCAAAAACGGCTCCACAATTATTGGAAAAATATGTGTGCAGAATATTGAACTTTTAAAAACATAATAATTATTTCGTAGCACGTTTGTAACTACCGTAAAACAAAAGAAAAATAGGTAATATTGTCTTAATTTTTTTTTAATTAGTCACTATTACAATTAGTTTTTTGCTTTTTATAATACATTTTGAGACATTTCACATTCCGATGCGGGTGTCCCCTATAAAGTTGCAACAAAGAAATGATGAATTTTCAAAATGGCAAATGAATATTGCCTATGAATATTGAACATTTTTGCTATTTATGGTCCGGTACGAAATCGCTATCTCAGGAATTTTGGGGTTGCTAATAACGAATTTTTTGTCGAAATCAATATTCAAGATGACGTTTCCAGTATTATGGCGGGCAGCAAAAAACATTCCATAATTGCTTCGTACTTTGTTTTTTATATTAAATATCCGACACACCGAAGAGTATCCCATATAATGTTATACATTTTATAATTTCACTAGTTCTTATCATACATTCAGTGTCTATGCTAAATTTATTTATACAAACAGGTGGTTAATTAAATAAAATCATTATTATTTTCTTCTGCTGTAGGCAGAATTTGCATTAGGACGTTGGTATAATTTATTAACAAAGAACGTGTTTGTGCTAAAATTGATTAACAAAGATCCTGTTTGTGCTGTTTAAAAGTTTGTCAGCCTATATTATAAAGTTCGGGGAAAGAAAACGCTAATATTTGAAAAGTTTGAAATAATAGCAATCCCAGTTCCCTACGAAAGCTCGGTATAGTTTAACCTGGGCGGCAAAGTATTTTTATTTGATTATGTAAATTGAAATACTTTTTGTCGCTACCGTATTATATTTCAATTCTATTCGAGTTTTTAATTTAAAAGTTGCGAAATGAAGTTTTATTATGTGCCTCGAAAAATACTTTTTAGTTCATAAAAATTAAAAAAAGGAATACAGGAAGGGAAACGAGGAACATTTCAAATGTAGAACTGGAAAAATCAAAGTGAAGTTTACTTAACGAATTCGTTTGCTTCAATTTGACGGAATTCGTTTTACGGTACGGATTTAGGACATGCTTGAGGTGCACTCTCCCTACTTTCTGCATTGATTTCGTACGCTTTAAATGCCAGATACTTCTTTACACATCCCCTTAATTTTCTTAAGGAAATTGCGTGGGCTTATATTATTCAGCTCTTTCATATAAACCTTTAACAATTATTCTACATCATTAAATTATAATATGATTCCACACATTTGAAAAGGAAAAATATATACAAATAATTTTTCTACAGCAAAATTTGTTGTTATTATTTTATCGTAAGGAATATCATAAGGGCATCTAATTTTCCGAAAAAATTCATTCGTGCAGGTGCAAAAATCCTCGTCTTTTTGCACTGATTTTTGTTGCCATCAGCATTCATCCTTCTTGTTAAAATATTTCCTAGCAACGTGTTTTTTCGATTTTTTGTTTATACCTTTTCTGGTCTATTTGTTTGGTGTTATTGTTTTATTTTTACCAAATGGGTGCGGCTTACGCTTACTGTTTTTAAATCTGCGATCTATATTTACCCCCAGATACTTACGACGTAATGTTTTTAATGTTGATGTTATTTATTATGATTTGAATTTTAGGGATCTCTTTTCCGTGTGCAGACATTGACTTGCTTCTTCATCTCGTTTACATGAAACCACAAGTTCTTGTAGTAATTTACTATGATTTTGCCTACTGTTGCATGAGTCTTTGTAGTAGTGGTAGACTTCGTGTCGTCGCTATTCTAGCAATATATATCATCAGCGTACAAAGCAACAGTGGTCCTGCGGTCGGTGGGTTTTAGGATGTCGTGGGTATTATATTGAATAGTGTTGGTCCCAGGGATGATACTCCTGGGACGTTCCTCCTGGGAGTACCCATTGCCAACCATTGGACTACGAGCTGTAACATGAATAAGTTTAGGTAAATTTATTAATTAAAAAAGCAACACAATATTTAAAACAATCATAAACTTCCCGCGGATCTAGACAAACCTGTTTAGTGTATCTATTATTATTACACTCTTACCTGCGAAATCAGAAGAGAAGATATATTGCATTTGATCGGGTAAAACTGAGATCGCCAATTTTCGTCGGAGAACAACATGTTTTGTACCGTTCGTGTTCGTGATCAAATTTTAAACGACTTTCAAAATGTCCGTCTGACAATTTCATGAACAAAATGTTCCAACAACGTAAGATTTGGCAGAGAGATCATTTTTGGGAAAAGAAGACAAATTTTTTTAAGTGGCGTCCCAAAAAATATTTTTGGGGACGCTTTTTGTATTTTCAATAATAAGATATCATACAATTCTTAAACTTTTCTACTACATTAAGATGGACCTGCAACATAGATCAATCAGTAGCGTTCCAGGAGGGTACTCCCAGTTCCTCTTGGGGTACCCCGGAAAACATTGGTCCGAAGGAAGGGACACTTTTTGACTGTAGCTATGAATTGGCGGTCAGAAATGTTTGATTGTAGATGCACGATAAGAAGCCAATGGGTAGCGAACCGAGTCGTGATTACGATGTTTACGTCTGCCCTCTTGGTTTTAGATATACTATAGTATACCATTCATCTATTTTCTGTATAGATTATATTTAGTCCAGGTGGTATCTGTTTTTGGTTGGGTGAATCGCATATCACCCCGAATTTTTGCTTCAATGGCTCGAAATATTATTAGAAATGATAATTTCACTATGCGTCCGTACAAAAACATGGGCTTAATTTTTTAATAAACAAATAGTAAAAAAAAATACACATTCTTAAAGCATTTTCCATGCTGAGTTTAAAGATGTGTCGCTTCAGCTAGTTTGATTACGCTTCACATACAAATCAGTCATAATCGGGAAGTTTCTCCGAGAGAGAGACACTGGGAGAGAAAGAGGGAGAATGTCGGTCAAGTAAAGGTAAAGTTGCGTATCAATAAAGCCAACATATTGATCCAAAAAAATCTCCGTTAACTTAATTCGTGTTTTTAATATTAAGTACAATCGGCATATTCGAAAATCGTTTTTCTTAGAAATGTTATTTGACGATTTTCAAAAGCCATTTTGTTCGTCCCTTAATTACGCAACTTTGCCCCATTTTAACAAACTTTGTTTCTCTTGACGTGTCCGAGATTGCATCGAGCATTGTATCGAATATAAAGCACCTTGAATATCGGAAGATAGAGAATTTAAATTTGCACTAACTGTGCTTTAGAAAAAATGTCTCATTTGAAATACCAAAAATTTCGTGGTTTGAAGTTACTAAACATTACATTTTAGTAACTTCAAACCACGAATTTCTGTTATTGTGTCAAAAACTGAACACCCTGTATATTATTGAATTGGTTTTAATGTTGCGATGTAAGTTAGTTTATATGTTTTTTTAAAGAAATCAAGGCTAAGACCACCTACACGTTTGTAAGACTTGAGTAGAGACAAAAAAAAATAAATTTTCAAAATACACAACGTTTATTGAAGACAAATAAATAAGACTTTCTCATAGTATATTGCAGGTTGCTTAAATATTATGCCATGTAAAAAAATTCCGCATAAAAATTATTGGTACGTATTTCTATTCCATTTTTGATGTAAATAAGAATAAGTACGTTTAGAGTTATACGTTTCCTCGGAGATTACACTATTTCGGTCTACCATGAGACTATAAAAGTCGAAACTTCTTGAAGCTACAAAACATATCGATTAGGAAACTTCCAGCATTAGCATAGTTATAAAACCGATAAAAATATCAGAGGTGAACGTCAGATAAATATGATGCAAAAAGTTGGCCGTCGCCGTCGTTTGTTTTTTATCGAGAACTATAATACTTGGATAGATTGCCAGTAGATATTTTCGATCCGACAGTTTTGTTTGTGTAAAACTTTGAACGATTTGTTTTGAACTGTGTTGAGCCGGCATCGGCAGGTCTCTTTCCTATTAAAGTTCTCAAGTTATACGGGCGCAGCGCTATCGCATATAGTGTATAGGAAATCCACTATTCCCTCGCAAATATTTGCTCACATCTTAGAAATCCCTGGCTCAAATAAAACATTAAGGGCAAAAAACATGCGGAAGTATTATTATATGTGTAGCCATCATTACTTATGAGGGGCCATTTGCCACGTTCAAACATATACGTTTATATACGTTTTACTATTATTACACTGTATCAGTATCAGTAGGATAATTAAAAAAAGCATTTAATCAGTGGACAACACAAAAAAAGTGAAGTCATGTGGGTGGAATAAAATTTAAGAAAAAGTAAAAGCTTATCAATAGTAACACAAATAAGGTAATTTACAAATAATTTACAAATTAATTTACAAATCCAAGAAAATAGAGAATACCTTAAGATAATTACTGAATGTCTTCTTATTATTGCAGTCCAAGGAATAGCCTTAGAGGCATAGCCTAAGTTCCAATATAGGACATTTTTTAGAATTATTAAATTTTGTGCAAAAAACTATCCCTTTCTTAAATTACGATTAGAAAATATAGCAAAGAATGCCAAGTATTATATCCAAGCATTAAAAATGAACTACTTACAATAGTCGAACTACATAAAAACAATAATTTACGACCACTAGTACCATGCATAAAGTCACCGATATACAAAATATCTAAAATAATTACCGAGGCGAATAAAAACTTGTATGAGCTTTTAGAATTAATTGGTAATATAAGTTTGCTACCGCGCCAATATTCTTGGCTAAAGATGTGACCTTGACAGGAGGAGGCTGAGCGGTACCATCGCTCATTACCCTAATAAGTATGTAGGCCGAGACCGTCTCGTAAGGGTATCCACGCGTTTCACGTGGATTTCCCCACAGATCTGATCACTGTGACGTGAAGTTACGCAGCCTCCCTCGGCCCTGGCTGAAGGGCCCCACCGGCAGAGCCTCTTGATTCTTCGCCGGTGTGTATTACCCCAGGGGGTGTCGTGTCGGGTATTTGAGGTATCGTTCCTACCTCTCGCCGGGCTTGCTAGAGCCCGGCGGCATTCAGGTTCAGGTGCTATGGGAGGATGATCATTGTAGCTCAGGATGACGGAGGTCGCGAGATGATCAGCTATCAGCTCGCTGAGTTTGCTACCAAATTATGTTTTAGTAAGTTTAGATGTTATCAGCCTTTTCACATATATCCAAAAAAAAAATTGTTATTGAATGTTTCATTGAATAATGGGAAATTTTAGAAAGCTATTCTAGATATTCAATGGAAATTTTCACGGAAATAATTAGTGTCTATTTTGACACTAGTTATTTCTGTTTTGAGAATACTTTTTAAAAGCAGATTGATGGCACTGCCATGGGTAACTCAGCTAGCCCCATAATGGATAATTTGGTGATGGAGTACCTTATTAGTAATGTTATTAAGGTAATTCCTTTTGGTATATAGTTATTAAAACTTCATGTGGCTGACACAATTTTGGCTATACCAGAAGACAAAATGGAACATATTTGCAGATTATTTTAACAGTGTCCATGAAAATATTAAATTTACTATAGATAAAGGAAATAATAATAATATTCCGTTCCTGGATACAAGACTTATTAGAACAGACGAACAAACATTATTACTTATTATTATGAAAGAGACCGAAATTCAGGTAGTTTATTAAATAATTTTCTTGTCATTTAAAACAAAAATGACCAATCATGAAATCTTTAAAAAATTAAATAGTAAAATCAAGTCATCTAAGTTTTCTAAATACTAATTTAACTAACTTTAAAATAAACTTAATCAATGATGATTACCCACCTGAGTTATGCAATAACAATAATACGAATACAGTTAATGTCAATATAACGAGTGATGGCAAAAATATTATAAAATTTCCTACGTTAAAGGATTATCATAAAAACTTAAATTCAAGTTATCCAATAACAACAAAAATTGTGTTATACCCTTTTGAAAACTATTGGTAACTTGTACAATTCTATGAAAAATCCTTTAGCATTGGAATACCATTCAAATGTAGTTGTACAAAATTCCATGTAACGATTGTAATAAATCATACATAGGGCAAATAAAACAAAATCTAAAGGAACGTCTAAAGGAACATAAATATTCATGAAATGAAAAACATAACACCAAATAAGGAACATAAATATTCATGAAATGAAAAACATAACACCAAATAATTACAACTTTGATGTTGTGAGTATATTAGATAATGAAACTCACTACAATAAAAGACTTATAAGTGAAATAGTGTGTATAAAGTCACATAACCCTTTAACAGTTAATAAATAGACCGAAACTGATAATTCAAATATTTTTTATAATTATTTAATAAAAAAACACATAAAAATTAAAAAATCTTAGATAGCAGTTAAACATCTGCATTGCCTACTTTGTAGTTGTCTAGCAGAGAGCACAGTAACCTGATTTAAAACATTGTTTGGATTAGTATGTATTGTAGTACAGTATGTTTTATGTATTTATTGACGATAAGCACTATGTACCAAGGGTGCTATGTTAATTAATGATTTTAATATACAATTTAAAAAATATATTACAGTGATATAACTTAATGTATTTAAAGTTTTTAACATAGATGTTTAAAAAAATATTTAAAATATTATTAAATTATTTATACACATTGTAGGTATTTATCTTATTTTTATAGATGATTTTAAAATGTAGTTTTAATCGTTTGTTTATATATATATTTTAATAATATATTCTTTTGTAGTCCTAAAGAAGCTTTTGAAATAAACGTAGTGGGAAATCCCTAATTTTATTTCTATTCTTTACCGACGAGGAAAAACTTAAATACAATTTAGGATACTATCTATATAAAAAGTTACACAAAACTTTTAACAAAACTTAAACACTAGCAAAAAAATAAAGTGCTTAGGCATATAGAACAAAAATGGCTTCAGGTAACTTGTAATCTGTAAGAGAAAGAAGTCAATTATGTGTTCCTTAGAAGATAACTATATCAATAAGTATCGTATGACTATCAATGAAGCTTTGCTTCATCTAGTAATTCCAAGAGTTTGCTTTTCTACAATAAGGGCTTCATAATTATAGGTGGTGTGGATTGGGGTTTCTCTAATGTGGTGTTTAAACAGTTTGGGTGTACCTATATTTACAGGACGTGAACTTTTTTTTTATTGCAAGGAATTTACTTCCTATTGTGGTGTATTATGCAAAACTCTGTCCGACCTATTAATTTATTTGGTATTTAAATGAAAAATGTTCACTTATTAATTTCACCCCACGTTAAAAATTTCCGAAATTATTAGGGTTGCCATTGTAATTTAACAAAAAACACGTCTCTGATGGTTAAAAAATGGTGGTGCGAAATTTTCATATTAATTATATAATGTCATATAGATTAGTGGTAAACATATACGTTGTGTAAAACAGTATCCACCGAGATAAATATGATATCATTAGAACATTTTATGACTTTAAAGAACTTATGTGTTGCCATACATGAATAATTTTAGTTCATACTGAGGCGTGGGTAGCCCTAAATCTGAATCGTGGACAGCAAAGAGGATTTACAATTCCTTTGAAGTATTTTATAAGTCTAAAAGGTAATGTAGCCATCAAAAGCACCTCCTGGAAAATTCAGTAGGTTAAGAATAATATTTATTATGTTATGAAGCGAAACGATATTATAGGTAGGTACCTACTTTATTTTGCAAACTATATTATGCTTTATAAACTTATAAAAACGAGGATCGAGGTACCTTCTACTTTCAAAGTATAAACCTCAAAAATAATATCCATAAGGCAGCTATACACTTCTGTAGAGAGATATAAAGCTGAATGTTATTTTTAAGTATTTTGGGTTATTTTTGACATATTGTAACTCTACAAGTCTCCGATGGGGCAAGCATCTCCAAAACTACAATCGGAGTAAATTGTTCACTTTTTGAATTATCTAAATTATGGTTTAGGTCCTTAAGCAAGAAACATGTCAACAGAAAGATCATAAAATTTCCTATAAGGTGGTCTGTTTATAAGTAAGTCTGCTTATTTTAATATATTCCACTCGACATTCCACTCCGCATTCCATTCCACATTCCGTATTCCACTCGACAAGAAGCCTGATTTGACTTCTTGTAGAGCGGAAGGTGACGTTGCCTTTTTATCAGTAGGGCTATGATGATTCTAGTAACGTTTCTGTCAAATCTCTCAGTGACGCACATGTACGTTTAGCATATAAAATTGTATTTTCATTTTACAACATATTTCTATACACTAATTATTATGTGTATGTTACATATAAAGGGTTATAAAGAGAGAGATAGCGGATAAAACTAATCCAGGAAAACAGCTTTAGTAAAAAGTGCATTTGGAACTCCACAGTTGTCGGATTCATTTATCTTATCTGTACGCTTTTCCGATGGTTTCCGTTAAAAGTAGTAGAAAGGAGATTAGACCCAAGGGTACCGCTGATTATCCGGCGCCTAATAATAAGACTTTGTGTCTTATTGTTTTTCGTTTCTGGATAAACTGTCTCCTTCCTTATCCCCGATGAAACTCATTAGCTGAATTCCGTGAACACAATACTAAAACGTAAATTCTACGTCACGGGTTATTTCCAGTAATTATTTGACGTTCGTATTGTGGTCACCTCAGACACATTATTTCGAGTATGCTTAGATACGTCAAAATAAAGCATGCTATTCAAAGATGCTCTTCTATATATTATTAGTAAAAAACATTTATAAAAACAAGCCTTGATTTAAATGCATAGAAAGAGAAGAAAATAAATTTTAAATTAAATTAAACTCAACAATTTATTATATTAGACAATTTATATATAAAAGCTTATCGCGAGATTTACCTATTTTATAAAAAACATATTATTTGTATCATAGAATTTACTTATGTCAATATAAAGTTACATATTGTATTCTTGTTAATCCACTGTTACGTTCACTTTTAGTAGTTAACTATTTGAGAATCCGAAATTTATTGTAGGTATACTTGACGGATAAAACAGTTGGTAACTTGTACAATTCTATGAAAAATCCTTTAGCATTGGAATACCATTCAAATGTAGTTGTACAAAATTCCATGTAACGATTGTAATAAAACATACATAGGGCAAATAAAACAAAATCTAAAGGAACGTCTAAAGGAACATAAATATTCATGAAATGAAAAACATAACACCAAATAATTACAACTTTGATGTTGTGAGTATATTAGATAATGAAACTCACTACAATAAAAGACTTATAAGTGAAATAGTGTGGTACTACCCGTCCCCTTTTGCATGTGTTTACAAAATCGGGTCGGCATATTACTTTTAATAGTCGCTTACATCAATATTGGTCACAGTGCACTTATTCGTTTCTTTGTCTTTGTCCTTTTTAACTAGACGCGTGAATGGATGCATAGTGGTTTCAATGTGTTCAAAGTTTAAGTATATTTCCTGATTGAGTAACGTTGTTTGAACGTTCCGGCATAACGGAATAATACCAGGAAATCATTATTAATGTATTGATATTCTGGATGAATATACACATACCACATCAGTGGAATCAAATACCTTTTAAACTAAGCGTTGAGAGCCTGCGTTGCGTTTAACTCCTTATAGTGAATTGAGGGCACAGCGAAGCTATCTTTTCAAAGCCGTATTTCCAACAAATAATATATGTTTTGCCAGATATATAGTCACTTAACCTAACTTTTTGTAACCAGACTAACTTACATTCTGTTTTACAGGGCTTCATTGTCTTTCGGCGACTGTCAGCCACACCATCTTTTAGACCACTTTTTTTTACCACCTTTTACACACCTCTTTGTGAGCCATCTTTGAGGGTACCTTTTGGGAACAACTTGCTGAAGTACAGCGACCCCTGTACCGTCACAGGAGAGAACCACCTCACTGGGAGACTTATTGCATATCACAGATAAGCTAGTTTTAAGATTAATTTGAAAAGGGGACACACCCTGTGAGTGACTTGATATTGCTACGCTACGTGTGTACACTTAAATTTCAAATCATTACCTGGGTACTTCCGTTGTTTGAGCAACATATTTGGGTAGGCATTGCCTCAGTATTTTTATATATATTAATTGCGGAAAGTTCATCGTGCACTTTGACGTTTAAACCGTTCTCTATATAAGCTGTTCATTTATTGTATTTACTGCATTTCCAGGTACAGTACCACATTTTTATGTAATTTGGATTCTTTTTTTTATGTATCACCAGCTAAATTTGACATTTGTATATTAAACCTAGTAATAAGTAGATTGTGTGTATTATTTTTCTTTCCCATACTACACAGGCAAATCTCGAGACAAGCTGTTATATCATATAAATTTTGTAAAGTAAATAATTAGGTTTAATTTAATTTAAAGTTTATTTTCTTCTTTTTAAAACATTTAAATACAAGCTTGTTTTAAAAAATGTTTACTACAAAAATGGTTTTGTCGTATTCAACGTTTTTTCAAATGGTTTCAGAAGATTTTGAGATTCGAATTAATTTAATAGGCCCTAAAGTTATGAAAAGAAATACAAATTATAGACAAAATATCCATGTTAATTAGATATTTTCAGTAACCCATCTTCTTTTGGCTATCGTAGATTTATACACCAGCTTAATCTATTTATTTAAAATATCCTTTTACTAGAATTTTTCATAGTCTATTTACTCCACTCTGATATTCCCAGTGTTGGTGGTCTATGGCGCATAGCAGTTGAGCAGCTAGGTCGTAGCAAAAGGCAAGCTGTTCCTGGCCCTTCTGGCTTGAAATACAGCCCTTCTTGCAGCCTTCTTCTTAGAGTCTGGTTGAAGTTATGAATTAAAGAAGTATTCCTAAAGATGTTATTTACTGTGCTTGTAGTGGAGGTGCGGTTATGTCGCCGAACGGTTCCTCTGATAAATCAGTATTGTGCTGCCGTAGTTTTCCGCTTTCTGCCTCTGCTTCTATGGTAAATAGTGTTAATACTATCATTAAATGCTAAATGATAAATGCTTCGTATCGAATTGTAAAAAAATTAGCGATGAGGAAAACTTCCATGGTTTCGTCACGCATTCTGCCTACTGTGGCTAGTTCCTACACCATCAGTTCTTAATTCATGCAAGCAAGAAACATCTTGAAGAGTTCAGAATTACGGTTTGTTCGAAAGCTAGATGACTTTAATCGAAGTCTCTCTATACCAGATTGCGGAAGTAATTTCGGAAGATCTGGGTCAGGTTTAATGCCACTCTATTCTATACATTGATGTTTTGTCCTGAGTCGATTATCATCCTCGCATCTTCTTAACTGAAGGTTTAGCTTCAACTTTTGTAGATCATCCTGTAAACAATGATTCTGTAAATCAAGGATATAAGCGAAAAAATCCAAAATAGTTTCGCGATATTTGGTCAATCTTTATGCAATTGTGTTAAAATCCAGGAAAATAAATTTGTCCCGCTTTATTTACCACCCTGTAAAAACTTTATGTGAAATACCTAATTTTACATATCTAAACTGTATCATTAGTAGCAAACAAAATTTCCTCAGTCTTAAAATTAGGTCATATTTTTGGCAGACTTACGATTATTTTGCTGATCAATTTAGGTGAAATTTGATGTGGAGATGAAAAGTTTATACATCAATTCAAAATGATCACCGGTTATCAAATGCAACTCGGTCCAAATACGCTAATTATTTAAACGTGCCATTTACAAACTTTAGACAGTAAACTCAAACATCGTATCCAGTTTTCTGACTATTACCATAGTCAATTAGCCAGTGATACTTCTCGATCTTCTGGTTGCGATAAATGGATAATATTAAATTCATTGCATCAGAGTTTGATTTGTAAATGTTCTATATTACCTATGCCTTGATCAGGTTTTAATAAATATATGTAGAAGACGTTCTCTTATTTTTGAAAATGGATGACTCACATTTGAATATTCTCTATCGCTCTACACTACTTTTGTTCATTGAATAGGGAAACTTCAAATCACACTTCACAAATTCCAGTAAATGACCAAAGTCCGGATTTTCAATAAGCTGCAAATCAAGCCTCCAAGTACATATATGTAATTATGAGCATGCCGGAGAGTATATTCGATAAGAAATAATTCTGGAAAATGAAAACAAAAATAATTTAATATGTTTAATTGTGAAAATTTTAATGTAAAAAAATAATAGATTCTGGTTCAGAGACATCCCATCGTTAATAAGAAAATATTATAAAGCAGATTAAGACATTAAATACCCAAATTATTAAAATATCAAAAGTAAATCTTATAGGGTCAAACAGTAAAAAGCTTTACGAAGTAAATAAAATATTAATATGCCAATAAATTTAGGTGATTTGCAAATAATAGTGTAGTTATTGATAGTACCATGTTTAGAATACGATATAGTTTATTACCACTTTTTGGAGTAATTCAATCGCGAATTAATATGGGCAATAAAAAAGGTTGCCTAAGCTAGCTCAGCTCTTCAAAATAAAAATAAAAATAAAATTTAAAATAAATTAATGAGTTCAGTAATTACCGAAGTCACTAATTCCCGTGGACGCCACTGGCTTTTGCGCAGCTAAGCCAGAAGCTCCCAAGTTGTCGTGGGTGTCCAATACTCTTACGGGCACTTTCTGTAATAGTTGGGGGAAAGAAAAAAAAATAACATACACAATAACTTACCACTAGATTTAATATACAAATTTGGTTATACAAAAAAAAATTTTAAAGTTTAAAATTTCATAAAAAAAAAATTACCAAAATGTGGTACGTATACCTGCGAGGCGCAGCAAATAAGTACAATAATACATATAGTTTATACAAAAAAAAAAGATTTGTCGGTTTGTCAAAGTGCACTATGAGTTCCGCAATCCGCAAACAGTATACACAAAAGAAATAAAGGGGTATGGAACAATGCCTAACCAAATAGGTTGATCAAACAGAAGTAATTAGGTGAATTGATATAGGTATTCGTTAAATATTTTATAACCTACCATGGTAGGTACGCAATAACAATGTTAAATCGAACAGACAGGGGGTGTCTCCTGTTAACATACTTAAAGCTAAGCTTATCTGTGTTATTGTGCAGTAACTTGTCCAGTCGGTGGTCCTGTAACTAACTATGTTCCGGTGCAGGGGGCCGATGGACTCCAGAAGGTGGTTTAAAAGGAAAGTGGTGTAAAACAGACGTTCTTAACGGTTGTTAAAGGTGTTCTTAAAGATGAAAAAGGTAGAAAAGGTGGAGTGACTTTACACACAATACCGACGACACAAGCCTGTAATATAGACCGATAAGTTTTGTTTGAAAATAAAAAAAGTTAGGTTAAGTTACTCTATATCGGGTAACACTTACTCAAATTGTTGGACGAACGACTTCGAAGAGATAATCTCGCTGTGCTCTTCAGCTAACTATCGCCAGTTCGATGTAACGCAGGTTCTAAAGAACACAAAAGAGGCAAAATAAAATGTGACCACGCGGTTTCAAGAAAGACAAAATGGCTTACCTCAACGTGTTAATTTAAAGTTTATTATTAATCCCACGAATGGTGGCATGTACAGATCTAAAATCTCAATACATGAATAGTGACTTCCCCTATCATATCCCGATATATCGGTACGTACAACGACGTTATTTAATTGGGAAACCACTAAAAACAATTTTTAACACACTGCTAGCATGCCAACCGGCTTCAGCTCGAACCGGGAAAAAAGAAAGAAAACCACGCGACACCCAATGTGTGGCAAGCATATCATAGAGCAGCGTTACAGAACTGCACGTGTCCATCACAAAATATTAAGAAAGCACAGATTTGAACAAAGATATTTGTGGTAACGACCCAGAAAATGCGCTGTGGCAATATGAACGAAATGCAATAGACTATAGACAATAGAATAATGAAAGCAATGAATATGCGGACCTGAATTAAACACATGCAAAAGGGTACGAGTGGTCACTGTTCAAAATCCGTCAAATATACCTACAACACATTTCGGATTACAAAATGGTTAACTACTAAAAGTGAACGTAACAAATCGTAGGAAAAAAATTGGGTCATTATAGATTATAAAAATTATAAATAAATGTTCACAAGAACTGGCGCCCATCATTATAAAAGAAGAGAATTATCAAGAATATAAACAACAATAATAAGTATGACTGACTAATAATAATATTATATAATAATCATAAAATAATTTATTACAAAATTGTCTTAGCCCAAGGAGCTAGTAGAATTAATAAAACAATACATTACAAATTAAAATTCGTGGTTGAATTTTAAGGTTACTTAGTTTATGTATTAATAACATGTGTATTAAATTTTTCTGATTTATATAATAATAATAATAATATTATAAAAGTTCAATGAAATACCTACTAATAAGATGTAACATGTCACTGACCGCTGCGGTAGTTGCAGATTTATCTTTAAAAAATCCTGCCTTATCTGTGATTTGTTTTAACTGCAGATTAAACCTTGTTTGTGGTAACATCAGTTCCCCACAGAGAAAGTTTGGAACTTCCTGTTGGCAACTAGGTACGAACTTATCGAAGCATAACAAAACAACGTTGAGACCAAGCAAGTCAGCATTCGAAATTAAGGAGTCCGGTGGACTAGTCAGTGGCGCCGCTCACTTGTAAACAAAGTGATCAATAACGTCTACCTGAGACCATAATTCAAAGAAAACATATAAAACATAGCAGTTAACTTGAGTTTGGATATCGCAGTTAACGTATTAGTCTCCACTTGAAAGCCGCGGATCTATAAATTTTCCCGTTCTCTTTTCGCACCTTATAATAAATCCACTTGTTTTGATAGGATCATATCTCTATGTATTTGAATAACAGTAATTTTTTTAAAGACATTTTAAGGGCGTCTTCACATGATTTTCACAGATGTTTCACTCGAAACTTTTCAACTAACATTTTGAAGCTTTTTTAGCCATTATATATGTATCAAATGTGTATTTAGGTATTATATATGTATACAGGTATCACATCATATTACCGATGACGCTCTAAAAATATGGAGCAAGGTTTGTAACTAGTTGAGTCCTATTTGCCCGGCAGAAAACAATGTCTTAGTGACGATACTATACCACTACTATTATCTTTAATAGTATACCCCAGGGATCTGTACTGGGACCGCTTCTTTTTAATACTGATTTTTAATGATTTTATGAACTTTATGTCACCAACAAGAAGTGTTTTATTTGCTGATGACATCTAATTCTTATTGAGAAATAACCCTTTTATTTACGAATAATAACAATTTGACTGAAGAGGGCAAATTACTGTGCTGTTTTGGATAATAATATAAACTGATTAGCACATATATACTTCATTAATAAAAAAATAATAATTATATAGCCGTATATATTTATTATATGGCCCTATATAGCCGCTTAACGAACTCTGCATGTGACAGAACGCAAGCAATAGTCGGCCTCTGCGTAACCTATGCACGCACTCATATAAAAATTTTAAAAAAATAGAATATTGGAAATTAAAAATAATGCGGGCATTAGCAAGCTTAAATTACGCTCTAAAACGTTAATAAAGTTATTTTTTAATCAGATTGGAAATAAAGTGTCTATCGCCGCGCAAAGCTAGCATTAGGCAAACGTCTATTATTTATTCTCGTATATTTTAAATTTTTCAGAAGCATTATGATTGCACCCATACGAAATTTATATAATTTTCCTTTACATTAAATCATAAAATATTCATGTAATAATAACTAGGTATAAATAGGTTTCCCGTGTTCAATTTAAAACTTGATGGCATAATATAGGCAATGCAAGAGTTCGGAATGATCAAAATACTGAATACTTTTACGAATAAGTGTATTTTATCAGCCTGAAAGTCGTTTTGCGTCGACTAAATGCCATACCAGTAAATAAATCATGTAAATGCAACCCAGCTCTGCCTAGCTCGCTATAAGTCATATCAGAAGCATCAACGTTGATGCCTCGACCTATTTTATTTATCCTAATATTCATTCATACTCATTTCCTTAGAGATGATCAAATCGCGATTCAATCTAAAAATAGATTTTCTTATTTGCAACGTTAATGATGAAAAATTCCAATTTTATGTTTGTATTTTTTTAGCATTACAGCTTAACGTTAACCTATCTATCTACATGCCTGATCAAGTGAATCACAGATGCCAGTATAACTACCAAAGCTATAAGTTATTTTCGTTACGCTTTAGACGGTATATATGAATAATAAAGTACAAGGATAATTCAGTCAAATATTTTAAATCTATTAAATGAAAATGAACTCATAATTACAGGGAAACTACATCTCTGCGTAACAACTGTGTGCTTTTACGCTTTTAGTATTGAAAATACATCTGGGCGCGTGTATATGTGAACCGTATTTAAGAAAACCTTCGTGGTATGTGACATGCTTATCTATCAAGGTCAGGGAAAACGGAGCAGTCAAAATTTGCTGTGTTGGGGAATTAGCGAATTACTGATTCGTTTTATTTATTGGCTGACTAGTAAATATTGCTCTTTATGAATTGCTGTAAGGTCAGACAGTACAACATACTTCATATTTTGGAGGCCAGGCTTTATGTTTAAATTGGAATAAAAATATGAACACTCCGATTTAAAAATATATCAATAGCTTATTCATTAGAATGTTTCAGACACGTATAAGTCAAAGTACTCCAATATTATCTGCTTCGATCCCCCGATGGGCACCGGCAGCTACCATAAGAGTAGAATTTATTCAATAGTCGGAACTTAAGTACCTAGTAAGTAGGAGTTAATCAGCACGGTTGCTAAGTTGATTCAATACAATTATGATGTAGGTGTATACGTAAGATTTACTTGCGAATAATTAAAAAAATACTAGTCCATGCAATAATTGTTAATAATTTCAACAGTTTTTGTTAGGCGCCATTCAGCGCGACGTACAACTAATTATAATATATAAAAAGCATAACAAAGAAAATGTCAATATATTTTTTTAAAATGTTAGATTTTAAAAAACGAAAAACGAGAAGCTTTATTTACGAAAGAAGAAGAAAGAAGCAAAAAAATATCCAAGATGTACCTTATCATAGTCTCACAGGAATTGTTGTTCTACATCAAGTAATTCATCTTCCAATATTTTCCAATATTTAATAAGTATTTTCATAAAAAAACTATTATAATATGATATTATTAACATTTTCAACGATATAGATGGTTTTGTGTCGTTATAGCAGCAAGTCGTCTTCTAGGATACGACAAAATATTTTTTAAATCATTATATATATATATATATATATATATATATATATATATATATATATATATATATATATATATATATATATATATATATATATATATATATATATATATATATATATATATATATATATATATATATATTGTTACGTTCACTTTTAGTAGTTAACAATTTGAGTATTGTAGGTATATTTGACGGATATCATAGATTTTAAACGGTGACTACGCGTTCTCTTTTGCATGTGTTTAGAAATTCAGGTCGGCATATTAATTTTATTAGTCTATTACATCAACATTGCCACAGCGCATTTATTAGATATCACGCATTTATTATTTACCACGAATATCATAGTGCATATCTGTGTCACCTTATTGTTTTGTCAGTTGAACATTGGCAGTTCTGTTAAAAGTTTATGTGATTTTCTTGGTTAAATAACGTAGTATGTATATATGTACGTATATACATAATGGGATAATACAAGGAAATAATTGTACATGTGTTGAAATTTTGGATATAAGTCCGCATATACCACATTAGTGGGATCATATAACTTTTAACGTTGAGGTGAGCCATTTTATTTCTTGAAACCGTGTGTTCATATTTTATTTTGCCTACTTTCTGTTCTCTAGAGCCTGCGTTGCGTTGAACTCCCTAGAGTTAATTGAGGGACATAGCGAAGCTATCTTTGCGAAGCCGTTTTCCAACTAATTAAGTAAGTTTTACCAGATATAGAGTCACTTAACCTAACTTTTGTTACCTGTCACGAGACTAACTTCCGGTCTGTTACAGGGCTTCATTGTCTTTTGGCGAGTGTAAGCCACACCACCTTTTAAACCGCCTTTTTCACCATATTTCTTTTGAACTACCTTTGGAACCACCTTTAGGACCAGATTGCTGAGGTCCATCGACCCCTGTACCGGTCTAGAGTCACAGGAGAGATCAATCTTACTGGATGACTTGTTGCATATCACAGATAAGCTGGTTTTAAGAATATTTTAAAAGGGGACACACCCTGTTTGATTGACTTGATATTGCTACGTAACGTGTGTACGCTTAAAAATACAAAATTATTACGAGCCCTCAGCAAAAGTTTGACCAAGTGTCTATAGGTATTCGCCTGGTTACTCTCGCTGGTTAATCAACATATTTGGGTAGGTATTGCCTCACTATTTGTATGTATACTGATTGCGGAAATCGTGAACGTTGACATTTAAACCGATTTTCTGTGTAAGCTGTTTATGTATACTGCGGTTCCAGATATAGTACCACATTTTCCATACATTTTTGAATTCTTTTGTTATGTATCACCATTTTTTAATTTCCAATTGTAAAGTAAACCTAGTAATAAGTATACTGTGTGTATTATTTTTTATATTCCCCAAGAATTACAGAAAGCGACAGAAAGTAGATTCGATACCCAGGACAATTTGGGAACTAACTGACTTAGTTGCGCATGGTCAGTGGCATTTTATTTTTATTTTTGTTAATAGCTGAGCTAGCTTAGGCAAACTTTTTATTGTCCACTTTAAATTACCATTGAATGTACTCCGAGGGGTTATAGTATATATACCAGGTAATTTTTTTAATCTGACACATCCAAATATCTCGAGAAGTAAGTATTTTGGAAGAAAATATCTCGGATCAAAATTAAATCATTTCGTAGAGGAAAGAACCCGTGCGCAGGGGTGGGGGTGATTTGGACTTTTTAAATGAGGACCACTATTTTTCATCGCGGATCGGATTTCCTGACTAAAAATACAAGAGTTTTATCTCAAACATTTTTTTTCACTAATGATCGATGGCGCTGTAAACAACGAAAGAAATTGAGCGAAATCAAAATACTTGTGCGGAAATTGATGAAGATATTGGGTGCATTGCCACCATCTTGAATACTTATTCTGAGTTTGAAAAAATTCAAGTTCCAAAAAATGCATGGAGGCGAGGCGTAATACTTAACATTGAAATATCACACATAATTGCAGCTATTATGAGATTAAACGTAATCTTGTCAGACTTTTATCGTATTAAGTATCGTACTCCTTAACCCTTTGGGTTCTGATGCCACATGTGGTCACGTCACATTATTTGCGAATATGTCTCCAGGTTTTCTGCTTCGGTGTCTTTTTATCCACGGAGGAGTCACGATTTGCCGTTGTCACACGGAAATAACCCATCGATACACGACCTTGTATTGACTTCTTATGTTCCCATCTCACGTTTGGGATTGGCTTCTTTCGGGCCATACAAGATTTAATCATTACCCACAGGTACGGCGTTATTTTGTACACATACTCCTCGGAGTGTAACTGCAAAATAGACATGCGGAATTTATTGCTGCTCCGACGTGACGGTGACATATCATTCGCCTCCGGAGATGGGCTGGTAAGACTGCAACGTTTCCTGTTTATCAGGCTATTTATCTGTTATGGCTCGGCCACTTATATCGTTCGGCTATTATGATCAGAAATTGGTACGATAACATCGGGGTAAGCGAAACATCGGTTGATATATTATTTTATCTTCAGCGTATGTCGTTGCGTGCGGGGGGTATCGATTGTAAAATAAACACCGTGGTATATGGTGGCGATAAAGTAAGACTTATCTCGGGCCGAAAATGATTTATGTGTAATAAATATCGTAGTTCCAAAGCAGTGTCTTTTCAGCTCGATTAAGTCGGCCAGAAAAAATCGCATTCGTAGCATTACCGAATGCATAACCCATCTAGCGTTATGAATCGGAAAGTCGGGCGCAAAGGTTTTCCAAATCTCATCGGCCACGCTCTGAAGTTTTTATTGTGTCTGCTGATAGTTTACTGTAGCGTTAATAAGTTGCTTCACAATGACAAATAAATAAAAATAATATTGGTTATCCAACATTCTATATTACAACAGAAGTTAAGAGTATTATAGTTCACTTAAACTTTGCAGTGCTAGTAGTGAATTTGACTTAGTGAGCCCAATAAAATTACTTAAAATTAATTGATTTACCTGAAGGGAAATTTATCTTAATTTTCCGAGCTTGTCCGAAGATATCATTTCGTTGTAGTTTCCATGATATACACTCGTCAGCACGTACTGTTTTCAGAGTTCCTAAAAGAAATATATCAATCAATTCTTATCTCTGGTACTCCTGCCGGTGAATCCGTAGAAGTGGTCGTGAAATCGCCTAACCAACGGGAATCTGAGATCTTGGGTGGGTTGGGTAAATATATTTTAAATTAAATATAGGTATTTAGAATAATTTTCCTTAAGGTAAGCAAATAATCTTATAATTTTCCTTCCCTTGTCCTTGATATAATTACGTTGTAGAGATATTCAGAGTATAATTAGGCGATTTTCTGTAAGGACGTAAACTTTATTTTTATTTATTTCTTCATTTATATAGTATAGTAATATACGTATGTATGTAATATTGTGAGCAATAATTCTATAATATATAACATAATAATATATACCTTAATAGTTAAGACTAACAATAATAATAATATAATATAATAATAAAGCACGAAACGAACATATATGATGATTATTTCTAAATCTAAATGAAGGATACCACTAGCAAATGTTGAGCCCCTTAAAGAGTCTATTAAGGGGCTTATTCTTATTGTGTATTATGTATTTCTGTAGTCATATTTTTTTCTTTTAGCGGGTTTGTGTAGGAAAATCTGCTTTGCATGTAAAATTTTTCTATGGCCAATGTATTTCCAGATATTTGTCACTGTACTTGTTTCTGCCTAACTTTAGCAACATGTCCTGATTTTTTAAACTATATATGTGATAGTTGAGTTAAAGATAACAAAAAGTTTATAGAACATATAGGTACCTATGATGTAGAATTTTATACCGAACATTTTAGGTCCTATTAATTTTCCCCGCCAGAGTCACAGTTTTTCAGAAAATTTAAAAAAACTAGCGAGAGGTCACATCAGAGGGTGGGTTCTGAAGCAAAAGGGGATGAAGCACCATCCGTATGGGTGGGAACTCTCATGATCTGTATTTACATGTCTGTAAGGACGTCGCACCCAAACTTTTTAAATAATAAATAATTTCTCCTAAATAACCTAATTCAATGTGACTATTTAGTCTTCTTGAAGTATTGTTATCTATAATGCTTCATTATAATATATTTATGTACCTATTGGATAAATAATGAAATATGCAAATTCATCTTTACACTGTAGCCACATAAAGTAAAATCGATTTAATTATGTAGCTGATGTCTCGATGCAAATAAAGATCCTGGGATGGCCTGGAACTTCAGAAACGATAGTTTGTCTTTGAAACGTGTGAACGGAGCTCCTAATTGCCGCTTGAGAAAATCAAGCGAGCAAGGCCAACAACGTCTGTGTAGAAGTGACGGGTGTCAGCGGCAGGTTTAATCACACCAACCTGTCTAATCGCTAATCCAACTCCAACTCACTGGACAATCCTGCTTCTGCGAGCTGCAATCCTGCTAACTTTAATGTCTCAAACGTTCTCCCGCTGTCATTACTCCCTCTCTTTCCTGCCTCCTTATCCTTTGCCCCGGTTGACATGTGTCTACAAACGTCTTCTCTACACTATTAGCCACCCTTGGCCCTCGTCGCGCTAACCCATATACGGTCAAATTCAAAGGGCATACAAATGAAGCTCATGTATACAAGCTGGGAAAATATTGTTATAAAGAACATACGGTAACTTTATTGCAAAAGGTTTTTCTCATAATCTACACAGTATTTCAAGTACTAAATACAGTAACCATAACAGAATCATTCAGTTAATATATATAATATAAATTTAATTAATAATAATAATAATTTTATTATATAATATATATATATATATATATATATATATATATATATATATATATATATATATATATATATATATATATATATATATATATATATATATATATATATATATATATATATATATATATATATATATATATATATATATATATATATATATATATATATATATATATATATATATATATATATATATATATATATATATATATATATATATATATATATATATATATATATATATATTAGCTTTGAAATTCTTTGCTATTCATATTTGTTTTGTGAAAAGTAATCTTGGGTTTGTAGCATTTCATTACATAGAGAAAGAAGCAAATAGACGAATAAGAAGGAAGACACACTTACCAGTGCTATATCTGAACATACATACGGAGACGAACCACTATTTTTTAAAACAAAACGTTTTCGTGTGTATAGTGGTTCGTTTCCGTATGTATGTCCAGATATAGCACTGGTAAGTGTGTCTTCCTTCTTATTCGTCTATTTGCTAATAGCAACGAATTTCAAAGCTAATAAATATATCCAGGGTGAAAATTGGATTTTATTCGAAATTTTGAAGAAACAAATAATACATACAACCAACATGATTTTAGTTTTGACTAAGCAAGCAATTTCTGTATCACTCCCTCTTTGAATGCTTCAGAACTCTATTGTATATGTAATTCAATATTTTCCCGCATATAGTTGGAAAAAGTAATTGTTTTTCAATAGGTTCAACAAGATTTTATGCATTTTAAAGTTTAACATCTTCTGGATAACTGTATGCCTAATGCTTTTATATATAATATGTTCAAATAGAACAAATATAAATAGTAGACTAGGTTTGTGTATTCTAAGAATTTGAGTTCCGTCAAAAACTAATGTCATAAAACGTCACTGCAAGTGTTGGAGTATTAATATTTTAAATTCAAGTATAAATGATCAATGAAATAAATCGTATACTGCTCTGAAGATCCTCAATAAAGGTGAGAGGACTTGTACAACTTCTAAGTGGTTCATTTTCGTGTGTATAGTGGTTCGTTTCCATATGTATGTCCAGATATAGCACTGGTAAGTGTGTCTTCCTTCTTATTCGTCTATTTGCTTATTTCTCTATGTAATGAAATCCTACAAACCCAAGATTACTTTTCACAAAAAAAAAATATAATATATATATATATATATATATATATATATATATATATATATATATATATATATATATATATATATATATATATATATATATATATATATATATACCTATATATATATATATATATATATATAATATATATATATATATATATATATATATATATATATATATATATATATATACCTATATATATATATATATATATATATATATATATATATATATATATATATATATATATATATATATATATATATATATATATATATATATATATATATATATATATATATATATATATATATATATATATATATATATACCTATATATATATATATATATATATATATATATATATATATATATATATATATATATATATATATATATATATATATATATATATATATATATATATATACCTATATATATATATATATATATATATATATATATATATATATATATATATATATATATATATATATATATATATATATATATATATATATATACCTATATATATATATATATATATATATATATATATATACATATATATATATATATATATATATATATATATATATATAGACGATTAAAACTTTAGTTATAATGATCTCTCGATGATGCCAACTTCGTTGGCGAAACGCGCCAGCGAGTATAGTGTTTTGGCGTTTGGAAAACCACGTCAGTGTCAGTTTCACATAAAAGGTTGCAACCCCACTCAGGATTTTTGTTTTAGCATTCTGATAAAAGAACAGTGTATTCTCGCGAGAGCAAGGTCTAGGAACACATAATATATTAAATAAATTAAGTAAAGCTTGAGAGTCAACCATGCCATGAAATAGTTTACATAAAAATGTTATATCTTTCTTATAATAATTGGTGGTCTTACCCTTATCAGGGTAATAATTATCTATACGAGAAGAGTGAAATTTGAGAAAGAAATCCCTCCAGAGTGCATCTTAAGCAGCAAAATATCTATGAAATTATGGCCCGATTGGCTTGGTCATGTTAACTGTAATGTGATATAGAAAACGGCTGATAAGAGCATGGTGAAAAATAGGCACATTAATGACAAAGAAGAATTCTTTTGGGAACCACGTCACTTTGGCACGCAAGCTAGAAAGACGGATAAGAATCTAACTAGAAATAAATCTGAGAAACCAGGCGAAATGATACATACAGATGTGTGTGGTTCGATGTATATTCCGTCACCCAGCGGATATTATATATATTAAAGTATATTATATTTCTAAATCAAGTTAGTAGTTATATAAAACTAATGTCATGAAAATGTGAGATCTTTGTTTAATAAACCATAAAACACGTTCTCTCTTATAGATTTAACAAGTTCGAAACGTGAAAAAGTTTTTGACAAAGTTCAAATTGTAAAAGACTCCATTACCTAATCTCAGCTACATTTGCTAATTTTAGTTTAATATTGAGTCCTATTAATTGCTACCCTTTATAACTCTAACCATCTCGAACGATTGTGTTAAATTGTTTGTCAATTGCTTTCTCAATATATATATGAATAATTATGCAATTGCCGTTAGGTCCTTAATTGTACTCTAGAACTTACCTAGAATTAATTTCTAGGTAAGCGGCAGGTCGTGTTCAAATTCAGACCATACGAAGTTACAGTTATCAGTTATATATATATATATATATATATATATATATATATATATATATATATATATATATATATATATATATATATATATATATATATATATATATATATATATATATATATATATATATATATATATATATATATATATATATATATATATATATATATATATATATATATATATATATATATAAATTAAAGATTAAATTAAGATTAAAACTTTAGTTATAATGATCTCTCGATGATGCCAACTTCGTTGGCGAAACGCGCCAGCGAGTATAGTGTTTTGGCGTTTGGAAAACCACGTCAGTGTCAGTTTCACATAAAAGGTTGCAACCCCACTCAGGATTTTTGTTTTAGCATTCTGTTAATAGAACAGTGTATTCTCGCGAGAGCAAGGTCTAGGAACACATAATATATTAAATAAATTAAGTAAAGCTTGAGAGTCAACCATGCCATGAAATAGTTTAAATAAAAATGTTATATCTTTCTTATAATAATTGGTGGTCTTACCCTTATCAGGATAATAATTATCTATACGAGAAGAGTGAAATTTGAGAAAGCGTTGCTGTATTTTTTCCCAGTGGTTACTATAGATCTGATAGTAATCAAATAAGATTACAGCATTCAAGCTTTGAAAGAACCAGTGAATAGAATAGAAATTTTAAAACACTTTCATTGGTGAAAAATTTTGTACTTCGTATAACAAAGCCTAGCGTGTTACATGCATATTTAATAATATAATTAATATGTGTAGAAAACTAGTAGAGGTTGTTTTTTGACAGTAAACGTACATACTTTACATTTATTTGTATGAATAAGTAAATAATTATCAGTTTGTAGCAATTCATTACATAGAGAAATAAGCAAATAGATGAATAATGAGGAAGACACTTACCAGTTGCATATCTGGATATATTGTTTTATTGATCATTTATACTTGTATTTAAAATATTAATACCGCAACACTTTCAGTGACATTTTATGACATAAGATTTTGACGGAACTGACATTCATAGAAAAGACAAACCTATTCTACTATTTATATTTGTTCTATTTGAACATATTATATATAAAAGCATTATGCATACAGTTATCCAGAAGATGTTAAACTTTTAAAGTTTAACATCTGTTTGTTTGTTCTTAAATGATTTTGCTGTAGGCCATAAATAAAGAAAGTCAAAGCGCAAGGGAAAACTGACATCCAATATGTGTAGTGGAAGCAGGGAAGCTACTACGTGCTCCGAACGGAATCACAGATAAGTTGGATTGTATTGCATTTAGTATTATACTTAACTCATTTATTAATAATCATAAAATTATAAATTCTAAATCATTACCTTCAGAAAGAATAAACTTTTACTGATGCGTTTTGAAAAAAATTTGATTTTGGTTTTCGTTTCGTTTTCGAGATAGTACGATACTAATGCAAAAGCTAACTAAAAGTAATTAAATTTTGAAGCACCTCGAACTGAGAAAACTATTTTAAGTCTCAATAGCTCATATATAGTATTCAACATAAAATATAATATTGCAAAATGAAAAAATACTTCTACAAAATCTAAATTATTTTCTAAATAATTGCAATTTTTCTCTTCTTATTTTGTAAATTTATTGCCCTTGACTGCAGATGACGATTTTTTACTGCCTCGGGATTTTGAAACTTGTAACAGTGAAACCCCTCAAATAGCTCACAAAAAGTATATTTAGGCTCTCCACAAAAACTCACCGTTTGGTAGGTACTCCAATATTCTATCTACATTTAAAAATTGCCTGCATACGTTCAATTGAAACCGACAATGAATACGAATGAGTATGCTTAAATTTGCCCAGTTTCCACCGACGGCGACGCGACGCTCTGTGCGCTGACTGTCAAAGTGGACGTCGGTCCAGGAAAGTTAGTAGTAATTAGTCCAATTATGTTAGAAGGCACGTAGAAGTGTCCTTCTGTGCTGCACTGATAACTGTAACTTCGTATGGTCTGAATTTGAACACGACCTGCCGCTTACCTAGAAATTAATTCCAGAGTACAATTAAGGACCTACCGGCAATTGCATAATTATTCATATATATATTGAGAAAGCAATTGACAAACAATTTAACACAATCCTTCGAGATGGTTAGAGTTATAAAGGGTAGCAATTAATAGGACTCAATATTAAACTAAAATTAGCAAATGTAGCTGAGATTAGGTAATGGAGTCTTTTACAATTTGAACTTTGTCAAAAACTTTTTCACGTTTCGAACTTGTTAAATCTATAAGAGAGAACGTGTTTTATGGTTTATTAAACAAAGATCTCACATTTACATGACATTAGTTTTATATAACTACTAACTTGATTTAGAAATATAATATACTTTAATATATATAATATCCGCTGGGTGACGGAATATACATCGAACCACACACATCTGTATGTATCATTTCGCCTGGTTTCTCAGATTTATTTCTGGTTAGATTCTTATCCGTCTTTCTAGCTTGCGTGACAAAGTGACGTGGTTCCCAAAAGAATTCTTCTTTGTCATTAATGTGCATATTTTTCACCATGCTCTTATCAGCCGTTTTCTATATCACATTACAGTTAACATGACCAAGCCAATCGGGCCATAATTTCATAGATATTTTGCTGCTTAAGATGCACTCTGGAGGGATTTTTACTCGTATGTTCATAACCCACAAATTATTGTGGCGCGAAACGACGCATGACAGATTTCCTTGATGATCTCGAAATTCACAATGATTTTTGTTTGAATGGTGAGTAAATTTTGTCCTTACTGCCAGTAAAAATATATTTCTACTCAGTTCTGTAATGTACAAAACATTATTAATTGTTCTGTTATGCAATTCTCTTTAACTAGTGCTTGAATTTAAATTATTCCAGTTCTCGTTGCAGTTATTATTTTGTCATTAGCAATATTGATATTAAGTGGGTTTTCAGTTGGTTTCAATTCTGTAAACCATTCTTTCATGTCATGTCATGTGAAAAGTTGCACCCGAATCACAAATCCAGTCGGTTTTCCTCATATTGGAACGCGTTGAATTTAAGGAAGAAGCTGGGGCCTCTGCCCTCTAAGTAGTTATTTTCTACAATGCGAAACAATTGCAATAAATGTATGTAGATATTAGAATTTTTTCAGATATATCATAAATTTTAAATGTGGATAAAATAGTTAAATATACTTAATTGAGGTATTTAAATGTGGATTTCTGTGCGTATTAAATTAAAATGGATAGTAAACCATTCCATACAAGCATAATTACTGATTGCATTATCTGTGAACATTATACATCAGTGAGTAATAAGAATGTGCAACCTAGCATGATTGGTACATAATGTACGTAAACAAAAATGTAGGCAAACTGCATCCAGTCCGGTTTAATTTATGATCTGACTAGAGCAACGCTGCAAACATGCATGTATGATGACGTAAACAAGCTGGTGCAATGACTTTAAATTGAGATCAATATTGTGAAATTAATACAGAATTGGACAGGTCATATTATGTCGACCTGTAAATTATTGCGTTGGAAGATCACTCCGATTTAATAATATTGTAGATTAGGCGTTATTATATACAAGTACATATTAGTTATTTATTTTATTAGTGGGACAAATGCATTATTTACTCAATCCTCATAAAGCCAAAAATTCTGTGTCACTTGGATGCTCTGCCAATTTAAAAAAAAAACCTACAAAGCACGAATGTACTGCCCTAAGATAACAACTTTTTCGAGGTTGGCATTCTGGAAAATTGTTGCAAAAATATGGCACAGCAAAGATTTTTAAACAGCCCGTTTCTCCGTTATTTCTTAACGGATTTGAATAAACATGAAAAGCAAGTTCCATTTTACCATATATATATATATATGTATATATATATATATATATATATATATATATATATATATATATATATATATATATATATATATATATATATATATATATATATATATATATATATATATATATATTTTGTGAAAAGTAATCTTGGGTTTGTAGCATTTCATTACATAGAAATAAGCAACTAGACGAATGTAAATTTCATTACATATCTATGTAATGAAATGCTACAAACCCAAGATTACTTTTCACAAAATAAATATGAATAGCAAAGAATTTCAAAGCTAATATATATATATATATATATATATATATATATATATATATATATATATATATATATATATATATATATATATATATATATATATATATATATATGTATATATATATATATATATATATATATATATATATATATGTATATATATATATATATATATATATATATATATATATATATATATATATATATATATATATATATATATATATATATCCCTATATATATACTGTACAGGAATAATAGGAATAATTAGAATTAGATATGCCGGCTTCAGGGACCAAACACCTCAGAATATTTTGAGGGGGACTCTCTTTAGCAGGGTTTGAATATCGGGAGCAATTAGTATCTAAAGCATAGTAAATTCCACTCGAGTACAGGGTTGAAGTTTTATGGGACAAATAGCGAATATTGCTGCTACTTAAATATGCACAAGATGTGATGACGGTGGCGTCGGTACTGACAACATGATTTCGTCAAAACTTACTAACATAAATTATACATATATATCGATTATTTAGTCCCTCAACTTACTCCAACGTGTACTTCGCTTCCTCATACAAAGAACGAATTACGACAACTATTCAGTATAATATAACATTGAGAGTAATTAAAAATAGTCCCTGGTTTTTACCTGATCCCTTCGTTTAATTATTTATTTTCCACTTGGAACTCTCGTCGAATCGTTTGATTCTTCGATTTCATTAATCAGTATACATTGCACCCTTGACTGTGTCTTATCTGCCTGAACGTCGATACCTTTGTTTTCCACTCGGAGCACCTGACTTGGGCGTCGAGACCCTATACCACTAAACTCCTATAGGACATAATATATATAACATAATATATATAATACATAATAGGACATAATATATATAAAATATAATAAGAAAACCGTAAGTGTGACTTATGATCGAGTCGTTGGAGCGTTGGACTTTCCTTGCGCTGGTGTAACACTCAGCTGATACTTGCATGTGGATCTGGATGCTGAAGACACCCACCTTACCACGATATCGACTTTCCAATTTCACAGATAAGCATAGTTTTTTGTATACTAGAAGCCACATCCTTTTTCTAATGTAGTATTTTGTGTTGGTAGTCACATGAGCCACATGTTTAATTATTGTTGGCCCTTGGCTTAATTTTCATCTTATATATCCATAATGTATACCTGAATACGCCTGTTGCAATGTTGGTAAATTCACATATGCCTACATTTAAGAAATGCCACAAAACCCTAATATCTTAACATTGTTTTGTGTAACATCACAGGCGATCACGTCTAAGCCTAAACTAGCTTAGGTATATTACTTTACAAATGTAATGTGTTCGTGTGCATAATGTCATGTTTAGGGGTATATCTTCTGGGGATATTTAATATAACTTTCAGCGTTTACCATATGCAATTCAGATTTAGTATTTGCTTTAACTCATTCGTGGTAAAAGTTATTTTTGTTCTAATTTTGTGTTAATATACCTATTATTAATGTATTATTCATTTTTATAAAAGATGTTAATAAATCCCTCTATTAACACAATACATGAAATATGTTTTTATTTTCTGATTTTGAAGATTAGGACCGTGTCTACCAGGGGGCGCTGCGTCTTAAGACAGCTTTTGAGCAAAAACTAAATTTATATATTTCGAACAAAATAAAATTAAAGCTATTATCCTAAATAAACATACGTAATCAAACTAACTTAAGTAGTGTGGAAACAGTAAAAACATATCTTTGGATGCAAAGCCACATTGCATTTCCACATTGCATTTACAGATAAAGCTGCTATTTTCCCGCAAAATGCACAGCGGCGATCAGTTTAATAATATAACTGGTTTATAACACATTTTGAAGAACCTCTGAATCTTAACAACCTCATCGTAGAAGAATTGAAAATTGCCAAACATAAACTCGAAGTGTAAGACAAGTCATTGTAGTATTATCTGGTTCACCTCTATCTCCACCGAACCGCAGATTTAGGGTCCTCACCAGCATACTTTCAAGGAGAAGACCACCAATACAGCACGAAGATGGAATCGACGAAGAGTGCATCTAAATGAACAGTTGAAAGACTAACAGTGCATCTCGGTTTTATTTTATTGAAAAAACTTTTAAAAAATTTTTAATTTATTTTTCTATGATATAATTTAAATATTCTAAGCTGTAATCTGAATTTTATTCAGTTTTATTATTTCAATGTTTCATACTATGTTACTTGAATTTTATATTATTTAAAAGTCGCTGTATAACATATACCTTTTTAATAAGAAGGGAGTTGTTATATGAGACTCATGCCTTGTATATAGTAGTAACATACTATGTAATTCACAAGTCATGCTTTTGCTGACATAGCGGAAGATAACAATATTTTTAATATCGTATTACGTTGCGTTTCGTATACTTATCAGTTAATTTAACTTAGTTAACAATTATTGTACATTGCATTTCTAGAAACTCTGCAATCATAACTGCCTACTGATCAGATCAGCCGAGGATATGAATACATGTAATTGTAGACTCTGATGCAAGAAGGGGACAAGTAACATTTCTTAGATTTTACAAGAGAGGTAAAAAACTTTTTAATTTTTTAGGTTGGCTCTTAGTGTTATTCAAGGTAGAAACAGAAAAGTTAAATGTTTTTATGTATGTTAAATAAAGTTACTCGTAGAAATAAACTAGAAATTTAGGAAGAAAGTTTTGTGGTGCAAAAAAGGTTTGTGTTAATCTATTTCTTATCTGTGCTATATAAGAAGGTACAAGAAAGGGATAAGTATCAAATAAAATACGTTTGTATGAAACAGCATCTTTATTATTCTCAACATTGCTTTAACTAAGTAACAGTATAACATTTAAGAAATAAGTGGAACTGTTGAAAAATAAAAACTTAAAAGACGGTAATACAACAGCTGCAGATTTAGGTAGGTACATGTCAAAAATACATTCAAATAAAAACATTGTAGTCAATAAACATTTATTCTACATCAGAATTATCGGATTCACTAACCTCTGAATCTTGGTTCTCAAAACATTTATCGGATTTAAGAGACAAGTAAAAGTGCATGTCATTTTTGCCTACATATTCATTGGCCAATACCATTACGTTTTTATACTTCAGATCTTTCAAAGCTAACTTATCTAAATAGGCCTGTTCCAAGTTAGTAAATGTAGGGTTGGCATTGTTTTTCAACAAAACAAAATTTATTAGGGGAGCATCCGTGCTAGCCGAGGCGGTACATGCAACCCCACCTATATTTTTGAAGTATTTGAATACACGATAGGAGGAAATTGCAAATTTTTCTTTTTTGTCAGATTTTGGGGATGGATAAAAAAAACTTTTCAAATGGTCACTGTAGTTAAATACCATATTTTGGGTTACAGGAATGACATGAAATTTTCTTGAAGATGACCTGACAATCTCCATATATTCTTGAGGTAAAAATATTCTATCTATACGCCGTTTTTTCTTTTCTATTATTCCAAAAAACCTATCGCAGGGCAAAAAGCTGTGCCCTGGCTCAGGAAAACGATGTACTATTATATCAAATTTACCACCATACGATAAAGTTGCTAAAAATCGAAGCAGGGTATGGTTTTTATTTTGGGCGCAACAGTTGTCACTAATTAAGTATAGAACCTTTACATCTGGACTAAGTATGTTCTCAATATAATAGTGTAAAAAGCTTACAACATCGTTGGCCCCTTTTTTACAGATGGTTTCATCATACATAAAGAAATGTCCAGTTTTTTTTTTCGCCGAGTGTATACAAAAATTTTGGACCCATAGCTGACGCAAATAGAAAGCATCCCCAGATGGCACCTTGGGAAGTGGCATGTTCTGCTGGAAGTCGAACGACAAAACTTCGACATGGTCATTATCTTCTGCTTCTTTTGATTTTTCTTTTAGTTCCTTGTAGAACCACTCAGACTTGAGAATATGTAGTCTTTTTTGGGTTTCGAAACTTTCCTTCTCTTCTTCTGAATCCGCTCCCTGGATCTTGTTTTCCAATGTGTCACATTTCTTGCACGTGTCTTTCCTTGTATGGCCAAAACTGATATTAAAATTTTCGCGAAAATAACGACCATAAAAATCATAGGAAATTTTAGGTTTAAACGGTAGTTTGTCTTGTTTTAGTTTGTAGGTTTCTGGTTCGAATTTTTTGAGGTACAGATCGTACATGATTGTAAGATTTAAATCGGGAGACAAATATTGCCTACTGCTTCTTGTTCGAGAATAATGCGATATTTGCTTAGGAAAGCTCTCAATATGCTCATGAACTTGGGTTTTCAAATTATCGGGGATCTTATTCGGCCTATTAGCGTGTTTACCTCTTTTGTCCTGGACAGGAGTTACACTGACTGTCAAATGACATGCAATACGTTCTAACCGCTTCTTTCCGATTCCATGGATTAAACATAGAGCTTGCTTACAGACTGATAACTCGAATGCACCCCTTCTCAGCTACAACAAATAAAATATGAATGAAAAAAAATATGCAAAAAATTTATCTTATATTTATCTAATAATTTATATAAAATATTTATCTTATACTTGTAAGTGTAATTTCGTTGTGAATTGACATTCGAAACATTTTTACGGCGTCTTTTAATCCTTCTAACTGTTATTAAACTTGATAGGTATGAATCTTGTTTTTCATGATCTGCAAGGCCATTAAATGCAGTAAATATTTCATTTTTTTCTTCAAGAGAAAGCTTTTTCAAACACCCTTTTTCACATTTACAGTCACTGACTTGTTTGCGTCCTGCTACTATTTTTCCAGATGACACGGACTTATAGCTTTCTCCCCTGGCCCTTTTTACTTTTTGCACATTCCTTTTCCAACTTGTCACATCAAGTTTTTTTTTTCTAACACATCCCTTGTTTTGTTCTTGTTCTTGTTCTTGTACGTATTCTATGGGTTCATGCTCAGAAGACGACCTTGGCGAGGATGGCTGGTATTCGCTGCCCGAACTCTGAAATGGCTCACTCTCCTCTGTCTCACTTTCCTCATTTTTAGTTTTCTCATTATCACTAAGTCCTGTACTTTCACCACGTACCTCCATAATAATTTAATAACAGCTGGTTTTACAAAATCGCATAAAAACAACACGATCTACAACGCGCGGTACCTTTGTATTCTGCTGCAAAAACAGTACTGGCTACAAAACGGCTATACTACGCACTCGTTAATTTGTACACAAACATGGTCGTTTTACGGCTGCAGAGAGGGGATGTACTCGGCGTGTCTTGAAAATACAATTATTTGCGGTGTAAGACCGGGATAAGTAACACGACACATATACCATTCTTGCACCAGTACATCATAGGGGATATGTGTTTTTCTGTTATAACTCGGCAGCTCTTTGCCGCACATGTACCATATTTGCACCACAGTGAAAGAACATATTCTGTTACCTATACCCAAGATAATCTTATTTTTCAAATTTTTGCACATATCCCCTTCTTGCATCATGGTCTTCAATTGTAATTCACTCGCCAGTGTAGTATACAGTATGCAGTGTGGTCATACAGTCAATAGTAAATTAAACTCACTCATATTTATTTTTTGTTTTGGGATAACTGCAACTATCCCATTTCATTTTGTACTTCAAATAAATCTTTTTACAAAGTTGTTTTTGCAACAAGCATTTCTTGTTGGACAAGCAATTGTACACTTATCCCTAAATTTATTATGAATATATTCGTGTCCAAGTCCTTTGGGGCGCGAAATATACAGGAGTAAAATACTGATATTTAAAATTACCAAGAACACGTTCTTTTGGATATAATATGCCCGTTTGTATCACTATGAGCAGTCATTGATAGCTGCCCTAAATACAGCAGAGACTAGCGCTGGATATCGCTTCGGAATTACCATTTCACATTATTTATGCCGTTTATCGTATTTGTCAGAGGTGCGGGGTATTCTTCAGCTGAAATTGCTTCGCTAAGGAATCGTTCAGAACACAATGGTTTTCCTATTAATTTATAATTTAAATTTTCTTTCTTCGCAAATTAGCTCTAGAAAAGAATATGCCATGTATATGTAAATTCTCCCCCTTAATGAGGTCCTGCAAAAAATACTACCTTACATTTAAAGTGCGGTATATTTATCTGGTGACGCCCCTTCCCTCATTTGAAGAATAATAAAATGAGAAACCGTGAAGGGTACGTTGAGTTCAAAATGAGTTTTTAGCTCTTTTTGTGCTGCTTTTAATTAAACTCAATTTATTGCCGCATTAGTAAATTCATGTAAATTCTAACCAGAGAAAAATTGTTGCACATACATATTTTATCCGCCATTGCGTTTATTAGATAGCGGAATAAAATAAAATTAAGACTGAATCTAAAATAAATCTAAATATTTGTAATATGTATTTTAAGGCTTTGTATAAGATATTATTACAAAGCAACTTCGCTTTAGCCAATGTATTGTTACGCGGACGATAGTCGAGCGTTCTAGTGACATTGCAATTAAATTCGACAACCTAGTAAGACTGGGATCGAGCCTCGCTGTCTGCGAAATGTATTTGTATTAACTAATTTATCTCTTTTACCTAACCAAGATGGTGTTCCAATTTTAGGTAATTCCGTCACGTGATCCCGTGATTATTGTACTTATTATTTACTAGCCGCTAGCTTACTATTTACTAGCCGATTTCGTCCGCGCGAATTTAAGTCGCGTTCTGATCCCGCATGACAGGCAGGCTTTGTGATATTAATTCGTGGGAGGGGGAAGCGCCTTTCGGTGCGGCAACGGCGGCTGTGTGCGTGGTAACGGACACTGCTACTTTAGTTTACTTTATTATTACTCGAAAATCGAACGAGACATTTACATTAATAATTAATTAGGTATTGTTTATTTATATATATTTATTTTGGATTATATTGAATGTATACTTTATTTGAATCGGATTTTGTTCACAATTTCCTGGATTTTAATTTTTTGCGCGGAACCCCAATTCTTCTTCTAAAATAAAAGTAGCCTTCCTTATAAAATCAGCTATCTACCAGTGAAAGTCCCATCAAAATCGGTCCAGCCGTTTATGAGATTAGCCGGAACAAACAGAAAAAAATTTAAAAAAAACATTCCACTCATGAACAAATAGCAGCTGATGGAAATAAACATTTTGTGGCTCTGTGTGGAGGAGGAATCATCAGCACTCTTCGCAAAATCTTCTTGCGATCAGGCCGCTAAGGTCCACCTAGCTCGTCTGCCTCCAACTGCAGCTCAACATGCCATACCATCGGTTGTTGGGGGTAGACAAAGAACCAAGCAACTGGGGCTGGACCAGTAACCAGCAGAGGCTGTTACCCGTGACTTGCACAACGGGCCTATCTCCTCAAATCCTCACAAAATTCATATCATGCAAGTGCCGCCAATGGTGCAATGGACGAAGTTGCACGTGCGAGAAAGAAGGGATAAAGTGCTTTTCACTTACAATAATGATTATAAATGAATATTAATATTACACTATTATAAATGAATAACAAATAAAATGTATAACAATATTTTCAAGGTATCGTTTTTTACTGACTACAGAATGTAACGGGCTCATCTATGCTCACCAGTAATATCCTTCTGCCTGTCAGTAAAAACTCTATTATTATGCTAGCTAGTAGTGTTATATACCGGGCTTTCATATAATCCCTAAACCCAACTGACATAATTACTTTGAAAAACCTCAGGCAAGCGTGTGAAATGACCATGAAATCTATGAGTTGACATTTCATAGCGATTTCTAGTTATTTACATGGTAACTTCTTTAATACCAACTTATAGAAATTGCTTCATTATTAAACAGAAATGAATCGTGGGTTTCGGGATTACTTAAATGAAAGCCCTCTCTGAACTGACATTCGATAAGGATTTCTTTTCAGTTATTTACATGGTAACTTCTTAAATACCAACTTATAGAAATTGATTCACTAGTGAACAGAAATATACTGATCACGTGGGTTTCGGGATTAAATGAAATCCCAGTACTATTACCAAAGGCAATGAAATTTACTGATTTGTACAATGCGTAGGAGCGTGAGGACCACAGTGTAATTATGTTAACCTAGCTTTATTAATCACCGAGACAGAGGCCATTAAATAGTAGCCCGAGCACCAGGTAGTTTATTGCATTAAAATTAAATTCCAAATAAGATTTCAATAACACGGTAATGGGGTGATCGCAGATCCGCTTGGGCTATAGCCCTAGCACGTTGGTACTTCGCGAAGTAAAAGTGAGCTTTATTTTTTATTTAAGTTCAATATATGGACATACTTTATAATTTTAATAATAAAGTTCGAATTTATGATATTATATGTTTCTTGATTTCATTGTTGGCACGAAAACTGAACAATGTTCATTGCGGTTATTACGCAACTTTATTTTAAATAAAACATCTTATTAAGACGGGTAAGAAGGCAGCTAATATTTAATGAAAAAACTACATAATCTGGATAATTTGAAAAGACAATATATATATATATATATATATATATATATATATATATATATATATATATATATATATATATATATATATATATATATATATATATATATATATACATATTCAGGTTCACGTTAGGATATGTAAGGAGTTGTTCGCATACAATTGGGACGTTTCCCAATTTCAATAGCCTCACGAATCGTTCGTATTTTTAGGGAAGGGATGGCTGCTATAGTCTTTGTATTGTCGAAGTCCATCTTGTGTCCTGTTAGGATTCGGTGTTGGGCTAGTGATGAGGTTGGATCTAATTTTCTGACGACAAGTTGATGTTCGTATAGTCTGTTCTTTATATGTCTATTGGTTTCTCCAATGTAAGTTTGGCAGTAATCGGTTCAAGGTATTTCATAAACACTCTGAGATGCTTTAGGCACTTGGTAAGACCTGGGGAGTAGGCAAATTGAGACTCCAGCGTCGAACAACTCCCTACACATCCTAACGACTAGCTTAACCTTTTCCTTTCAGTTATATCTTAGAGATGAACGATTTTTTAGGCTAGACCTGGGGTGTAGGCAGATTGAGGCACCAGTGTCGAAACATTTTCATAATATAAACCCCCAAACTTGCTGTACGGATAGGTCATCACAAGGTTTTATGCACTTATTATAGTTAAAAAAACATGTTACCTGTTAAGGATTGTGCCATAAACTACTAAAGAACATATTAAAATTAGAAAATTTAAACCAAACTACATACTGAGCTTATGTAATATCGGCACCACTCAACCGGTAATAATTATTAAACCGGTATTAATTATTAAAACATATTCAGTGCCTGTAATTTTCCACAGGGTGTCTTGATCTTACGACAAAAATATCAATTTGATTTACCTACCCCTAACAGAGAAATGTTTTTTATTGAAATAATCCTATACTATCTCAAGAAAATTATCTACAGACTGTTGTTAAAATCATAGAAATCGGATTGAAAATAAAAATGTTATGAAGAAACAAACATGGCCAAAATATTAGGGTGGCGGTTTTTTTAACCGGTGAGTGTATGTGGCACCCTCCTGGATACAATATGCAGCTGCTGGGTCGTTAATAGTATCAATTAAATATTATATGTGAGTAGTAAAATTAATTAACCATTATAACTCCTAATTGATGCTTACTATTACACGCCGCGCCAGATTTTCTACATAGAATGTAATTTTGTGAAATATTTATACGTTATTAAATATTATTATGTACGTATTTAACAAATATTTTATAATACTATAAATGTTATTAATGACTTCACCCCATTAAATTAAATGATATGTAGCTAATGACAATAAATGTCCAACAGCCCAGTCGTCAGATAGCTAAAGGGAACCCCTTATGGAAATTATCTAGCGCAATTAAAATTTGATTTTTGATTAGACAGGGCTGGAATTACAAGGGATATATCCATCTTACGATTTCGCAAGAAAAAGAAAGAGTTTTGTAAAAAAATCCGACAAACTAATTCATGGAGAAAGCTAATACTCCGTATTACAATTTAGTGTGATAACGACAGCCGCTAAATATTTTTGGTTCGCCGGTTACCTCGTTATTGTCCTTGTCAAAGAATGGTGCTCGTAAGTGCTGAAAAATTGTTGATGAGATGAAAGGTAAATAAATACCTTGTGAAATAACTAATATAAACTAATATAGTTTTAATAGGTGGATCTGGAGTTAAAGATAGGTAGAAAACAGACAACTCAAATTTAATTTTTTCCCCCAATCTATTAAATCGGGTCCTTCAGTCAGTCAAGCGAGGAGTGGGGAACGATCAATTAAAAACATGGGAAAATCGTTTTCATTGCATATCTCTGTGGCTTTTGACTTTACAAAAAAAAGTTGATATAAAAAATGACAAAACACTCACGCTCATTTAATGTTAAAAGATATCGTGATTCGTGTTTGCGGAAATAAGATAAAGCAAATTTATTTTTCAACAAGATTTTTTTGGAAGATCTATTATGAAGGAAGTACGAGCCCGCAGGCTGGGGATGGTAGGAAAATTAGGGGGGGGGAGTGGGCGAAAACCCATGCCCCTTGCAAACAAAATGCCCATAACTTCTTTGAATATTGACCTATCCCAAAAAAATCAAACTGATTTTTCTTTCGTTTCTTCATACGCTATACGATGGCATTAGCGATTTTTTTGGTGCCAATAAACGCCTAGCGCGTAAAAAAAATGTTTCTGTTTTTCAAACGGTGTTTCCGGTATGAGGGAAGAGGATAGGGGATATATATTCTTTTGCGGCCTCGTGATTTCTTCATATGATTTATCCACAAAAAAATTAGCCTCCAACTCCACTTCCCCTCGATGAAAAATCTATTTTATTTTTCTTATTTTCGCAAATACAGTTCCCGATATCTCGCCAACGAATTATCCGATTTCGCTTTAAATGAACGTGTGTGTTTTGTCGTACTCTTAATTTTTTATTACAACTTTTTTTTTGTAAAGTCAAAAGCCGCCGAGATATGCATTCAAAACGATTTTCCCATGCTTTTAATTAATCGTCACCCCCTCCCTCACTTGACCCCGTCTGCACGAATATCATGCCGAACGTGAAGGGGGGACACGACTTTATAGATTGGGGAAAAAAATTTAATTTAAGTGTCTGTTTTCGTAACCTAGATCCACTCCACTCTAAGGTCATACTCGTAGATGCTTTTCAACATCAAATCTGTCATATGTAGATTTTGGTTATTTTTTTCTTATCTCTTCTTTAAATAGATTATTTCTAAAGTTTCCTTTCCTAATACTTCCTACATCTGACAGATTTGAAATTGAAAAACATATATGACATTTTAGAGCCTAAGGATCTGATGATGAAGTGCTAGGCACTTCGAAACCGGTTATTTCAATAAAGGATTGTGAGAAAAAATAAGACCTTCCCTATTTTCTAACATAAAAAACATTAACTCAGATTATCGGTACAACTTTAGAGAACTTACATACAGCGGCGAGTCTCGCAAATCTAACCCACAGTAAAAATACAAGAGTTACAGTAACGTTAAATTAGAAAAATTAAATATTCGTTAATTTGCTACGATGAAGCATACTGAAAATATATTCTCGGTTATGTTCGTAAAATTTTGAATAACTTTAGTGTTAAAATGTTTTTCATAGCTCTGAAAATTAAGTGGTGTGGGGAAGGTAAACATTTGTAAAGAAAAATGGCGTTTACCCTGGTTTGGCTTAACAGAATCAAACTAATTTGATTTAATTGGAAAAAGCATTTTTTACTTTTCATTTCTAGAATAGAATGTGAAAATTTAATAGTTTCCGAGGAAGCTAGGTGGCGCTGTTTTAAATACAATCAAACTGTCCGTTTTTTCTACGAAATTTCAAATGGAAACATATGTTTATTACACATAGTCATATAGAGAATCAAAATTGCAAGACGCAAATGAAAACCGCAACTCGATATCTTATTTCTAACCCTGTTTAACCCTGTCTGTTTAAAAGAAAATCTCACCCCCATACACATTTCGATCAAAATCAACCAAATAAATTTATCAGCAAGGAATACCAGAATCACTAGGAACTTTAAGAATAATCTATTAAAAGAAGAGATAAGATAAAATAAACAGTTTTTATTCAACGCCCAATTATTATTGTAATTGCGATGGATGCGTGTAGTACACCAAGATGTAATCCAAATTATTAATGAACACGGGAACATCGCTTTCGAATTTAAATAATAAAGCTACATTGAGTTTCCAATCTTGTGTACAAAGGGTAAAAGAAGGAGGGGTCTTAAGATTGTTATAGACGAAATGAAGCCGCCACGCTATACAGTCCTTTGCTTCCTGGCGCTGCTCACTCTCCATTTTAAATTGAAATTTCACTTTGAATTTGATACGATCAAAGTTACTTGTTCATAAAGCAGCATCTAACAAAATGAGGCAACTGTTTTAAGCATTCTACTGATATTAAAATATTTTACAACTGAATGCATAACACTGCATTATATGTATATGTTTGCGCTCCTATACGCATAGTTTATTTCAAGAATTAATTAAGTTTATTTAAAGAAATAGGCTCGCCTAATATACAATAGTTATTTATGTACAAGTGTGTTATGTTTATATAAGTCACGCTGAGAAATATTTAGGGCTAATTTTCCCAAGTGACTTATACACTGAGCTCGTAAAGTTTGGAATAAATTCAATTAATCGTTATTGAAGGATTTTCACAGGAAATCCTCGGACACGTCAACTTTATTTTATAAAATGTCACCTTTTTCAGCCATCGATTTTTTTTTTGTTTTGTTCGTTTTTGAGCTATGACGTCATCGACAATTTTTTTAAATGACAACCCATATTTTTTTTCAAGGATTTCGATAGAGCACATTTTTCTGAGTGCGAATATGTCAAAAACATAGTACCTTTAACATTAAAGTTTTAGAGATATTCGGTTGCAAAGTTTTAAGAATGAATTATACAAGCGATGACCAAATGCTAATCATTTATCAAGAAAGCGCAGGAAAAACAACAGTTTTGACAGTTGTCACAATTTTGAAGTTTTTCCTCGCAAGTTTGTGTTTTAATCAGTTGAATAATATCATTAAGTAAGTTGATTAATCATTATTCCATCATAATTCATTTTATTTAAAAATGGTCCGTCGTTTGAGTGAAAGGGAAAGAATCGAAATTTTGATGATGATCGGTTACGGGGACAGAGCTCGCACACAAGTAGAAGTTTGCCGTTTATTTAACAACAAATATCCAAACAGAGAACCAATTACACAGTCCACCGTTAGCAAAATAGAACAAAAGTTTTTAGAAGTGGGTCATACGAGAGATCGCCCTAGAACGGGTCGTCCACCAGTGGAACAAGATGTTAAATTGAATGTTCTACTAGAGCTTCAAGAAAATCCCCATTTACCCACCCGCCAAGTGGCGGCAAACAACGGAATAGTTCAAAGCTCCGTCTTGAAATATTTGAAATTGAACAAATGGCATCCGTATAAAGTGGTTTTGGTCCAAGAGTTAAACGAAGATGATCCTGACCGTAGGTTACAGTTCTGTCAAACCATGTTGCAACGCCTGATTGATGACGACGGATTTTTACGCAATATTGTTTTTTCTGATGAGGCTACCTTTTATCTCGACGGCACAGTTAAACGGCAAAACTGTAGATATTGGTCTCCTGAAAATCCACACTGGAAAATGGAAACTCGTAGTCAGTTTCCACAAAAAGTTAACGTTTGGGCTGGTATTGTAGGTAATCGTATTTTGGGCCCATTTTTCTTTGAAGGCGTATTAACAGGTGAAATATATTTAGAATTTTTAAGAGACGACTTAGTCTCTGCACTTGCGGTACTTTACCCAAATGACGTAGATCCAGATCTGCCCCATCACACGATATGGTACCAACAAGACGGTGCACCACCCCATTTTGCAGTGATCGTTCGCGATTATTTAAACCATGTATTTCCTAACCATTGGATTGGTCGCAGGGGAACTATCGAATGGCCCCCTAGATCTCCAGCTCTCACTCCCCTAGACTACTTTTTATGGGGCTATTTAAAGAGCAAAGTCTATTTCAATAGACCAAATACCATCGAAGAATTAAAGGACAGAATTCGCAATGAAATTCGAACCATTCAACCCGATACTGTTGGTAAGGTTCTGCAGGAGTTTCAGTGGCGGATGGGATATTGCCAGGAACTGAATGGAGGTCACTTTGAAAATTTACTCTGATTTTATTTTTTACTTTAATTATTTATCATTTATTTGTTAAAATATTTTTTTATTTGTTTAAATTGTTGTTAAATACCTATCCAGTATTAATATAGAAAATTTATCTATAAGTAAAAGTAATAGTAACTTTTCGAAAGCACTAATAAGTATTTCTATAAATTGATGTTTACGCATCAATAAACAAATAAAATGATCACTTTCAGTTTTAATTGCATCTACTATATCGTGTTTACATTAGATATTCATATTCAAATTATTTTATGTCATCTTTATTACCCGTGTTGTTTCGTAAATCACAATAATCAATTAGCAATGAGCTAACATCGGTGGGAGAACCCTTGACCATGGTGCATTTAAATTTTATAGGTAAAGCAATGTGCGCCGAGTAACAACTATGTAATAAACTAATTTAACCTTTACTTCTAATCCTGGTTTATAAGAGCACCGATAAAGTATCGATGCTCTTATAAACCAGGTGCTAATTCTGTTGATTAATCCCATCAGTAAAACAAATTGCAGCATTATCTCTTACATTAGCGACAATATTTCTGAACTAAATACTCCCTGGTATCTCCTCCATCATCGAGTGTGTTGCTTTCAACGGAAATGTGCCACCGATTTCCTAAACACATTAAAGAAATATGTAAGTGAGCATTATGAGGCACCCCACAGCTTTGCGATATGATAAATTCCAGTGCCTTCATGGGGGCCAGTAAAGCGGACATCCCACAGCGCTCACAAGTGCGTATCCCCAACAGGCCAATAAACAACTTCCCCAAGTTGACCCAGCTTTTATTTGAACTGGAAATCGATGGTTATCTCTCCTGCATCAGCTCACTAAAAGCCTTCTGACCACTGAATGTAATTTACATTGATTTGGACTTTAATGAAAGTCTGAGGAACTTCTTTGTGCAAGACCCATCCTTTTAGGCTCATTATTTTTACTATAATATCAGTTTAATTTTCTTCAGCCAACATCATACCCTAGTCATCCCTTTTGTGGTCCGGCCAATTTATAATTTTATTCTCAGTAATCTAAACGACTCAATACAGACAAATCCAGATTGACAGCAACTAACTGTATTCCTACACAAAATTGTTAAAATTTATTTGAAATATTATCTCGTTGATAAATTATTCTTAAATCTGGTACATCTTTGCAATACGTTTATTTTATTTTTTATTTGTTTTTATACACCACTCAACATATAAATCCAATATTACAGGGAAGAACTTACAAGAAATTTACAAAAAAAAAGAAAAACTAAGTAGTTTATAGTAAGATTACATTATGGAGAGATATCTGTAGGTACAATTAATGAGTTAAAATCTACTAAACAGAAGATTAAGTTACATTAATCAAGACGAAACGATCAAGTGGTAAGTGCAAATTTATCATGAAATTCTTGATGCGGAATCTATTTGACGGGATAGACACTCTCTACTTTGTAAGAATGGAATTTGAGGAAACGTCTATAGGTCTCCTCTGAGCAATATATATGGATATTGTAAAAAGGAATGAATGTAAAAAGCAACTGATCCGTATTCCAGTCTAAATATAATGTACGAATAGTGTTACATTCACTTTTAGTAGTTAACAATTTGAGTATCTGAAATTTATTGTAGGTATATTTGACGGATAACAGTGACTACGCCTTCCCTTTTGCATGAGTTTAGAAATTCAGGTCGGCATATTACTTTTATTAGTCGATTACATCAATATTGCCACAGCGCATTTATTAGATTCTTTGTCATAAATCTTTAGCACAAATATCATAGTGCATATCTGTGTCGCCTTATTGTTTTGTGAGTTGCACATTGGCAGTTCTGTGACGCTAACCTAGGTCAGCAGATCTATGGCCTAATTCCTGGGCGTTAACCTTTTTTGCTTCCTTTCTGAGCCGAATACGTAGATGGCATAGTGGTTTTTCATCGTGTTAAAAGTTTGTGATTTTCTTGGGTAAATAACGTACGTAAAATGTACGTTCCGATATAATGGGATAATACAAGGAAATCATTATACATGTGTTGATATTATGGACGAATACACACATACTACATTAGTGGGATCATATAACTTTTATCGTTGTGACCCTCGACCCCTGTACCGGTCGAGGGTCACAGGAGAGATTCACCTTACTGGAAGACTTGTTGCATATCACAGATAAGCTAGTTTTAAGAATATTTTAAAAAGGGGACACACCTTGTTTGATTTACTTGAAATTGCAACGCTATGTGTGTACGCTTAAAAATACAAAATTATTACGAGCCCTCAGCAAACGTTTGATCAAGTGTCTATAGGTATTCGCCTGGTTACTCTCGCTGGTTAAGCAACATATTTGGGTAAGCATTATCTCACTATTTGTATGTATATTGATTGCGGAAATGTCATCGTGCACGTTGACATTTAAACCGTTTATGTATACGCTGCGTTTCCAGGTATAGTACTACATTTTTATGTAAACTTTCGATTTCTTTTTCTATTTATCATCATTTCTAAATTCCAATAATTGTAAAGTAAACCTAGTAATAAGTATACTGTGTGTATTATTTTTCTTTCCCTCAAGAATTACAAAAAGTGCCAGAAAGTATATTCGATACCCAGGACAGTGTCGGGACTAAATGACTTAGTTGCGCATGGTCAGTGGCGGCCACGGGAATTTTATTTTTATTTTTATTAAGAGCTGAGCTAGCTTAGGCAAACTTTTATTGTCCACTTTAAATCGCTATTGAATGTAATCCAAAGGGTAATAATAGTATAGACATTTCAATATATCAATATTATGCATATTAGGCAATTTTGCATTTATATTCTGTATAGGTGCCTCTACAGAAGCACGCCTCTGGCACCTCGAAGGTGCTTTGTGATGCTTTCGCTTTTTAAAATTGATATTTTTTTTCATTTAAAGAAGCTAAGTGCCTTGACTACATGTTTGTGGTCAATAGCACGGATACAATAGTTTACATTTAGATGGTATTATATAGTTTGGTTTCCCGTAAGGGATACCAAATGCCCGTAAGGGATATAGGAGCCGTTCTAACTCCGCGTGATCAAGTGTTTCACACCCTTCCTCTCCAAGTTTTCTTCCTCTAAAATTGTTGTAACAAAGTTATTTTCATTTATTTTATCGACTAGATATGTAGATTTCATTAGTCTAAATTCTTCCAAAGTCGATAAAATAAATGAAAATAACGTTTTTTTTTATATTGAGATAAATGAGAAAACAGCAGTCATGTAAGCATTAATATAGACTAACAATTTAAAATGTAACTAAACCAGACAGCATGCATCAGGCAAACACGCTGCTGAAGCAAACTACGTGATTAGCATAACAAAGACAGAACATATTAGTTCTAACTAGCTACGCTTTTGTGTTGAATTGTGAAGCGGTCTATTAATTATAACTCAATTAAAATTCAACAGAAAAATCAATTAAAGGTAATAATAAGTTCGACATATCATATAATTTATACAATATCAAAATTTAATAAACTCAATATAGGTAATTCAAAAGATATATGTTCAAGCATATGCGTAAAAAGGGAGACTCATAGACTGGAAGAAATGTGCATAGGTCAAACGTACGTTACAACTATAAAATAGAATTACATGTCAATAGCGGGAATAAAATGTAAATAACAGCTCTGATTTTATATACTTAATATGTGATGTGTTAAAAATGAAAATTCGTAGTGAAATTATAAAAGTGTACATGATAGAGGGATCTGATGAGTTAACATATAACTAAAATATGTAGGAAACGCAGGTAACTAAGGAAATACCTTTGTTTCATAGAAATATAGTTTCTTAACGACAGATATCAATGCGTGAGGGTTAATGTTAATAACAAGGTTAATAACAAGGCTCTTAAGGCGATCGCCAGGTTTTTCATTTTGTCTATAAAAAAATTAAGTAATTATTTCCATTAGAAAGTTAATTTTTTGTAAATTGTGTAAGCTAGTATTACATGTAGTTCCATCTCATTTTGTACATAACATAATAAGGTAATTTAAGTGATGGGTGTTATCTAAATCATTCTGGGCTATATCTTAGAAATTTCTACCTAAGTCTTCGTCAATTTTTCGATAAGAATTTTAACAAGTTAATAATCAACAAGTGAGTAAAATCATCGAAGAATTTCAAAAAGTGCTACAAGCAGCAGTTCCCACAAGCAAATTTCACAGAAAAAGTGATGATAGCAGATTCCCGCAGCAAAGGCATCCAGTCCAGCTTCACCATAGTTCCGACAGAGGTCACCACATCAGTGCGGTAGTGTTTGTGCTTAAGTGTTCTATGTGGATTAACTTTGCATAAAGGTAATAATATTCATGTCTTGTCTTTGAAGTAACATATAATAATTTTGCTTTTATTTTCTGCTTGAGTAGATCCATATGCAGTAAATATATTACATAATATATCACATATTGCTCATTATTAAAGGGCTCCCACTCTAAAGGGAATCTTCAGGAGTATTAGCAATCCAAATTATTTAATAATTTAATAAAATAAGCCTAATTTTCTCAAAACATCACAATACATACATATATACAATATATATATATATATATATATATATATATATATATATATATATATATATATATATATATATATATATATATATATATATATATATATATATATATATATATATATATACATATATATATATATATATATGTATATGTATATATATATATATATATATATATATATATATATATATATATATATATATATATATGTATATTTATATATATATATATATATATATATATATATATATATATATATATATATATATATATATATATATATATATATATATATATATATTTATATATATATATATATATATATATATATATATATATATATATATATATATATATTATATATATTTATAAATATATATATATATATATATATATATATATATATATATATATATATATATATATATATATATATATATATATATATATATATATATATATATATATTTATATATATATATATATATATATATATATATATATATATATATATATATATATATATATATATATATATATATATGTATATATATATATATATATATATATATATATATATATATATATATATATATATATATATATATATATATATATATATAAATATATAATATATATATATATATATATATAATATATATATATATATATATATATATATATATATATATATATGTATATATATATATATATATATATATATATATATATATATATATATATATATATATATATATATATATATATATATATATATATATATATATATAAATATACATATATATATATATATATATATATATATATATATATATATATATATATATATATATAAATATACATATATATATATATATATATATATATATATATATATATATATATATATATATATATATATATATATATATATATATATATATATATATATATAAATATACATATATATATATATATATATATATATATATATATATATATATATATATATATATATATATATATATATATATATATATATATATATATTGCAGCGTATGGGAGAGATATGAGTGGATGAACGAGATAATGAGTGGGATGAAGCATGTTCCCATTAATTCATCGATACCCATAGCAGAAGGCACATCAGCGGCTCCTGGTGCAGCCCACGGTATCTTAGTACAGCTAAAACAATGGAATTACGGCGACGTAACGTGCGAATATAAAGGACGACTAATTTGACGACGAGCTCCTCGTTATCATTTAATCTCTTTGAAGCAATGTCGGTGCGCAAGTCTTTGTATCAACACACATAGAGGAGAATTTGGAAAGCAATCAGACAACGACCTACTTAATCTAAAGTCTAATTCATAATTAGAGAAGAGAAATTAAAAGCGCAGCAACCACCAGCGGTTCTCTCACGTTCATTTACCATTCATTTCAGAGCACTTTGTCTTATGCCTTATTCACGGTATCTATAACTAGATGTTGATGAATTATTAAGCCCTAAATGGAAGCTTATCATCCATTTACTGAAATTCGAATGCTTTTACACTTCCCCCTCCTTATAATAATTCCAAGCGATTTTTATACGTAGGATCTTATATAATAGTTCTTTGCGAATCTCCTTCATTATTTAAGCGAATTATAAAGGCTTTTTCTGTAGCTCACAAAAGATCAAAAATATCCAGTGCAGCTACTCGCAGAACCCCTTGCGGTTTTATTTTAATTAAATATTTAAAGGCGGTGCCGAAAACCCAATACGATTTACGTTTATAGGGTTTGATAGGAAGATGGATGGTATACAAATTCATGAAAAGCTGCTTTTAATTTTCAACAAATAATTATTAACGATCCTAAAATACAAAGGCGGTGAATAGAGATAGGAAAAAGTTTGAAATAGGTACATTGAGAAATACGTTGCAGAACAAGCCGAATATATTTCAATTTTTGCTGGATGATATGATCTTAAATGAGCTTTTATTTATGCCTTTTTACATTAACTAATGTAGATGGGATATATATATATATATATATATATATATATATATATATATATATATATATATATATATATATATATATATATATATATATATATATATATATATATATATATATATATATATATATATATAGATTAAAGTTTTGCCATGTAAAATACTTAAATATTTATTACAAATATTTTAGGTAAAAAGTTGTCAGCTTGAGCTTTTCACTATTTTTTTATTTTTTAACTTTTCTTTTATGGATAAATTTCTACTTCTATGGTTAAATTCTGCATCGAATGAACATCTAAAACTTCAAATTCGGTTCAGTGGTATAGATGAAATAAAAAGTTAGAAACCGGGAAAATTTCCCGTGAAAACTTACATTTTGTGAGTTTCCAAGACCCCATAAATATCTTTAAAACAGATACTCCTATTGAAAAAAATCAGAGTATAAGTTGTAGAGAATAAAATTTCACGTTATATAGACATATCATTTTTCAAATTCAGTTATCTTGAAAGACTAAATTTGGCATCAATTCAGAATTGGTTTTTTTCTGTCACTAAGTTTCTGTCCTAAGCACCCTTCCAGTAATTATGAGGTGTGTGGCCTACATTTAAGGTTGACTTAATTAGTAAGTATTTTTAATATTAATTGATTAATAAGTAAATGATCATAGTTGTTAATAATTTAGGTGCAATGTAATAAAAAAAACATTTTAAATTGATAATGGCTTGTAAGAAAAATAATAAAAACATGTTATAGAAATCAATAGGCATGCAGCAAAAAATGAGGTAGCATTCATGTTCGCATTTTCTTAGATGTCATTGGCCCTTCATCTACGAAGCTCTCAGCTGCGGTGACGGTTCAAAGGGACTGTCCTCACCTATTACCTAAATCGTTGAACCTTCTATGCCTACTTTCCGGCAGCTGCAATTCCTGTAGACTCCTTCTTAATCCGCAGCACACTTTGTTGAGGATTTCAGTTGGAGCTGGATTCTTGGTGTTCGTGGTGGGGAGAAGGCCAAGGTACGTCCCCCTCCAACCCCAACTGAGAAGATCCTTTGGTATATCATAGCAGCCCTGGATTTGGAAGTAGACCCGCAGCATACGTTGGGCGGCGGCTGTATTTGTTAACAGTAGAGAGAAGCCAGATTGGAGGTTATTAGGGATTTTGACTATTTGTTTGATATTGGGGGATTTATGAGGAATTTTGAGATTATCTCGTGGCGTATTTTGTCCAAGGAAGTCTTAGATGTTCATTTTACGCAGAATGTAATATCGAATGGGATGACATTTTTCGTCCGACGCACCGTTCTCTAGCTATAAGCAAAAACTGAAAAATATTCCAAACAATTCGCGGTTTTCTGAATCCCAAAAGTTATACTTACCTCCTGGGATGGTGCAAACTCAGATTACAGGTATTAGGACCAAATGAAGATATTAAAACGATTTCCAGCTTACTGGAAACTAATTCCTCGATACATTCTAATTTGACTGGCCTATCAGCCGTAGAGGTTCACTCAAGGTTGCCTGGAATTTTAACCTGCACTTTCTAATACAATTACAGACCCCGGAGGAGAATAAGATCCAATATTTTATGGAAGTACTACTCGAACATATTTACATTCATATCTTCGTAATAGTCGCCTGCATTTTTCGATTCGAATAGCAATAAACCGCCATATACAAAACTATAAGCAGTTAATTTTTATGAATTTCAGAAAACATAATAAGACGTCCATGACTGCTTCTGATTATAAGGTTTTATTATTCTCTTTCTTTTCCAAATAGACTATAGTCATCACGTTAGCTCTCCTGTAAAAAGGAACTTTCCCCATGTAATTATTTATATTATATATGCGTGCTACACCCAGGAAATGTGTGATGTACTATTCAAGTATAATTACAGGGTCGGGAGAACGGTAGCAAGTACTAGTGATATATTGCTCCTACTATATAATTAGTATGCGTTAAGTCGGAGTCACAGCGAGAGATTAACAAGCTAAAGTCCACAGTTGTTGAGAGTTGTGATCTGACAAAGAACGGGCGTTTCCCTACGTGCTAGACGGAAATCATCGACACTGGGCTAAGTACACAACTAGCTGATAAGGGCATGGCGAAAGGCTACTTGATGTGTTGGAAACTTGTCCTAATCCTTTTCTCCGCGACGGGATCTTTTCTGAATTTTGTAAACAAACGGATAGTCTTGAAATAGGCAACAGGCACTTAAGGCCTTCACATTCTACTGCACCAAACAAAAACACAGTATTTGAATTTTATTAAAAGTCGATATGAACGATAAAATTAAATTTTTATTTTTTTGCAATATTATGGCCTTGCGTTATTTATTAACTTTCTTCACGAAACTGGGAGACAATCCTGAGTAGGCTTATAGTTGTTGCCTAAGCTAGCTCAACTTTTAGTAAAAATAAAAATAAAATTCCCGTGGACGCCATTGACCATGCGCAACCAAGTCCTGGGTAACGAATCTACTTTGGCACTTTCAGTAATTTTTGGGGGAAAGAAAAATAAGACACACAGTACAGTTATTACTAGGTTTACTTTACAAATTGGAAAGTTAGAAATGGTGATACAACAAAAAGAATTCAAAAATTTACCAAAAATGTGGTATTATACCTGGAAACGTAGCATAAAATACATAAACAGCTTATACAGAAAACGGTTTAAATATCAAAATGTTGCATTTGTGATATGCAACAAGTCTTCCAGTAAGGTGGATCACTACTGTAACTCTACGCCGGTACAGTGGTCGATAGACTTCAGCAAGGTGGTCCTAAAGATGATTCCAAAAAGGTGGTGTAAAATGGTGGTGTAAAAGGTGGTGTGACACTCGCCGAAAGACAGTAAAGCCCTGTAACACAGACCAATAAACTTGTCACTTTACAAGTAAAAAAAAGTTAGGTTAAGTGAATATTATATTTGGTAAAACTTACTTAGTAGTTGAAAATCGGGTTCGAAAAGATAGCTTAGCTGTGTCCCTCAATCAACTCTAGGGAGTTCAACGCAACGCAGGCTCTAGAGAACACAAAGTAGGAAAAATAAAATATGAACAAGTGGTTTCAAGAAAGCAAAATGTCTTAGCTAAATATGTTGATTAAAAGTTATTTGATCCCACTAATGTGGTATGTGTAGATTCATATAAAATCTCAACACACAACATTTGAACAATGATTTCTTTGTATTATCCCATTATATCGGAACGTACATAATACGTTATTTACAAAGGATATCACTTAAACTCTTACTTAACACATTGGAAAACTAAATAGTATGCCATTCACCCTTCTCGCTAAAATGAAAGCGACAAGGCCAACGCCCCAGGAAATTAGACCATAGATCTACCGACCCAGGCCAGCGTCACAGAACTGCCAATGTTTAACTCACAAAACAATAAAGCGACACATATATGCCCTAAGATATTTGTGGTAAATATATGACAAAGAAAGTAAATGCGCTGTGACAATATCGATGAATGCAATCGACTAATGGAAGTAATATGCCCACCTGAATTTCTAAACATATGCTAAAGGGAACGCGTAGTCACTGTTTAAAATCAATTTATCCGTCAAATATACCTACAATAAATTTCGGGTTCTCAAATTTTTAATTATTAAAAGTGAACGTAACAACCCCTGAGTAGCAAAACTGGACTTATTTCCATCCATATTTACCGAGTTTTTTATTTATTGTCTCTTCGTTGTTTATTCTTTTATTTGGTTAAAAAAATGCATATTTTGTTCTAAATTGCATATTTTTATATTCAAAACTGTATTTTTACAAAAGTAATTGATCAATTTAGTTCACAAAGTTTATAGACGCTCTCACGAATTGAACGCACAAAACCGCATTAAGATCCATCTTACTGCTCAAAAAATAGAAAGTTCATTGCTTTATTTCCTCGACTACTACTATATTTATCAATTGCAAATGTTGTTGAGTTGATGTCCTTCATCACCCTGATCCAGGATTTTTACTAATCGTACCGTTCATTCTTCACTTTTGAAACTGTTAATCGCCGAATTTTTTACTATACGGAATACTATAAGGAATACTAATACTATAAGGAAATGCAGTTTCTCTCAGTCACCATCCATCTTATGTTTTAGCAGTAAGTTCAGATTTAACTAAATCGCTTATATGGGGCATATTAATTTTGACAACTACCTGACAATGTCACAAGAATCAAAGTTAGATGTACACAACTAGATTTTAACAAAAATACGCTATAAGACGTCCTATTTTTTTTTTACTTCGATTTCTAATAAATTGACTGTAGTACTTTAAAACACAATTTATGTCTACGACGACAAATTAAACATTTTAATTGTTCACCATCTTGAACCCCTCTACATTTTCCTGGTGGGCCAGCTGGTGACATCTACGAGTATATATAAAAAGCAATTTACAACTATGTAAGTTTGGTTGCATAACCATATGACCAAATATTTAAATAAATCTCTAACACATATGATGTAGCAGAAATTCTATTTGCTCAGATTGCGTGTTAATTTTGGACTAACTGCATTTCATTGGACAAGTTATATAACTTGTTCATAAGAGCAATCATCGTGGCATACACTTATGTTGTATCTGCATGGGACTAAATTTCCTTACACTTTTAAATGAGGTCAACAGACACGCATGGAACGGACTTAACTGGGTCATTTAAGAATGGCCCGCAACGGGAAGCCGAATGTAAAGGTTAAGTGTTGCGCAAGTATTTCGCCGTGGATAACTGCTAAAGGCTAAGTCTAAGCAAACAAGCTAACTGCTAACTAGGGAAGTTCGAAAGTTATTGAATGGCTGTGGAAATGGCCTGTGTTGTTAACAGAAACACTAACCATCGGTCCTAATTCCGGAGTACTCCTAAATCAAACCGTTTCTCGCCAACAATAACAGATTTAATTGTTATATCTGAAATTCCATTTACTGCTTGTTTTCGTTATATTATAATATGCGAAATTTTCGGAGTATGTGGCTAGTTTTCATTCATTCGAGTGCCCCTTGCCCATCTACCGTCGCAGATTTGTTGGGAATTAATTAATGCCCTAGTAAATATTATACGAAGGGTTTGCGCACATGACTAGAAACCTCGATGCTTATAATTGCTCCGTGATTTGATGATACGATCTAATATCAGACTAGCTAATTTCGGTGAGCTATAGTTACATTTTACCTCATTTGTAATGCAGACACAGACAACCTGTGGCCCAAAATGAAGGAGTACATTTATAAACTGCTATAACCTCTTTATTACTTAAATGATTTTAGATATGATTTAGTACTTATTAGATTATGGCAATTTTTAAAAAAAATTTAACGAATCTGATCGCTTCGAAACGTGGTCAATGGTGTAGCAAACTGGTGCGTCCCTTAAAATCAATAGCCCTGAAATTTTAACTTATTCAAGGAAGTGATGGACATGATATTTGATAAATTTCTATATTATTTAAAATTAAACAATCCTAGCAAATGTGATGGAAATGGTGTTTGTTATTACCTTGGTTGTCAAAGTTAATCCTTGAAGAAAAAACAAAAGCTCTAGCACTCGCGAAACGCACTATACCACTTAAATGTGAGGACCTCTGCTGGTGGAATGCGGCAACTCCAAAATGTCCCTTTCACTCGTTCTTGTTGGAGCAGCTCAGAAGAATTTTCAGAAAAGAAACAGCAACAATTCTGATTAGATTCATGACAACAATTTCCTTGATATATTACTACTAACTTACTACTTTAAAGCTTCAGCAATCCTCCTTTGGATGCTTACGTATCTAGTATAGGTACCCTAGATACTGGTTTTCTGCTCTTGCATAATTATTAATTTTTTAAATCCACAAAATTTTCACTTCAGATTACTTTTGTAACATTGACGATTATTATAATATTTGAACTTTCAAGATTTTCTTGATTTTATATTAAAATGAACAAATTTCTCAGAGAGATAATTATAAAACCTACCGTTTAGTGCCTTACGGAGAACTCTTAACATTACATATTTGTAGGGAAGGAAGTCAGTATATTAAACAAAATAGTACTTCCTTAGTTACTACCTACGTACCCTACTCTTGAAAAAAAACTTCCTCTCCAGCTAATGAGATTTTGTCACTAATAATTTTAAAATTACACTACCGATATAGTTTAGAACTTATCACTATATATATTAATAGTCTTTGCACATTTATATTCGCTTTATATGTGTCATTCACTCTTGCTTCCATCTTGAACTTACTCGGTGATCATAAAACAAGTGACTTGCGTGAAGGCTAAACTAGCAGTTTTAATCTCACACCCCGGTTTTGGAGATGTTTTTATTTACAATACTGATATATTAAACATGGTTTAATACGTTTCCATGTTCGATAATTTATGATGTGACATGTCGAAGCCATTTATTTAATCTTTTTATATTTTCTGACGAATTTTAATTTAGTTATTAGTAAAACAAAAAGTAACCAATCACCGTGTAGTCTATGCGACCACATGCCTTATCCGACAATGCTTTTGTTGTCTGTTACATAGGGCCTGGTTTGTTTACGTTTTAGGTAGGTAGGTATATTATGATTCTATACGTTATGGGGATTATATTGGAACTACTTATGAATAGACAAAAAAAACCATAAGCACGCATTAAACAAAGAAGCTGCTGACGCACACTGCGCGCTTAGCATAACAGAGACAGAGCGTATGATAGCGTCTCTGACTAGCTACGCTCCTATTGGCGACGCAGTCTATTATAATTCAATTAAAATTCAGCACAAAAAATCAAATAATGGCACTGATAAGTACGACATAACGTATTATAGCCGATTAACTATTTAAATTTATCAAACTAAGTAAAATTCAAAACAAATATATATTAAAGCATTGGTAGCGAGAGGGTTTCTAGAGTTTAGCCTCGAACCAGAGTGCGCGTTAAACATCCGTGTGTTAAACGTACCAACAAATTATTTTAACATGCTTAGAGCGGGCAGAAAATGTCAACAACAGCTCTAAATGAAAAAAATAATTGAGTGTGATATACAGAAATTAATACTAATTAGTGAATATAAGAAAAATATAAATAAAATAGATGAATGTGATTGGTTCTCATATGGCTGCAAGGAACAGAAAACACATGCAACCAAGAATGTGCAATTGTTTTTTGAAATAGATCTTCCCTGGTTACGAAAAACAAAGCCATATTAGTTACAAGATGTAGTTCAAAGCGTTAACCACGAACTACGCCTGCTGTCGTAAAGGCATTTAAGCGAATAAGTTTAGTTAATAGCTAAAAATGTAATTCTAGGATCACCACGCATTACGCGTGTTTCTTATTATAAATATCCTTAAAAGACAATTTAATTAATATGAAATGACAATTCTAAGAGAAATGACAATTCTAGCTACTGAGACTGTTAGAGGCATGCACGTCTACTTAAAAATAAAATAAATACTTTGCTTTTAAACAGTGAGAGATGAATTTTCAAAAAAAATTTCCATTTCGATTATAAGTGAGATATTAAAAAACGGCCAAATTTGTATTTTCGAATTGGTCCATAGGCATTGGCCCCTGGTATCAAAATGTTATCTCGATTTTGGTTTTCCTAAGTTCTCGGTAAGAATGAAATTTTGATTTTTTGTATTGGTTTAGTTTACACCCCGTATACTCCTCTTTTGAACACGACAGAAACATGATATTCAGGCCATTTATTACCAATGAAATTTCGAAAAACATTTTAAAAACCGTATTTTGATATTCCTTTATTCAGAAATTATATGCATCCAAAATTACATTAAAATATTAAAGTATTCTAACCTACCGGTCAGCAGTGTATATGCAACGTTACCTTCATTTGTTTGGGTCGGGTATACTTCGACTTAATATTTGTAAATATATAAGACCTCATCAAATAAACTGTACAAAATGACTGCAAGCTGTTAGGATTTTAATATCGTGGTGGTGACATGCTTTAGTAAACGGAATACCCAAATTCCCTATTTTAATGAACCTGCAAAAAAAACGTTAAAAGGCCTCTAATATAGACGTGAAATTATGTATTTTAATGAAACAAAGAAGCTCCCTAACCATGGCAGAAATTTTTGTATTAAATTAGAAAGCAAGCGTTGTTTTTCTAGAGAAATTAGTAGAGGTTTTATGGTTTCATAAGCAAATTATTTATATATTTATGAGACATATCAGAATTGTCTAATGGACAAACTTAAAAAGTGTGTTTTCGTAAGCTACTATTTTTTTAAATTATAGCATGCGTAATTTTATTGTGGCACCCTTGGGATTTGGTTGGCGATGTTTCCTGGTTTTCCTAAAATAGACACTTCAAGACAATTGATGACATTTTTATCGAGGTATTCAGTTGCTATCTAGTTCACGAATAGTAAACAATGATAAAATACTCTAAGTTATAAATAGTATTTAGTTGTACACCTCAGTCTGCACTTAAGTTTAGTTATTGTTTATTTGCAAGGTAATAAAGTAGTATTAAGTTACCGGTTGATTAAATTATTGAATCCACAAGAGGTACTTTTGTGCATAGGGTGAAAACACGTAACAATAGTATAATCTTGCAACTAAATACCCATTATTTGTTCTATCTATTGTTCCACTGCAAATATACCAGAACGAAATACTTCTGCAAATTAATGTACTCCGGTACTTACACAAGCCATGCGTACAGCGTCATTTTTCGTCTGAATGTTACCTCCGCCGCCTTTCTATTTTTGAGTAGCTGTATTAAAACTTCCCCAGGAGTGTAATGCGATTTTTTAACTCCTCAAATTTCCCACGAATGTAACTATGATAGCCTCCAAAATTGTACAAAGGGAATAATCCATAGGACTTAAGTCTGAACTTTTAGCTGGCCATACTTCCTCCTGAGTTGAAGTAGTAGATAGAGCAGCAAAAAGATAATAATAATAATATTTATTGACAGAAATATACCGAGAGTAAGAATAGTTATTATAGTTAGTATAGTGGACTGGAGTGTAAGTTTACCGAGTGTCACAATTCAGGCGGCTGAATTGTGACACTGATAAACAAACAACTATAAAAAGCAACACTAGGAGTAGTTTCCACAAACACCAAAACACTTTCACTTCGCTTGACGCGCTTTTCTCCAACCAAGTTGGCATCATCCGGAGACGATTAAAACTAATCTTAAACTAAAAATCTACCATATTTATACTATTTATGGTGAAATCATTAGTCACGCTTCAATGATTAATTGCTAAGCAACGCGTAAAGCGGGCTATACGGCATAGGTCCCTTGTCGCTATTCATACTACTTTTACATTTTACAATTTCTATGCTCTCAAATGCATCCAATTGTCTATTATTGGTCACATTTCTGACTAATTTTAAATTACTAATATCTATTCTATGATTGTTGTCAAAAGCATGTTGTGCAACACTAGACTTATATGTTCTTCCATATTTTAGATGAGCCATATGTTCTTTAAATCTGGTGTTAATTGATCGTGTCGTTTGTCCAACATATTTTCGATCACAATCATTACAACTAATTTCGTAAATCCCAGACCTTTCATTTGGAACAATTTTATCCTTTGGATTGTCTAAAAGTTGTTGTAATTTATTACTCGATGAATGAATCGCTGTTATACCCACGTTTTTGAAGACCTTACTCAAACCACGAGTAAACCGGGGTTCGTAAGGGATGGATACATATTTTGGAGTCTCTATATCCTTTTGAAAGGTCGTAGAATTACGAAGTGTGTCCTCAAATGTACGCTTCCTAATTAGTTTTTCAACTATATCTCTAGGATAACCATTACTCACAGCTATATCTTTAATTAATACTTTTTCTTTTTCAAACCTCTCATTACTGAGAGGGAAACTTATTAAACGATGGACAAGAAAATTAAAACTTGCCATTTTATGTTCATAGCAGTGGTGAGAGTCATTAGGGATATATCTGATCGTACTGGTATCTTTTCTATATATATCAAATTCTAACCTATTGTCACTATTTTTAATTACTAATACATCTAAAAACAGAAGTTTTCCATTATTTCCTAGTTCATATGTAAACTTTACAGAAGTGAAACGACTATTTAATTTGGAAATGAAGTTTTCTAAATCCGCAATCTTAGTGTCAAACACGGCAAAAATTTCATCCACATACCTTAGCCAAATCCTAGGAAAATACTCGAATTCTTTTTTTGCTTCAGTTTCAAATCGACTCATGAAGAGATCAGCAATGAAAGGCGATAAACAGTTACCCATTGCGGTTCCTTCATGTTGTTCATAGAACTTGTCATTGAAACGGAAGCAATCTTGTTTCATTCAAAGTTTTGTAAGGTTTATATATCTATTACTTCTTTTCTATAGTTGTTTAATTCGAGTAAATCCTCAAGATAGTCCAAGGTCTGTGGAATTGGTACACTCGGAAATAATGAACAAACATCAAAGGAAATCAAAATTTCACCCTCTTGCAATTGAATATTCTTGACCTTATCAATGAAATCATTCGAAATTTTAACTGAAAAACTAGGCTGTGCAATGGGCAAACTTTCAAATTCCTTAGGCAACCATTTTGATAAATGGTAAGTCGGAGATCCAATAGACGATACTATTGGACGCACCGACTTCCCTGGCTTATGAATTTTTGGTATACAATACAATCTAGGTACAGTAGGGTTAGATACACGTAACCTATTCTTAACAGGTGGAGTAATAAGGTTGTTACATGATTTGGGGGCATTTTTTATTTCACTGGTAATTCTTGGTAAAGGGTTTCTAGTAAGTTCTTTATAAGCAATATTATATAACTAATTATATAACTAATTAGGAAGCGTAAATTTAAGGACACACTTCGTAATTCTAAGACCTTTCAAAAGGATATAGAGAGTCCAAAATATGTATCCATCCCTTACGAACCTCGGTTTACTCGTGGTTTGAGTAAAGTCTTCAAAAACGTGGGTATAACAGCGATTCATTCATCGAGTAATATATTACAACAACTTTTAGACAATCCAAAGGATAAAATTGTTCCAAATGAAAGGTCTGGGATTTACGAAATTAGTTGTAATGATTGTGATCGAAAATATGTTGGACAAACGAGAAGATCAATTAACACCAGATTTAAAGAACATATGGCTCATCTAAAATATGGAAGAACAGATAAGTCTAGTGTTGCACAACATGCTTTTGACAACAATCATAGAATAGATATTAGTAATTTAAGATTAAATAGAAATATGACCAATAATAGACAATTGGATGCATTTGAGAGCATAGAAATTGTAAAATGTAAAAGTAGTATGAATAGCGACAAGGGACCTATACCGTATAGCCCGCTTCACGCGTTGCTTAGCAACTAATCATTGAAGCGTGACTAATGATTTCACCATAAATAGTATAAATAGGGTAGATTTTTAGTTTAAGATTAGTTTTAATCGTCTCTGGATGATGCCAACTTGGTTGGCGAAACGCGCGTCGAGCGAAGTGAAATTGTTTTGGTGTTTGTGGAAACTAATCCGAGTGTTATAGTTACATCAAAGGTTCCAGCCCTATCCAGTAACTATAAAAAGCCTTTGATGTTAGCCGACTATATACTGAAAACAAATTGTGACACTCGGTAAACTAAAACTCCAGTCAACTATAATACTAACTAGTTAGTTACGTTATAAATCCGGTAAATACTGTTACGTTCACTATTCATTAGGTTAAATATTTAAGAATGTTGTAAGTACGCCCGCGATTGCATGAAAAGTGACTAGAGGCACCCTCTAACATTTGTGGTTAGAACTCAGGTTTGAATATTACAGGTTTATTTACGGCATTTGTCAATTGTATTAATCGGTATGTCACCGGACATTGATAATCATTTCGTGGCGCACATTTGTGACGCTTTATTGTCCACCGTACTCGCACGCAAAGGCGACATCAGTAGTTGTAAGCGACTGTGATTGTAAGCGAAATTACTAGTTTTAATAGTAGTAGTAGTAGTAATAGTTTTTTAAATGTCATTTTTGTGAGGGGGTTCGAGATTTTCTAATTTCCGCTTCATTCATTTACCTTCTTCTTGACTAGACGCGTGAATGGCGTAGGTGTTTTCATTTTTATTTAAAGTTTAAGTGGTTTCCTTTATTAAATAACGTACTGTGTTACGTTCCGATAGTGGGAATTTAAGGTCATGCGTTTGTGATTTTGGTAATCTACACATACAGAAGTTGCTGGATCAGATAACTCTTAATAAATTGAGGTAAGATAACATACTGAATGAATTTACAGGTAACAACTACTCAGAGAACTAATATTCCTTCCTGCATTGAATTACACCTGCAAATCCGATAAGATAGCCATGGTCATTCACCAATACCTCCACCAGGTGTAGACTAGTTTCGAGCTGTTTGGCTCTCATCAGTACACCGTAGGTAGAGGAATTAATGAATGACCAAAACTATGAAAACAGTCAAGCAGACCAAGCAGTAGAATTCGCCTTGCACAGTCCCTAGGACTATTGGCCAGGTCAAAAATTAAATCTCCTGTCCTGTGTAAATGTCGCAATGAAAAGTTTGGTTTGATATGCATTGGAATTTAATTGGATTGGTCTCTGATATTCATTGACATTTAACTTTCCTCCGGGATCTTCTAAAATTATATCTTATTATTACTTCTCATTTTTCCTGATTATGACAACAACAATACTGTGCTTTTTTAAATATAGTTTCTTTTGATTCGCATGTTCCTTAATTTGCTGAAAGTTTATTCATATATTCATTTAAAAATTTCGCTATGAGAATAAGACATTTTACTAATAAGATATACTTATATTATTATATTATACTGGTTTATCTATGTGCTTCTGTATATACGTAGTTGTTATTATTTACACCAAATTATTCTACTGACTGGAGCTTATAATTACATCTTCAAATTAAGCCAGTAAAAAGGCCAAGGTGTCTGAAATGCAGATACTTTGACTCGCCTTTTCCCTGGAACGCTTTAAATGAGACCCGCTCACTTAAGAGCAATCACAACATAATTACTTTTTATTTCAACAAACTTCTTTTGTATGCTATAAAGTTATAATATTAAGCGAGGCAAATCCCGATTTTTATTTGTTTTTATTTTCACACCTGGAAAATCTTTTAAGGGTAAATTGCCAATTAAAAAGTCGTTTCAAACTCCAGAAATAATAAATTTTACTGCTCGTAAATATAATGAAACAGAAAAGTACTTTTACAACTCTCGCGACAGTAAATAAATCTTATTTTCCCTGGTATCAATAACATATTTTTATGATGTAATAGCAGAACATCCCTGATAATTAAGGCATAATAAATAAAAATTTATAGAAATACTCCTATGATTCCATGAAAATGTAATCCATATTGTGTTAATCATGGGATATCATCTATAATATTGACACGTTATTTAACAATTATTTAGAAATATTACAATGATAAAATAAATTCATATAATTTATTCTCCAACATGCATTATGGTGATCAGTCTGGTGATAGTAATAGATAAATTATCAACCCCTTTGCAAACTGTTTTTCTGCGGTATATTCTAATCAGCAGGTTAATTACCATGTTTCTAAATATAGTCATAATTTTGATGTTAATATTAAACATTATTGCATTGATGTCAAATTAATTATTGAGCAAGTTATGAAAATTCCCAATAAGTTTTCTGATAGACCTGATGGGGTACAACTTTTTTTACTTTAGCTAAACCGTTATACATTCTCTTCAATTTGTCTATAACTAGTGGCACATTTCCCTCTTTCTGGAAGCAAAGTAATCTTAAACCTATTTTTAAATTTGGCAAAAGAGAAATTGTGGAGACCTACAATGAGTTTGTTTACAATCTGATATTCTAAAATTACTTGACTGCTTAACTGCTTACTGCTGCTTAATAACAAGGTTTATTTATATGACTGCAAAAATGTAATCTTTGATCAGCAATATGTCTCGAAATAAATCAACATCTAGTAATCCCGCTGTTTATAGTAATTACATTATCAGATTATTATAAAATAAAATTCAAGTCGATTCCATTTACACAGTTTCACTAAAGCCTTTGAAAGAGTCAAGTTTTTCAATAATTATGCCATAATAATTATTGTAAAACTTACAGAAGTGTGTTTTAGTGGGAACGTTTTACACTGGACTTATAGTTATTTAAAAGATAGAGTGCAGTTTGTTAAATATGGCGACAACATTTCTTCTGCTATCAACGTTACCTCTGGTGTCCCTCAAGGCTCCCATATGCCCAGTTCTTTTTGATGCAATTTTACATATGACCTGAAAGCGTCTAGTGGGCGATTATCGGATTATCGTTATTGTCCCAGGATAACTTTTCACTCATCCAAGGTGTGATCTGATACCATCAACTGTCTGCAACTTCCGTTTTAATACTAAATTTTAGTCTAGAAAATACCTTTTTACGCTAAGTCCGGGAAAAAAAATTACCGGACTAGTCCAGTAATTTTTTCTACTGGACCCGGCAGGTTTTTTCCAACATATTCATATCTTCAAAGAGTTAACAGTTTATTAATAAAATTACAAACAGAAACATTTTATTAGTTAATATTAATGCTGCAATTTTCATTACCATTAATGTTGACTTCTGGAATTTTGTGCTAGTTGGGTAAAAATTATCCCAACCAGGAGGTGGCGCACGCTAATTCCGGGACTATATCCCCCTCCTCAAATCAGTGAGATACGGGTTTCAGAGTTCGCCCTCCCCCTTCCGCTCTCCCAAAATTCCGATTTTTTGCCCAACTTTCCACCACCTCCCACAGACGCCGGTCTTTAAACCGACCCGCTCCGACACCTAGTTAAAATGTTGATTTTTACCCACAATTTTCCCAATTTGCCGCCTTGTAGGAACCGGAATAAGGTCTCTACCTTAAACGATTCATCCCCCCAGTTACGATGGCGTTGGAAAACTCACAAATGGAGTTACTGGAATATAGCTACTTGGAATATAGCCACTGGAGTTATGTGAATATAGCTTATGAAACTTACTTAATCGATGTTAAACGGCTTCAAAAAGTGTTGACTAGGCGAAATGCTTCAATAGTCCTAGAGACTGTGCAAGGCGAGTTCTAGAGAACACCGAGAGGCACAAATAGAATATGGGCACGATGCGTCAAAAACATGTTATCTTACTGTAATTCAATGCAGGAAGGAATATTAATTCTCTGAGTAGTTGTTACCTGTAAATCCATTCAGTATGTAGTTTAGCCTACTTTTGGCGAGGGTCGCTGCTCTAGATGCCTGCATTGCAGGACGCTGCTTGTCACAAGACATTACTTAGTAATGTCTGATGATTAGTAGCAACTGACCGCTAGAGGGGTCTAGTTATCCCTCGCTTGCACTCTACTGCTTGGTCTGCTTGACTGTTTTGATAGTTTTGGTGATTCATTAATTCCTCTACCTACGGTGTACTGATGAGAGCCAAAGAGCTCGAAACTAGTCTACACCTGGTGGAGGTATTGGTGAATGACCATGGCTATCTTATTGGATTTGCAGATGTAATTCAATGCAGGAAGGAATATTTGTTCTCTGAGTAATTGTTCCCTGTAAATCCATTCAGTATATTATCTTACCTCAATTTATTAAGAGTTATCTGATTCACCGACTGCTGTATGTGTAGATTACCAAAATCACAAACACATGACAGTAATTACTTTAAATTCCCACTATCGAAACGTAACACAGTACGTTATTTAATAAAGGAAACTACTTAAACTTTAAATAAAAATGAAAACACCTACGCCATTCACGCGTCTTCAAGAAAAAGGAAGGTAAATGAATGAAGCGGAAATCAGAAAATCTCGAACACCCTCACAAAAATGACATTTAAAAAACTACTAATACTACTAAAACTAATAACCTCGCTTACAATCACAGTCGCCTACAACTACTGACGTCGCCTTTGCGTGCGAGTACGATGGACAATAAAGCGACACAAATGTGCGCCACGAAATGATTATCAATGCGGTGACATACCGCTTAATACAATTGACGACGGCCGGAAATGAACCTGTAATATTCAAACCTGAGTTCTAACCACAAATGTTAGAGGGTGCCTCTAGTTACTTTTCATACAATCGCGGGCGTACTTACAACATTCTCAAATATTTAACCTAATAAATAGTGAACTTAACAGTATTTACCGGATTTATAACGTAACTAAGTAGTTAGTATAGTGGACTGGAGTTTTAGTTTACCGAGTGTCACAATTTGTTTTCAGTATACAGTCGGCTAACATCAAAAGCTTTTTATAGTTGTTTGTTTTTATAGTTGTTTGTTTATCCTTTACTCTTCGCCGCCAGCACTCGGTAAACTAAGACTCCAGTCCACTATATTAACTATAATAACGATTCTTACTCTCGGTATATTTCTGTCAATAAATATTATTATTATTATCTTTTTGCTGCCCTATCTACTACCTCAACTTTAAAATACCTGCTTAAAATAGAAGCAGACCGATCCCTTTCTGTACTGATAACAATATAAAGCACTATGCTTTAACTACCCCTTGCTTTATAATTTGTCGCATTTATAAAAGAACAGTGGCTGTTTCGCAGTTAGGAATAATATGGCTATTCATCCAGAAAAGTACGAGCCGGTGCGGTGGTATGAAATTTTTGTTAAGATTACAACAAAGCAAAGTATATGCGCAAATAAAGTAAAAAGTAAAAATAAACAGAAGAATTCAAAAACAAATAAAGGCGGTCGGAAACGGCTAGCGGATTTTCACAAACATTGATTGTGTATAAAAGTAAATCGTCAGCAAAGTTAGCGGTATTTATTTGTCTAATACCCTCATAGATCCTGTGGGAAATCAAGAGACGGTTGGAAAATCACTTAGGAATAAATGTACCGCATGCGCAACGTTTGCGAATTTTCAACCTAATTAAACTTTATCATTACCTCCTCAGACATTTCATTAAAATCTCTCCATCTAATTAGTTATCAGTTTGTTTTTGACGAAATAATCGTTCGCTTGTGCTTTCTATCTGGAGAATTAATGAATAGCGATTATAATTAAAAAATATTGTTAAGCAGATATATAACTTCTGCTTTTCTGACAATATAATCTGGATACTCAATCAATTTAGATACCTATATAATGTAAAACTTCATATATTTTACTCTCAGATGAACATAAATTCAATCAATATAAGCCAGTTGTGCTAAATGTTTCAAAATACATACCCAACTCAATGTTTATACAGGAAGTAACTGGATAAGAGATAATTAAAACCCAAGAATTCTAAGGACCTATATGGTATGTATCGTAATTTAGTTAAAGAAATGTCTCCTCAAATAATATAAGTAAAGTATTTATGGATGCCAATAACCAATTGTCATTACATAGAGAAATAAGTAAATAGATGCATAATCAAAGGAAGAAACACTTACCAGTTGTATATCTGGATATATATGGAGACGAATCACTTAGAAGTTGTATAAGTTATTTCTTCATAGAATTCTTCAGAGTGATGTACGATTTCGATTGAACTCAAGATTTCTTTTCACACCTTGATTAATTACACAGTTCTTATGTGTCAAAATAGTAATTTTTATCGGTTTGTAGTGACGAATATTTAATATATCGTATATTCAGGTAATGGCTGTATTAAAATAAACTTTTTTGCAAGATCAAGCTTTTTTTGTTCACTTACCTTTTTACCTTTTTTGTTTCTACGACAGTAACAGCTTTCTGGCGACAAAGGCTAGCAAAGTAAGTAACATTTACCGTTCGAGAGTCGTAAATATCTAATTGTCAAAATAGACATTTTTAGCATCCCATTGATTTACAATGGGTTTTCTATAATTCAGTTTTGATTTATGTTAATTCATTGGACTCTGGGCACTTAAAAAGGTGGATTTTAACACATTTACGGTTTTAATAAAAAAAATTTCTCCAATTTTAATAATTCTCTACGGCCATAAAACACAGTTTATAAACTGGATAGGGCTGGAACCTTTGATGTAACTGTAACACTCGGAGTAGTTTCCACAAACACCAAAACACTTTCACTTCTCTCGACGCGCGTTTCGCCAACCAAGTTGGCATCATACGGAGACGATTAAAACTGAAATGGTTTTGGAACAGTTTTAATCGTCTCCGTATGATGCCAACTTGGTTGGCGAAACGCGCGTCGAGAGAAGTGAAAGTGTTTTGGTGTTTGTGGAAACTACTCCGAGTGTTACAGTTTATAAAATCAGGCAGATATCATAGGAGATCACTGACAATCACGGACATTAACAAACTGAAAAATTTTGGGAATTCGGACATCAAATCCTATGCTTAATTCTATAATTAACATTTATAAAAAAAACCTCACCACGTTTTGCTGGATATATTTAAAACTAACATTTAAAATGGTGGTTAGGGAGATTTGATTTCCTTCGTAAATATAACTTACTACCATTAATTTGTTCCCTAATATCCGTATACAAAATAGATTCGCAAATCCTTATAACTAACGTTAGTAACATTATCCTTATCCCAAGGGATCTAATCTTAATTTGTAATTGCGATTTACAAATTCTGGCTGCATAATTTCTTTTTACATTAAATACCCGAATATTCAGATTCATATAGTAAATAGTAAAAAAGTCGGCTATCTTGTAGTGAATAGATATTAATTTCTTTTGACAGCAACACTTGTTCAGTTACATATTTTGAGTCGCTTGGGATTATAATGGCAACTTTAATCTGGGATTTTGAAAATTCATCAGAACTTTGTAGCAATTTTACAGGCGAAACCCGCACCGGAATATGAAACATCTCAAAATGTATTGTGAAATATAAGAAATTAAGTGCAGATATTCAAATTCATTAAGTTCATAATAAATAAAAGAAATATGTATTTTCAAATATATTTGTTGATGTTAAAATTAAATGTGCAGTTTATACAATTACTTACAGAAATTGGAACAGTACATGTTTTTTCAATTTCGGGTTCAGTTATATTTATATTTAACGCCATTTTTGACTTTATATAAAAAATAAATACGTATGTATAACTTTGATTTCATTTTTACGATTTTGCAATAAAATAGTATAAGCTTCACGAACGTTAAATTGTTTCCCAACGGAATTCTATGTGTGATGCTAAACACGAATCTGAAGTTTGCTGCTTCGTAGCAGTACCGGCTCAGGTCGAAAATCGAGAATGTTCAATGGACGATAATGGTCCAGGATCAGGCTCTTTAGCACTCGGAGTGGCAGGCTGTGATGGCTGTTCTTCAACTGAAAGCAATCCCATCCAGTTATTATGTTGTAAAATAATGCATAAATTACCTTCTGAAGTCTCACCTGCCCCTGACAGTGGTGCAGCAAACGGCGGAGGGTTTCCTACCTCTAACTACCTCTTGCTCATCGAGGTAGTTGCTCATGGAAGTGATTTTATAGCAGTTTTCGAGTTGGTACAAATTGCCTTTTTTCAACTGACGATGGCGACCTTATAAATCGGTTTCGTAGTTAGAGATATCACTCTACGCAGAATTTAATGGTTTTCAATTTTGAATACAGTGATATTTTCGGGATGATGCGTCCTTTGCAACATATGAGCGGAAAATCTGAGAAACTGAAAATTTCGAGTTTCTTTGCATTTGCTTTTTGCAAAAAAAGGTAAAGAACACATAACCTACAATTTGTGTGTTAAAATTTAAGTCTCGTAAATACGTTCTCTGTAATGATTTTATAATAATATGTGCTCTTAAACTAGTTGAGTCTTAAACTTAGTGGGGCGTGTTCTGTGAGTATGGCCGAGTTTTGTGTTTTGGCGATTTTGAGCTTCCCAATATGACTAAAAACAACGGCATGTATTATGTTGCGCGTATATTTTCAGTAATAGACAGAAACAAGGAACAAACGTCTAGAGAATTAAAAATGAACCTTTTATTACTTTAAATGCATAAATGTAAATATGTCCTAGATTTTTACGGTTATGTCTTGGAATATCTTTTATTATTAACTCACTGTCAAGCAGTAAGAAATACGAATGCTTATGAATTCATAAATAATAATGTGAATGAAAAACACGTCTTTTATAAATTGTATATCGTATATTTTAATCTAAACTGTACCATATTGGTATTAGCTAATACATCTGGCACCTCTAGCTATCTATTAAATATAGTTTGTCTTTTATTATCATTTCTAAGTTCGTCACATTACTCTCTTTCGGGGTAATTTACCATTGTATATTCAAATTATGAAAACATCCTCAAAGCGTTACTTCGATGGAAAAGTTCTTGAGTCGTTCTTGAGTTGAAAATTTGTACAAGTATCCTGATCAAATAAAAGTTAAGACCCTAGACTCATTGATTTTCATTAATTTATTCTTATTTGTATTATAGATAATAATACTTACCTTAGTTTTTGAATCAAGTTTTAGTATAATAGTATTACATTTACCTCTTTGCAGTCCAAAGTTTAGAGCATTACTTACACCGTTATTATACTTACTGCCTTGCCTTTGATGTATGGGCACAGATTTTCGATATTAATTCGAGAAAGGCCAGTTTATATATGACAGTTAACGGTCTGGACTGTGGGAATTTGAATTAGTTGTATGTTTTTATAAAATTTGACAAAATGTATTGGTAGAAAAAAACAATCTCTGTTAGTCTTTCTTCAAATGGTATTCCATCTTATTCAACCACTCAACTATTTAATTTTCTTTAATTGTGTAGTTGGTTGCTTTTCAGCTAAAATGCTATGGTGTGGTACATTATATCAAGTACTATTAATGACGGTTCGTCTAAATTAGGTAACATTTGGTTTTTTAAACAGTTAATAAATATATCAGCTTTAATTTCACCATGATAATCCTGTAATTTTGTCCGAGATGTACAGAATAATGAAGTTTCTTGTATAAATCCATCTTCCCCTCCGGTGTGCAAAATAGTCAAGTGTTTCCATGATAACCTACTGGTCTTTTAACGCTTTTGGTGGATGCATCTTGCCATAAATTTTTGGGGATTTGGAATATATCGAAGTTTCATCCACAAAAATTACTTTAAGGATTGCTTAACTTTTAACTGCTTTCTTTAATATTTCCTTAATGTGGTCCGCAACATACAAATATAAACGTGTTTTAACTAGCAATTTTCTGCTTTCGACTTGTTTAAATTTGAATCCTAGATCAGATAATATTCTAATTGCTAATTGCGAACTTTGACCTTGAATGATTTATTTTGCACTTAGGGACTTTTCAAAGGACCCCGCAATAATCTTATGGAAATTGGGTTTCGGTCAAATCGTCTGAATTTTTCAATTCAAAAGTCTCAATGGTCACAAAGCTCGAAAATTAATACTTTGGCTGCTACGGAGTTTGAAAACTCCAAAGCTCCACCACAGATTCATTTATTCGTGGTCTTTATAGATTTTTAAATAACTTATTTTTTCGATTTTAATGTCTAGGTTTATGTTGTTGAAGTTACTGAGTTCAAATCCTATGTCAAATTGTCCAAATTGATTGACAACTTAACAGCTGTCAATTAGCTGTCAAAGTGTCTTAAAGTGCAAATATTATTTTTACTGAGTTACCTAAAAAGTATAGTCATAACAAAAAAATAAGATTTGCACTTTGATACTTTGATATTGCACTTTGACAGCTAGCTGACGAATTATTGTATTCACATCATACATGAACTGAGCTTACATAAACAGCATAAACGCAATCATAAAAATAATATTTGCACTTTCACAGCTAATTGACAGCTAATTGACAATGCAGACGATTTGACCGAAACCCAATTTCCATAAGGTTATTGGTGGGTCCTTTCATTTATAATGGTGTTTCCAATATTTGTACCAATTTTCAGCTCTATTCGAATTATTGAACGCGTATCCCTATTTTTTGAGCTATTTTGACCGGGTTATTTTTATTAATAAGATACTGAGTTGCATTATCCCATGCCTAACTGTGTCACATCCCATGAAAATGTGATGAACGTAAAATGATCCGCTAGATATCAAGTAGCGGAAATGTAATACCGTCCAGAAACTGTAATGCGCATTATTATAAATTCGGAATAGGTGTCAGATATCCGGCCGCCTTGACAAAACCACCTTAATCCGCAACTTGCAATAGTATAAGATGTCCAGCTTGCTGGTCCTAATTATTTTAACTTAAATGTATTGTGTTCCCAATAATCCGCTTTAGATCTAGTAAGCCTCGTCCCTTGAGTCGTGACCCATGACTTTGCCGGCGGCCTCTTCAGAAACCCAATAAACAACGTAACAGTCCGCTGCCAAATTCGACGCTCCCATGGAGGAATAGAAGTTCATTATGTGACTCACTACGTAAGTTGCATATTTATATACTGGACACGTATGTGGGTATAAGAAGAGCACTGAATACTGAAGGAAGGAATGACGGTGGAGCCTACGCAACAGAACTAAATTTAATTTGAAAAAAAATTGCCTTGGCTTGGGTTGCAAGAAAGCTCATCAATTTTTTATTCGTTAATAGAGAAAACAAAACGAAATAAGAAGTGACATGAGCTGAGACAGATGAAGAAAATGTGCTATTGGGCTTATTCAACTATATTATATGCTACACGTTTACTTGAGGGGAAATAAAATAAATTGCTTACCTCAGTTTTATGTTGTATAAGATCTATAATGACTATTTACATCAGATAGTCGATTTTGCATGAAGCATAACTTCCAATATTGACATGCGTATTTGACATGCAAGTTTTTCCAAAGCCACGAAATTCCGAGAGATATTTTTCTCAGAATATTCGTAATTGAGGAAAATATCCTATTTTTAAATTAAGTATCAGGGAGTTTCGGTTAGAAAATTTCGCACTTAAATTGGAAAAAATTCCGTTTGTTAAAAAATTAGACACTTTTAATTACATACTAGGTAGATACTGGTATACTACTAGTTGAATGGATTCATAATTTAATATCTAACAACAATAATAACTTAAAATTTTTAACGAGACGTTAAAAATAGTTTAGGAATTTTTTTAACTAATCTACGAAACCTATGAAATCTATGAAACCTTCGCAATAATAATTGAATTCCTATCTTATGTTATTACGCTATACACAAGGGGTACACCATACATACAATGGTACAATATCTATACTCTATCCAACAAGAGAATGGACTTGCTTTGCGCATCGGCGACTAAAGAGGAGGGGCTCTGTAACGAGCTACGCAGGACCGTCATTCGATGAAATAAATTCGTAAGTACTTGCGAGACTACAAATACAAACTGTGAATAGGTAGGCAGTAGTAGGTACTTTATATAATTAGGTACCAGGTAGGTATCGGACCCAGGCGCCGGCCCTGGCCACCTGCTGAGCCAATTAAGACGTTGAGGGCGTTGAACTAATGTTCTAAGGGGCGGAGATCTGACCAAAACAGACGAATTTTCGCTCGAGTGCAAGTCCATTCTCTCGTTGGATACAGTATCCAGGTAGGTATCCATTATATTATAGGTATCCATTTAACAATTTTAGTTACTTACATAAAATCAGCACGAATATATAATTAGAAATACATTTTGTAATGTAATGTAAAGTATTAAAATTAATTTTTATTATCTACACAAATAGTGTCTCTTTGTAATGTAAAAATAACAGCTTTTTACTAAATGCATATGGAAGTGCAGAGAAAATAATTGCAGAAAACCGCCAATAATATAGATCCTTATGTAGATCTTTAATTAAATAGTAGCAAACATAAACATGGCTTCCCACCTACAATTTGTGTTATTTTATGGTGTTATTTTAAGTCTTATAGTCTTTAAGTCTTAGTAAATATTTCATTGCTAATTGGAGCACTTATATGGAAAATAGTTAGTGGTAACTAAATATATGTTTATGTATTTATTATAGAAACGTTTTGACTTTAATTCATGAATTCTTTGTATAGCTAGCTATTTAATAATAATAATGTGATCAGATACATTTATATACCTTATTTTATCATGTTGATGATTTTGTAGACAGTTTATCTTCTCTGGGAAACTATGGACTGCTCACAGATGATACCCACAGCAATATTGGTACCTCCGTATTTCGACTATTTTAGCCCTGGAACAAAGTCCTTTCGTTGCACACGTCCTTCAATATTCGTAGAGTATTTGTATGAGGTAATATACACTATTTACCAAAATTTGTAACTTATCTTAACTATTAAAACTCTAGCCAACATTTACATAATACTTGCTTCTTGAAAAGTTCGTTGCTAAATCAATAAATTGTTTTTACTACTTGTTTCACTTCCTGATAACCAAGTATGAAATTTGTTTGTTGCTATCACTTTGATTTTAAATGTTTATGTCACATATTAATGCTTATTATTACTTATCATATTATGACATCGTATACACTTTTTTGAATTTATTTAATTTTCTATTAATTTAAGGTGTTAAATTTTGGTTCATGCGAAGGTGGCTTTTCTGTTGACAACTGATGTCATTAATTTTATGATAATTTTATTTTAATGAAAGATTTTAGATTTATTGCCACTAGCTTTGTAATTTACCATATGCTATTCTTTCTTTATTTCATTTAATTGGTAATTACCATGTAAAGTTTTTGTTTGTTATATGCTGTTATAGATACATAATGTTCAAATTAACCTTGGGATACATGACTTTTATCGAATCCTGATTCATAAATATTTATAAAATGTATTGTTTATTTAATGGTTATTTTAGTAGATATTAAGACTGTATATTAAGTACCTTCTTTATTTATAATATTTCTAATTTATATGAAATGTGAACTGATATCATTCCAAGAAATGTATAATTATACATTTATAATTATATATATATATATATATATATATATATATATATATATATATATATATATATATATATATATATATATATATATATATATATATATATATATATATGTATATATATATATATATATATATATATATATATATATATATATATATATATATATATATATATATATATATATATATATATATATATATATATATATTAGCTTTGAAATTCTTTGCTATTCATATTTATTTTGTGAAAAGTAATCTTGGGTTTGTAGCATTTCATTACATAGAAATAAGCAACTAGACGAATAAGAAAGAAAACACACTTACCAGTACTATATCTGGACACACATACGGAAATGAATCACTATGCATATGAAAACGAACCACTTAGAAGTTGTACAAGTTCTTTCACCTTTCTTGAGGATCTTCAGAGCAGTATACGATTTATTTCATTGATCATTCATACTTGAATTTAAATTACCAATACACCAACACTTGCAGTGACGTTTTATGACATTAGTTTTTGACGGAACTCATTTTTAGAATACACAAACCTAGTCTACTATTTATATTTGTTCTATTTGAACATATTATATATAAAATCATTAGGCATACAGTTATCCAGAAGATGTTAAACTTTAAAATGCATAAAATCTTGTTGAACCTATTGAAAAACAACTACTTTTTCCAACTATATGCGGGAAAATATTGAATTATATATACAATAGAGTTCTGAAGCATTCAAAGAGGGAGTGATACAGAAATTGCTTGCTTAGTCAAAACTAAAATCATTTGTTGGTTGTATGTATTAATTGTTTCTTCGAAAATTCTCGAAAAAAATCCAATTTTCACCCTGGATATATTTATTAGCTTTGAAATTCTTTGCTATTCATATTTATTTTGTGAAAAGTAATCTTGGGTTTGTAGCATTTCATTACATAGAAATAAGCAACTAGACGAATAAGAAAGAAAACACACTTACCAGTACTATATCTGGACACACATACGGAAATGAATCACTATGCATATGAAAACGAACCACTTAGAAGTTGTACAAGTTCTTTCACCTTTCTTGAGGATCTTCAGAGCAGTATACGATTTATTTCATTGATCATTCATACTTGAATTTAAATTACCAATACAAACTTGTACAACTTCTAAGTGGTTCGTTTTCATATGCATAGTGATTCATTTCCGTATGTGTGTCCAGATATAGTACTGGTAAGTGTGTTTTCTTTCTTATTCGTCTAGTTGCTTATTTCTATGTAATGAAATGCTACAAACCCAAGATTACTTTTCACAAAATAAATATGAATAGCAAAGAATTTCAAAGCTAATAAATATATCCAGGGTGAAAATTGGATTTTTTTCGAGAATTTTCGAAGAAACAATTAATACATACAACCAACAAATGATTTTAGTTTTGACTAAGCAAGCAATTTCTGTATCACTCCCTCTTTGAATGCTTCAGAACTCTATTGTATATATAATTCAATATTTTCCCGCATATAGTTGGAAAAAGTAGTTGTTTTTCAATAGGTTCAACAAGATTTTATGCATTTTAAAGTTTAACATCTTCTGGATAACTGTATGCCTAATGCTTTTATATATAATATGTTCAAATAGAACAAATATAAATAGTAGACTAGGTTTGTGTATTCTAAAAATGAGTTCCGTCAAAAACTAATGTCATAAAACGTCACTGCAAGTGTTGGTGTATTGGTAATTTAAATTCAAGTATGAATGATCAATGAAATAAATCGTATACTGCTCTGAAGATCCTCAAGAAAGGTGAAAGAACTTGTACAACTTCTAAGTGGTTCGTTTTCATATGCATAGTGATTCATTTCCGTATGTGTGTCCAGATATAGTACTGGTAAGTGTGTTTTCTTTCTTATTCGTCTAGTTGCTTATTTCTATGTAATGAAATGCTACAAACCCAAGATTACTTTTCACAAAATATATATATATATATATATATATATATATATATATATATATATATATATATATATATATATATATATATATATATATATATATATATATATATATATATATATATATATATATATATATATATATATATATATATATATATATATATATATATATATATATATATATATATATATATATATATATATATATATATATATATATATATATATATATATATATATATATATATATATATATATATATATATAATAAGCACATTTACCTATTAGCTTATGTATCTAACTGTATCTGAAACAGATTGCAAAACAATTAGAGCTTTGTGTATTTTGCCGCATATTTGCGAACTTCATCCGAATAATACTAAATTGCTTTTCTATTAAACAAACAGTATCTTTATTTTCTCTTCAGAGAGGTAATGTAAACAGTTATTATTTTGCAGTCTGTTCCTGAAGTGAACCTCTCTAGCAACCGCTATTAGATACGTTGTATATATGCTTGTAGAAGTCTGTATGAAGTAGAATGTATTTGACATGAATTGAGCGCTTGTGTCTAAATGCAAATCTGGGAACAATGTATAATCAGCTGATTGAAAAATTGTCTAATTAATAATGGCATCCGATACATGCTATATTAGGAATAAAATAAGGAACGTGCCTCATAGTTCTTTCTACAGAGAAAGTGTTGCTTCTTCCGCGATTTTGTCTGCAATCTATTATTACAGCTTGCGTCGCCCTTTATTGCTACCTTTTGTGAAAATTATCCATTCTATTAACTTGCATTAACTTGCAATTCAACCTACACTAACACGTGCAATCTCAATGTATCCACTTGCGTTACTAATAATTGCATGTTTATATAAATGGGAAACAGATTTCAGAACTAAGAGCAACGCCATGATAAGGAATATTGCCTAACTGTTTCAGTCAATGCCGAATGCTTCAAATAAGGAGCGTATGCAAGTAACTACAGTCTAGAAAAGGCATAGAAAAAAAAATATTGCCTAAATGTGGGTTTCTCTAAATTTATTGAGTATTCATTTATAATAAATTAATATTAAAAAACGTTTTTAAAGACAAGGTTTCTTTTAAATCCTCCAAAAAGAAGAAATATATAATAAATATATAATATAGAAGCTTATCGCGAGATTTACCTATTTCATAAAAATATAATACTTTCTTCTTAGAATTACTTATGTCAATATCAAGTTACATAATGTATTCTTGTTTATCGACATAGGTAAATCTCGCGACAAGCTTTTATTTCATATAAATTATTGTGTAATATAATAAATTGATGGGTTAAATTTAAATTAAAGTTTATTTTCCTTTTTTAGAGCATTTAAATAGGATCTTGGTTTTAGAAGTGTTTTTTTTTATCCCGGGACATGTTTTTTTTCTGCATGTTGTCCCCAGTAATGCCGAAGAAATATCCATCGACCCTTCAAGGCCATCAAAAATTCAGTCGCAAGATTTGACCCAAACAATTCGACCCTAAAATCGTAATCGGGGAATATGTGAAACAACTGTTATTCAATATAACTCCCTCCAACATCCACACATATCCCCTGCTGATAAACTCGCCGTACACGTAGGCCTACTAATTTCTCTGATTTCGTCCCTCGTTCTTCGTTCGTTTTTCAAAATATCCAAATTATGTGGAAGGCCATCAGCGTACATTTTTTGGTTCAAAATGCCAAAATGCCCCATAAAAAAGTCCAGGTAATAAGTCAGGCGATTCAGGCAACAGGCCATTCAATTGCACCGTATCTTCCAACCCATTTGTCTCCAAAGGGCAAATTCAGCCATGCACTGTTTTACTAGTCATGTTGAATGTGCTGGGCAACTGTCTTGCTGCCAGTACATTTATTCCCTTTGTTCAGGATTTTTTATTGAACAAAATTAGAATTATGTTTTTTTTTATTTTGTGTATTGTAAAAGAAAATGTAGTGGGCCGACATCTGAAATATGAATAACAATATGAATAAATGAATAACATCAAAGTACTTTACTAAATTTTGAGTTAAAATTATATAACTATACGTTATACATATAACTATAGTAATATATATAATAAATTATATATATTACTTCGTAGTAACGGACATCACATTAAAGTACATTTTCATGGGTTTATGCATTTTATGCTCAAGAAAATAATATTGAATATTATGAATATACAAAGATCATTCATTCATTCTACTTTGTAATGATCATTTTAACATATGAACTTTATTCTTGTTATTATTATTACTGAATTGATTTTGGAAGAAAAGACATTGGTTTGCATTTTAACTAGTACATATTGTATTTGTTTTTAATAGTGATTTATGGATAACAGTTCAATAATATTGAATACAAATGTACTTAGTCTACCCTGAGATAACCTATCATAACTTAAACTACAATGAACATGGGATATCAAAATCCTTGGCGGACAATATGAGACATATTTAAAATTAAGCAATATTGTTATTACTTATAACAAGTATTATAAAAATGGTGTTTTGTTTGTTACCTTATCTTGTCAGTGTTAATCCTTATAAACATAAAACTACCACACGCGTAAGATACTGTTGTACTGTGGTGGAGACCCCTGTTGGTTTACTGCCTTCCTTGTTGTATTAACAGCTCAAGATAAGTCACCGCAAAAAACTGATTCACCACTAATGGAATTTATGAGACATCTTCTTGGAAATATTACTACCTAGTTATTACGCTATTTTACAGCTCTGGAATCCTTCTCTTGATTCTGGATACGATGAAAACTCCTAAATACGTACCTAGGACACCCTAAACACTATTTTACTGCTTGATTAAAACCACTAGCTCTTGAAATTCACTATTTTATATGATATAACACCTTGGAAATACAGGTGATTATTGTTATGTCCAAATTTATAACATTCACTTCAATTTTACTATATTAATTACTAGTTTTCTTGAAGAGAAATCTGAAACGTGGCTACCGTATTTAAATGCCTTTATGAACTTCTCTATCCATATAAAACTAAAGAAGTCTCTCCATATAAAACAAAAAATATTTCACATATTTTTAATCTTTGCACCGTTGTATACACTTCATTTTTGCTATGGACACATACTTCCATTTCAGCCATTTTCCAAAGTGCGCTAGTCGATCGGTCACGGGGATGGTGACCGATCGACTAGCGCACTTTGCTCCGAGTTTATAATCTCACATACCGTTTTCAGAGATGCTTCAATGTACATTTATTTTTAATGAGGCGTAGTTTAATAAGTTTTTGTCTTTGATAATTCATGATACGACATGCCGAAGCTATTTCTGTTGTCTTTTAAATTCTCTAGCGAGTTTTAACTTAGTTATTAATATAAAACGGCGTTAAATCATGTGGTGTGGTGGCGTGTAGGTTAAATCATGTGGTGTGATGCTCTGTCTTTATTTAGCTTAGGCATGAAATTTCTGTAGAATTTTCATCGTAATGTGATGAGGAATTAGTTTCAACATTAGTTGCCTATAATTTTCAGATTGCTTTTAAAATATCTTGAGTGGAGTTGCAATTGTAATATTGCTTATTAGTTCCTACCGAATTTTACACGTAAAACTTTTCGTCGATCTATCGATTTCGCAAAGTGAATTAGAGGCCTGGGATCTTTCAAGTGTGCAGTGATGAAATTTGACAGACGCCAGCTACGGTTCGATAGAATTCTTGACGGAATTACATCCCCAAATACTAATCACATATGAGTGACATGAGAATTATATGTACATATATAAGTTTCGCGGTTTTACCAGTTCATCTACTTCAATTTGCAACAATTCCATTCAGATCGTCCCTTGTTCTACTTAAATTAAAATTTAATTAAAGGCAAAGTATTAAATTGTTTATAACGATATAATGTAATAAAATTTATTTCGATGATTATAGAACGTTCGTAGTTCTCATAACGCTCTCTAGAAAATTCCCACAATTTTTCACTCATCCATTTTCCGAACTTGGTACATTATATTGCATTTGGTGGTACTAGTTTCTGTGCCTCTACTGTGTTAGTGTACATCTACCATACTGATCAGTTACCTCACATCAACATAAAAAACATTGCTTCCTTTAATGCAATTTTTGGAACAGATGATCGTCATTGTTAATTTGTAGCTTCAGCACTGAAACTCATTTTCTGCCTTTCTTTTACAAACTGGGCTCCCGAAATCATTATATTTCTATATTACGGGTAGGCCCGTAACAATGGTCCAGTCAATACGTGAATCAAGAATCAATTTACATTAAATTTTACAATTTTGGGGTTAATATTATTTGTTAAAGTTTCGTCATTATATAAAAATTTAAAGAGTAAAAAAATATTTTGTTAATAATAATATGATCTTTATTAAACACAAATATGTTGTTGCTGAATAAATTTACGTAAATAAAGTCATTTAGTAATTCGTAGTTTTGTTGATGAGGTTATATACCGATCCTGTGCGACAGTTTTCCTCGTTTTGGAAGCACCACTGTGGTTCGATAGCGTCAGCATCAATTCCCAAGGTAATCAGTCGCTCCCTATGAACCAAGAACCTTTCCTCTGCATCTTCCCAGCCAGTTGTTGGTTCGGTCCAGAAAACTTCGGCCATTGCGGATGCTCTGGGCCACAAGCGACCATCTACAGATGCCGAATCGGCTTGTTCCGTCCATAAAGTGACCTCGCCACCCAAAATTTGGTCTGTCAAGTTACCTGAAAATTTACATTTCATTTCAAAATTGGTGCTTTATATAGACGCTCTTGAGTATATTTTATATTATGTGTTAGCAAAATACAAAAATGCTTTCGATTTATTATATATTTATATAATAAACCATGTAATAAATTTCTTTATTACAATATAGGCAGTATATTTTATACATTTCAAAATATGGTACAATTAATAAAAAAATAATTAATTAATTAATAATCGAAAAGATAATAAAAGAATATAATATTTTGACATTTCATCATTTCCAGTAAACTAGCTATAAGCGTATTGGCATAGAATTAATTAAATTGGAAATAAAATCTTCGTCCAAAATACTTTGGAAGATTCTATTTCCAATTTAATTAATTCTAGTGTAAGTGATTCTAGTAAGTTTGCTGCAAATGATGGAATGACAAAATATAAAATTATTTTATTATCTTTTCAATTGTTAAATAATTAATGTTAAGTTAATTAATTACATAATTGTTTTAAAAGTTAATAAAAACAACTTATTGTAGAACAATTTGTTTGTAATTTTAAAGAACTTACTTAATAACACACAACTTAATAAAAAATAATTAAATTCTAGTCCTTGACCCGATTTTTATGATGGCGACTATACCTGTGTAGGATTTTTGGTAGCCTAGTAACTGGATACGGCTCTGTTTATTTATATAACAGTTGAACTGAAAATAATTTAGAAAATTGTTTAGAAAAGACATTTTAAATCGCTCGAGTCCTTTAAAATACAAGGAAAAATAAAAGAAGGTATGCGAAATATTTTATAATTGAGGAGTGTCAAAAAATGCATGAAGAATTGATGAAAGTGTGATGCTAGCGTATTTTTTTTGGAAAGGTAAGCTATTCTCTGTACACATTTTAGTGTTTTTCACACGTCTTTAATTATTTTACGCAAAATCTCTAAATGCGTACAGTTGTTACGTTAACTTTTCGCTAGTTCACATAATTTCAATATTCGAGAGTACTTATACTGTAGGTATCTATGTACTGTACATTCTATGACAGGTATATAACGAAACGCGACTATGCGCGCCCTCTGTCATCGTTATTGACTCTGGTATAAATTCTTAGTTTTCTTTGCGGCATTATCGATTTACCATAGACCATTAATGACATTTCTATGTGGTAAAGGGCCACTTTAATAAAGAATTTTGTATTTAGTAAAATTATACGTTATCAGACAAAATGCGAAAAAAATGTATCAAATAATACCTGCAATAGAAACTGGTGTGTTATCGTAAACCGTCTGCCAACCAATGTAAGGAGAACACCAGTTATTTCCGTTAGTAACCCAGCCAGCAAATCCACAATCAAAATAAAGCGCATCGTAATTGCTTAAAATTAACTTGTATCCTTCGTCCAACAGATCGGTAATCTGTTCGTCAGTTCCCGAAGTCCAAACTTGAATTATATATTTGTCTACCGGAAGGTAACTTGAGAGATTTTCTTGTTGCGTTAGTGCACTGGTCCACAATATGACTGGAATCTCCCATCCAGCCTTTGCATATACTTTCTCAAGAGCTTGACTCTGGAAGTAATTCCAGAGATTCAGAAAATCGTCCGACGTTCTTCCCCAGCCCTGCTCAGTTGACATCCACTCTACAATGCTGTCAGTGGCGTTCCAGCAATCGTTGTTTACCTCATCACCGCCCATGTGGAAAAGGTCTGGTTGGAATTGGTCGAGCATATCACCGTATATATCTGAAGAAAAAAAAGGTGAGTGATTGGTTTGGGTGATGAACATTTGCAAAAAAAGTCTGCTCATATCATATATGGTGCGTCCCCGGATTGAGGCGATGATATGGCAAAATATACTATTTTTATAGGTATTATGATAAGATATTTTCTTCATGTATCGATTGAGAGCAGAACATCCAAAAATATTTAGCGGGTACATTTGATCTGTAGGCTTCCGTCAATGGTATGGTCACTTCCGGGCTGTTTGCCACGTCGCGCGCGTCGTCGGTTTATGGGTATTGACGTTTCGAGAGTCATATCGCTCTCTTCTTCTAAATCTTCTAAATAATCAGAGCGATATGACTCTCGAAACGTCAAGAACCAGAAACCGAAGACGTGGTAAACAGCTCGGAAGTGACCATACTATTTAGCTGATAGCTAAACACACGTTCACAGGAAAGGTGCAATTAATTTTCCTGTCATTCCCTTTACTTAATATAATCTTTTCCTCTGTTTTATGACTGACATATTATCATTTCGGCAAAATATTTTGCACTCCAAATTTGGCACAGAGGTAGACCGATGTAATATGATCAAATTTGGATGTGGAGCCATAGGCCAACTGCCCCCTGGCGGCCGTAATGTCTATTTTTGTAAGTAGGTAGTAGGTTTGTAGGGCTGTACGTACAAGCTGTGCAGCTTACAAGAGGCGTGTGACTTTGTCGCCGGCGATGGCAGATACTGGATACAGAAGTTCGATGTCCAGGGGGCAAGGCAGAACTCCTGGTGTTAAGATAAGCAGGATGCACACAGGCAGGCTGTGTTCAACGGGGACAATGGATACAACTGTCGGGTGCAATTCGTCACGAACTACACGAGCTCGAAGGTTAGCTAGGAGCGTGATGACCTCACGTCCTGTGAGGGCAGGTTAGGCGGGTTGTCTGAAGTGAAAGGTTCTCGAGTCGAGAACGGCTTGAATGTCGATCGACGAGTTTGAATACTTTGTCGAGGATAGCATAGGGAAAAGAACATTGGATGGATGCCAAAGAAGAAGTGGTGAATACCTAGGGGGTCACGCAAATTGATACGTTGCCGGGAACGTAGAGAGAAGAATAAATATGTGTATATGTATGTCAATATAATATAACGAATGGAGAATTATGGGGCCAGTGAAATTTATAAAAATGAAGACTTTAATGTCACGGCCAGAGAGAGAGAAGGTTATAAATCGCCTGGTCGCGTTTAAGAAAGGAGACTGGAGATCAGCTTCGAAAAGGTTGTGCTGGTCGTTGTAGCTGGTCGAGGGACGTCTGAAGAACGATAATAAATCTGGATATTTTTCATTCGCTCTGGAATGTGGCGAATGCAGTGAACGGGAATATATATCGTCCTCCTAAGAGACCGTCGAGAGGCCGTCGAGATACACCTTCCAGTTCAAACTGCAATGAAATCCGATGTCTAAGGGCGTCGTGAGAGAAGTTTGTAGTTTTTAGTAGTTTCATTTGGTAGGGACAGCATGGTTTTTGTGCGATATCTTGCGAACTGTTTGGCACCTTGCGGTCTGTTTTGGCACCTGGCCGACGTTAATTGGAACCTCGTGGTTCAGGTGGCATCATGTACGTCCAGGAGCGTCGCAAAGGCGTCGCGCCGTTAACAGTTCTATCTATTTATGTTGAGAATACCGATACCGATGATGACGAATAAGACCCCGCCCCTATATTTTCCGAATGCGTTGATGAGAAAGCCAGGATCGTCGATACAAAGGAAATTATAATGTAGCAGGTTTGTTTGTATTATGTAATATCAATTATTTATTACTGAAAATGTAAGATTATTACACTTTATTTATATCGCAATCAGGGGCAGATCTACTGAGACGCAAATGACGCACACGCGTTGGGCCCCATGCTAGTAACGCCTCTTTAAAATTAAAATTTCAAATAATGAAATGCGTAGATAATCAGAATTACTTAACAAGACCTAAGGCACTTTTTGAAAGATATTGGTGCCTCCTTAAACAATACCCCAGGTAAGTCAGATGATAATGCGGCAAATATGGGCGAAAAGTATGGGGGATGGCAAGCGCTTTTAAAAGCAGACAACAATTTTCAAATTTTATGCGGTGGGCCGCACATTCTCTAAATTTAGTAGGACAAGTTGTAATGTTATATTAGAAATCATGGAGTATTTTGGTATTTGTAACAACTTTATATATTTTTTTCGGTCTCATAAATACCTTGCTCCACATAAATACTTCGAAGAACATATTTGACGAGGAAAGTGAGGAAAAACCTTATTGCAAAAGGGAAACCAAAGCCTTATTTAATATGATGATTAAACTGGAAACTGCTATTTTAACAATAGTGCGGGAAGAAATATTAGGACGCTTCAACAGTAAACAAAAAATTACAAACCCCTAGTTTGGATTTAACCGAGGGATATTCTCTAATTTCGTCGTTGAACATTTTCATTAGTACTCTCAGGGAAAATTACGAAAAAAAATTGATAAATATGAAGCAAAAGCTCATAGTTCAAGTACGATAATTTCTGAAAAGTATAGCAATGAAATTAAAAGGATAAAGACAAATATATTTTCAGATGGAGAAAGAGGAAGAGAGTTAATAAAAGGAAAACAAAAATTTAGAGTAGAAGTGTTGAATCTATTGATATAGTGAATAAATTTATATTTTTGGTAGACATAGGGAACAGATCTTTCAAACATGGGTATCAAAAGTATCGAAAATGCTACTTCTTAGTACAACGAAGATATGGAGGAAGAACTTATAAATTATTGCATTCAATTTAAGGATTTTTGAAAACCTCTTTAGATGTAGAAGGAAATCAACTTCTTCCCCTTCCCTCATCTTAAAAATTATATATAAAATAAAATTAATTTTGGTTTTCCCTAATTGGTTAGATTGGGGTATTTTAAATTTTTTTCTAACTGTACCAATAGCGAATTGTGAAGCTGAAAGAGATTTCTCTATATTAGTATTTATAAAAAAAATACAGGACCACAATGAGAGAGGAGAGACGTGTAGTGTCTGTCAATTTTGACCATAGCGAATGATAAAATATTTCTTATGACGAGGGTAATATGCTGAAAAGAAATGCAGGGAAAAAACTTAAATTTAATATAAGTGGTTTCGAGAGTTGTTTGTTAATTTAAAATGCTGAAAGTCTAGATACGCTCCTGATCACAATTACATATTTTTTAATAAAAAAAATTAAAACATCACTATGTGGACTGCTTATTTGTTTTTCCAAAATTTTTGAGGAAACAATTGTTAGCCTGCGGACATCCCGCTGACCTCAAAGTAGAGCTAAATAAATTTACTACAAATTCAATATATGTCACTTTCCTCGTAGGTATCTTTCCCGGCATTTAGTAAGATATATTATCAAAACGAAACCATTTCACTTTTACGACAAAACTGATAATATTTGAGGAGCTGTATCTCGGAAAGTTTTGAACGTTCAGTTTGGGCGTAAATTGTGACAAATAGAATCTAAAAGGATAAAAGTTTTTTTTAAGTAGGACGCATACTTCAGGCGATATTGAGAAGAAACTGAAACAACTGCAAAATTTTCTTTGTTTTTTGGGCATTGCGGAACTCACAGGGGTCTTTCGAAGCTAAAAACTTGGTTTCGTACTATTGGCATATGTCCTAACAATATATTAAAAAATTAGCCGTACATGACCATTTGCAAGGTCATTACTTCCAAGGGGAAATTAAAAGCAACTGTATCTGAACTGAGGCACTTACCTTCAATGGTATCGTACAAGGCTGATTTGGTAGGATCCAATTGTCCGCAAGGAGGTTCAGAGCAATAATTCTGCCAAGGCTGCCAGTTCAAACAAGTTATCAGATCAGTATTCTGCCAACCCTCTCCAACATGAGCAGGTGCATCAAATTCTGGTACAATGCGTACACCCCTTACAAGTCCATATTGAATAATTTCTGCAATATCGCTTGCATTGTAAATTTGTCTAGGTGAATAAGCTCCATATTTAGAAAAATCTGGTTGGGATGCAGACACATAGGGAAAACTGCTGGAATCTGTAATATGCCAGTGGAAGGCGTTGAGTTTTGAGGCACCCATGCCTTGAAGGGTTCTCTTAATAGCCTTAAGGTCAATATAATTTCTCGCGGTATCAAGAAGGATTCCTCTATATGGATATGCTGGTCCATCTGTGATTGTAACGTTCTGTGGTACTTGAATTTCATCACGCAAGTCATCAAATATTATCAACTGACTGAGAGTAACCAGACCATATCGTGCTCCGAAAAATGTTGGAGCTGTGATGAGTACTGCCAACCCGCTATCCGAATCCTCAGAAATTTGTAATACATAGCTCTCATCTGTATCTAATGTTAGATTGCTAATGGTTGTATTTTCTATATCGATAGTAATAGTTACGGATATTCCATTACTTATATTAACACCTGTAGGTATGCTAGCTTCTAGTTCTTCTTGAAATATCGTCACAGCACTTTGAATTAATTCGGTAGATGGTGTGTCCGATACGATGCCTTCTATGTCAATGTCGCTTATGCTAATTGTGACTATATCGGTGCCAATGGAGACGTTACCTGTTGGCTTTGGCCAGATTGCTCCTGAATCGGAACACAACAGCCTACATCCCGCAAGGCTAAGTGCGGCATCTTCGGTCTCATTGGTTATTAACGTCTTCTGGCAGGAGCCTAACAGACATTCCCATGCCCAAACTGAGTTTAGGGCGCTGTAATAAATGTATTTACATTAGGAAACTCAAAATATTGAATCCATTAATATTTTTCATGAGTAAAAGTTATCCAGTCTTTGAACGTAAAAATAAGCGTAAAGTAAAATTTTAAATTAAGCTAATCTTACCCCTGAACTTGAATAGTGACATATATAAGCCCGACTTGCGCTTTTTGTTTTCAAGGTGTGAAAAATGCCCCTTCGAGAAAAAAAAATTTAAAAATACAGGTTTAAGTATTTTATGGATTTACATCTTATTAAATTATGTAGAATAAAGTGTCTCTCATATTCTCGACCATTACGATTTACGCTGTATTCTAAATTTTATACCCTTAAAAACCACCTTCTATGCTTAAATTAATTTTAAAAAAACAACGATTAAGGAGAGGTGCACTATAATGCAAATTTCAACAGTTATATCTCCGTTAATTTTTATCCTACAGAAATAGAAAAAAATTTAAACTTTTATAAAGACAAAACTTATATTTTTGTACTATCCTTTCTAGTGGGAATGGATGGGGTTTAGCGCTTATTTTTTTCTTAAAAATTAGAGTTACCCATCGTTTTTGCATCGTAACTCGTTATAATGCTTATTATAAGTTATAATGCGATATTAAAGTAACTGCGCTAATTTTAAAGGTCTTACCAAGTACTAAAAAATGTTCCATACGTTTTTCCCGAAAAATGTTTTCGGTTATATAATGTAGAATACTTCTAACCAAGTTGTTGCAAAAAAGACTTCTTCAACGAGCCATAACTTTCTTTATTTTGACCTAGCGCATTCATAGAGAAACTCTCTTTGCTTTCTTATAGACCTCATTTCTGGTTATCACAACTTTTTTGAGAGTACGCGAAGTGTTCGAGTTATTCGCGATTAACGGTACAAACACATGCATTTTTAACACCTTTCCATGGCGAATAACTAAAAATATCTATAAAATTATAAAAAATATATGGAACTTTAAATTTTGTCCCTCTATCTATTTCCATGGAATTGAGTGAAAATATTTCCACCCCCGACAAGGGGAAGAAGGCAGCTTTCAAGATGGCAGCTATAAGTCGACTAAAAATTTTGCTATTTAAGGTTTCATTCGATTCAAATATGTATATCGAAGGTTTTTAGTGGTAGCAGATCACGAAATAGCGGATACAAAATTGGAAATTAATTTTTTCTTCGTAAATACAACTTTCTACAATTACGTTTTTTTCCTAATTCGCAATCTATTTGAGCCTGGCTACTGCGAAGAATCCTGGCTTACTACTCCTGTAGAATGTTTAAAATTTTATAATTTATTACTGGTTAGTGGTTTTTGTACTACAAATTAGGTAGTTATATAATACATAATGATAAACAAGGAACAATTCATATTTTAAATAATAGGAAATGTAAATATTTAGTGCAAAAATTATTTGCTGGAATATGATGTGTATCTTATCAATTATATACACTTCACATCAAAATTAACGTACCATTTGAAAATATCAAACTGAATTTTCTAGCGCAACGTCAACCCGATTTCGATGATTTTTTACGTGTAGCCTTCCTACTTCTTCAGCAAGGATACTATGGTAGTATCTCAAATTTGAATTTCAGTTTTGAGCATACACAGGATGTTGCAATGAGTTTTTTTCATGAACTTTGCAACACCCCGTGGAATGCTGTGATTGAAACGGAATATTTTCAACGTCGTCAAGCGAGGCGACCAGCAGCTAATAATTTCTAAGTTTCCGACCCAAACTGTCCCACAAATGCTCTATAGGATTGAGCTCCGGACTACGTGGCGGCCAATCCAGCGTTTGAATGCCCACCTCCTGTGGATATTCCGGTACTATACGAGCCACATGCGACCTTGCATTGTCATGCATTAATAAGCCAATTCTCAAGACAAGACACAAGACGCGCTCCCAGTTCTCAAAATTCCAATTCACAAGCCTCTCAGATATTGCACCTTAGGTTAATCCTTCCCCTGCCAATGTTACCACTTCACACATTCATCACGGTTCAAATTTCTTGTTTGCCGCTCCATTTCGAAACTACAGACACTTTAAACTTCATCAGCAGCGACCCAAATTAAACAAAATTGACGTTTGCGATTTTTACGGTTCTTATTTTTGTTTTCTCATAGCCGCCTTTCTTTTTACAATGCTGCAATTTAATTCAAAACTGACATGTGGCCGATTATCGTATATACTGTATTTTCATTTTAGATGTGTATCTTCTTGAATAATACAGATAACGGGTTCAAAAAGAACGAAAAGTTTTGAAAAAAATTGCGCTACAGTTTAACATCAGTACACACCGACAGTACACACAGTTTTCATCACAGCATTCCACAGGGTATTGCAAGTTAATTTTTTTTTACTTCACTGTAGCACCCTCTATATGTTAAAAACTGAATTTCGAATAAGATATACTACCATAGCGCCCTTGCTGTAGAAGTATGCTACAATTAAAAAAAAATCATCGAAATCGGGTTGACGGTGCGCCAAGAAATTCAGTTTGACTTTTTCGGTTTTTCTAAGTGGTGTGTTAATTTTGATGCGCAGTCTAGAAATAGAGAATAACTACAACGCAATTATTTGAAAAAGATTTATGTAGCTACGAAATAAAACATATAGTTATTTACTTATCCATTTCATGAATATACACAATTATATTACAATTCTATTGGAGCATTAAAAATACCAAACGCTTTTTTGATATTCTTACTTATAGAAATATAAAAATATAAATAACTTAGTTTTGAATAATTAAGCATCCGATAGAATTATAGGACGTGGGCACATGGAGTGTGTCATTACATGATTATATGTATGTACCTTAATATAGATTGTAGATATAATATACAATGATTTAAATAGTAATAATTTAATATTAGGAAAAACGAGAGTCAAACCTAAAAATATGTATCTATCACACAAGAGCATTTTTTTATTGTAAAATTCTTATGAATTAAATTAAACCTAAGAAGTTAGAGAAGTAAGAGAGTCCAACCTAACAATGTATATCTAACACACAAGAGCATTTTTTATTGTAAAATTCTTATCAATTAAATATATATATAAACAATTACCTTATAGTGCCAGAAAATCCTAAAAGTAATCCAAAAATGGATAATAAAGCCAGGCCTCCCATATCTGAAATAAACAATTTATAATATGAAAAACTATATTTATAGTACGTTGCCATAGTACTCTCTTAGTTTGCATTCATATACACTGGTACGCAAAATTAAAGGATAAGATGGATTAAAAACTAACTGGCCGAATTTTAATATTATATTTCTTTTTTAGACCGGGACATGATGAAGGATTATTTTCTTCGATTTTATACAGCATGACTTTTGGATACTAGCTCACTAACGGCGCTGACGTCAATATAACGTTGTTCTGATAACATACTCATATCTTCACCAACGTTAGAAATCATACGTCAATGTCATCTGACCAAATCGGTTTGTATCAATGTGAGATATATACCTAGTGTTCGTAAAGAACCAGGTTGTTTTGAGAATCGCCCTCAATTGTCACATAGGTAATTAAAATGTACCAATAACAAAGACGCGTTATCTTATTGACGACCAATGAAATCTCGATATAATGGATATTTTCTGTATCTAAACTACATCCATCCAACAAACGGAGTGCATCAAAACAGTGATCGATGAGTGATCAGCCACCAGCCACGTTCGACGCTAAATTGCTTGATTGGCTAAAGCTGACATGCCTTCAACTTTTGGCGAATAACATTTTGTTTCAACCAGTCGAGTCGACGGAATACTTATTGCTTTATCGTGATATTGTTTTCACGGGTTCTGTTGTTTGGATGGATGTAGGTAGTTTAGTGTTTTCTTTAGCAACAAGCGATAATCGATAATATTAACACAAAATAGTTACAAAATTATTATTAATAATACTTTGGGTCATTTTATCAATTTCAGCATTAGTATTATCTAATGATTTGATTCTAACCGCAAATATATTTTAACACTTTCTTTTATCGATACGAAACAAGTGACAACTAGACACTGCAATAGTCAAAATGTAATAAATATATTTTTGAATCAATTTCATAAGAAAATTGAAAAACATGTTCTAAAATATAAAAAGAAACAATAAGCAAAAATTTATAAAAAAAAACAAAAGAAAATTACAATAATACTGAACAAAATAATAACATTGAAAATTGGGTGGAAAATATTTCATATACAATAATCACAACTAACGTTTAAAGAAATATTAAATTTAGGTCCTAACTTGTGCATGAAAACAAACAAAAATAACTTACCAAATTCCAAATAATATAATCGTAAATGTTGAAAATAAAATGGAAACAACTAAATATTATTAAAAAAAAACTAAGTCCAAAATTAATAACGTAGTATATAATTGTAAAAATAAATAAAATAATATAAATGAATCCGTAAAACAATTAGAAAAATAAATAAAAAATAATCACTTATAATACCACAAGAGCTTCAAAATTATCGGGTATTTCCCGATAGGTTCGTTGCAAACAAATGAAGGAGTCAAGTTTTTCAGGTTAAAAAATCACGAGCGCGAAGCGCGAGTGATTTTTCCTGAAAAACTTGACGACTTTATTTGTTTGCAGGGAACCTTGAGGGAAATGCCAGATAATTTTGAAGCTCGTGTGGTATTCGGGGGATTATTTTTCCGTCTGATTCCACATTGTTTTTATTGTACCTTCCTTATAGTCTTCTCCATCCATTTTCTTCATATTGTAAGCGTAATCTTTCATAATGTTTGCCAATTGCGCTTCACTCGTTTCAGCACTTAATGTGTATTCCCTCTCAGTACAAAAAGTAGTAAATTGGTTCCAAACTGTTTTTTTTGCCTTCTCCGTATTAATGGGAACATTTCCTTTGACTTTTTTATCGATGGTGGACAGAGAACAAACTCCAAATCGACTCATTTTCATGCAAAATCTCCAATTTTCACAATTGAATTCAACCTGTCAGTTTGACGTGTGGTTAATTTGACTGGATTATGTTTTGTTGTTTATATATAGCAACTACCAGAGAAAATAATCAAAAAATTATCAGTATAATACCATGTAGGTTGTACCACGTGACGTCGAATGGTGCAATTCTATTGGTCGATATTTGGGTCGGAAAAATAATCACCAAAATTTTCAAAATCAAACCATAAATTACTACTCTCAAACAAGATAAATCACACAAAACTGTAATCAGGAACACAAGTGATTACAAAGAAAAAAATACTAATTAGTTAAATGATAATACAACATATCAACGTTTAAGAAATAATCCAACAAAAAAAAATCAAACTGAAAATATAAATTTAATTTAAAAAATTGCATAGGTACTAAAAATATATCACAAAAAATAGAGCTATTACTTTAAACACTAATAATTCTCTTGCCCTAAATTTTATGGTCTACCAAAACTACATAAACCAAATATTCCATTAAGAGCTATTGTTTCGTATACTCAGTACCTAAAGTATATTTAAGTATATTGAACATATTATATTATATAAAAGCATTAGGCATACAGTTATCCCGAAGATGTTAAACTTTAAAAAGCATAAAATCTTGTGGAATCTATTAAAACAACTACTTTTCCTAGCTATATGCTAGAAAATGTTCAAATAGAATTACTATTTTAATGGGCGCCACTTATGAAATGAACATTATTGAAATGAAGAATTTTGATTTAAAAATTATAAAATAAATATAAAATTTGAAATTGATTGGCTTGGTCAATCACTGTATATTCCAGAGCAATGAAACATTTGTCTCAAGGGGACTTGAAAACAGACTTGCGTTAAGTGGTGAACTTGTTGACTTATTTTAATTTATTGTTTATCTGATTGGAAAATATCTGTGGAAAAATCTCATTCATTTGCTTGGAAGAAAAGATTGTATCAAATTTTGATACAAGTGATAATGATGTTTATTATAAAATCATGTGATTATATTCGTATTTTACAATAACGCGTGCCACTAAAATTTCTTAAAAATTATTTGAACTATATATCTCAAAAACTATAAATTTACATGGGATATCAAGAATCCTGTGCCAACAAATAAAAAATATTGTGCAAATTTCCAACGGGAAAAGAATTCAATAAAGCATGTGGGTTATAACCTTAGTCTCATTATGTTAATCCTTTAAAACCTTTGAGGTCAGTAACACTCGCGAACTAACAAACACTACACTTGTTGAACTGTTGTGATGTGATTCGGCATCTCGTACTTCTCGTCCAACTCCTCTAGTCTCGTTCTGGATGCAAAACAGCTGATGAATAATAATATCAATGGAGCAGCAATTACTTCCTCTTTAATTTATTTGAAAATTATCTGAGAATTTCTCTGGAGCTCTGGTACTTTCTATTATCTGATATTTTCTTGATGATGATGCTTTTCAGCCTGTACACACTTATGTACGATGAACAATATTTAAAATATTACTAGCAATAGTTTGTATTTACGGCTGGTTAATTTTCATACTAGATTTACATCTCTTATTTTAAAATACAAAATTTATAACAATTTTTAAGATATATCAAAAATTACGTGGCTACCTTTTGATGCCTTGGTGTCGTCTCTCTCGTGGTTTTTGTTTGTAGGCAAGGAAGTCTGTTTATTTAAAACAATGCACTGTTTCCTGGTTGCTACCCCTACTTTTAACACAATTCATTTTAATCTACCAATCACATGAGTTCATAATTTATACTCAAACCTTATCACAATACATATTTTCAAGCAGTACATATGTTTATCTATTTCATATGTATCTGATGGCCTTGTAGCTCCATTTTGAACCACCTCCCTCCCTTACTGTCTGAAATACGTTTTTCTTCGAGACTATAAATGCGTTATAATCTCGTTAACTACTTTTTTGTGTGTTTGTATGGCAATATTACTGAAATTAGACTTACTTTATTATAACTATATGTTTGACAAATTACTAGGTTATATGTCGAAGCTATATGCTTTTTTAATTTTCGTATTAATTTATCACTGAAAATAGATTGTAGCAAATCACCGTTCACTTTACAGTTATATTAATATTTTTATTAATATTAGTAATTATTTATATCAGCAGAGGCAGGTGAGGTGATGATTGTATGTGCACTTCGAGATGAATACAGCGACGCGAACAATCGTTCCTCGAAAGTATCTCCTAGTAGTGGCGGCAGTAACAGGAGTAAAAAAGAAATGGGATAAAAATCCTACGAAATTGTGGAAGAGTTGGCTTTTGAGGTGAAATGTCTCATATCAATTTATGAAGCGGATTAATGTTACAAATTAAGTCAAATAAACAAATTAATAAAGTCCAATAAAAATGCTTTAAAATTCATCGCTGTGGTCAGCGCGCTTATGTAATAAGTACTGGCACCACTGGCGCTGACTGAAACGAACAGCATACATACTGCAATCTGTTATGTACACTCCTGTCCGTATGTACAAAAATTCTAAATTAATCTAATGAATTACACACACGTTAAAAATATACTATATCTATACGTATATAGTCCATATGGCAGGCATGTACTTACTCCTACTTCCAGTCACTGGCGTGATATATGTTCCTATTCTGCTCCCAACTTGTAAAAAAGATCTAGGTAAGCCGCCTAAACTATACTAAGATAAATTAAAACCTCGCTGAATTTTATATTTCATACAATCCTATTGATATGCAAATTCTATATTCCTATTCCTACCACTATGTGTATATAGAGTGCTTTCACAAGTATCATAATCTTTTATTAAGTATTATATACATAATCATGTAATAGGAAACAATTAAACAGTACTTAATTAATTTAATGTGAAAAACAATGTACTTAATTTAAAAAAAATAACCAAAGATGTATACGTGACTGATGTTAGATTTTATCTAACTATTAGAGCTACGAGGACATAATAAATTTTCCGACAAATGATAAACAAATTATAGTGATGTGATGTACCTAACTACCTAACAACTAGATAACATTTTTTAGAATATGCAATCATAGATTATATATATATATATATATATATATATATATATATATATATATATATATATATATATATATATATATATATATATATATATATATATATATATATATATATATATATATATATATATATATATATATATATATATATATATATATATATATATATATATATATATATATATATTAGCTTTGAAATTCTTTGCTATTCGTATTTGTTTTGTGAAAAGTAATCTTGGGTTTGTAGCATTTCATTACATAGAAATAAGCAAATAGACGAATAAGGAGGAAAACACACTTACCAGTGCTATATCTGGACACACATATGTGTGTCCAGATATAGCACTGGTAAGTGTGTTTTCCTCCTTATTCGTCTATTTGCTTATTTCTATGTAATGAAATGCTACAAACCCAAGATTACTTTTCACAAAATATATATATATATATATATATATATATATATATATATATATATATATTAAATTGAAATCAAAAGTCTTACGAACATCAATTAACAAAATTTTAATACTTTGTCGTTTTTTCCGACAAATGATAAACAAATTATAGTGATGTCATGTACCTAACTACCTAACAATTAGATATATATATATATATATATATATATATATATATATATATATATATATATATATATATATATATATATATATATATATATATATATATATATATATATATATATATATATATATATATATATATATATATATATATATATATATTAAATTAAAATCAAAAGTCTTACGAACATCAATTAACAAAATTTTAATACCTTGAGAAAATTATTATTGTAAATCTGATTTTTCTTAAATAAGTGTTTAAAAAATGTGTAAACATACTTAAAAATGTACTAATATTATTACATAGTCAAATGATCTACACATCATAAAATATAAAATAATATTAAATAACGTGGATTTGTTTGAGGGGATGAAATCTGTAAAAATAATTTAAATATATCATATAACATAAACCGGTAGATAAATATAAAAATAAATAAATATAACTTTTATAGTATATATTATAATATTCCTTATCAGTGACAGCAGATGTCAAAACATCTAGACAACTATGATATATAAGAACAGATTAGGTATTAAATATATAATAGGTATTATATATGTAGTAAATAATTGTAAAAATACGCAAATGACGTTTATTTAATTTTGTAATAGATTTAGAAGTGACTTAGAAATAATAGTGCTATGATAAACTTAAAAATAATAGTGAAATAAACATGAAGTGTCCACCTACAGAAACATTGTAAAATATCTAGTTCTCAAGAGGAAAACAAGGATCTTTGTTTAAAAATAATTTGTTGACTAGTAACCAGAAAATGAAGAAAAGGTGAACAGGTATAAATTGGTTTCGAAATATTATTAAGAATAATTTTAAACTAAATCGTTAATTTAAATTAATTACTTACACAAGAGGAAGAGCAAAGGCTATGCGGACCCTGTACGGAGGACGAGCAGTTCCATTTCCTGAATTTGGATGAGCAGGTCCAAATTATTTATGGTAGATCCATAATTCAATGAGCAATATAGATCCTGTATCCAGCACCAAATGAAACAGTCTAAAAAGAGAGGAATGTTTTAAAAATCACAAATATACGTACACAAGGTACTTACCATTCACATTAATAATGCTAACATATTAAATAGAAAACGGATTAATAAAAATCCAGGTACACTAAAGCTTTAATAAAAGATAATAAGCACTTAACATAGATAAATCTTGGAAAATATGAGATCCATATACCTATTGACAATCACAATAAAATGTATAATGTCGAATCTAAAACATGTTACTGGGGCCATTTTAACTTATAACTGATGTGTGTTTCATTTGAGCATAAAAGGGGGATCATTCAGCTTATATTTCTGCTTTATTTTGAATTTCTTAAGGTAATTTGAATAGATAACAAGGAAAACACTAATGTGTAATAAAAGTTGCATATATCATTCAACTGATACAGGTTTGTATAGATATGTATATATATATATATATATATATATATATATATATATATATATATATATATATATATATATATATATATATATATATATATATATATATATATACATATACATATACACATATATATACATATATATATATATATATATATATATATAAATATATTTCGTATCATATATTTAGCTGTAAAATAATATCTCTTTGTATGAAGATATTAAATATTTCTAAAAGGTTGGTATATTAATTATGTTTCCTACTTCTGTTTATAAAAATGACAATTTTATTAATCGTTTATAATAATTACTTCTTTTTCTTGAATTTACTGTGTTTTGATAACCATTGGATACTTATGCAAATGTGTGCATATATTTCTACATTGATAAAAGTTATAATAAATCTGTATAATGTTTCATCTTGTTTAAACGTGTGCACTGAATATTATGATAGCACATGCCCAGAATATTTCCATATCGTCCACGAACTACTGATATAAGAGACTTAATGCTGTTTATGGAATAAGGTAATATGTTAGCCAGGTCAAATAACATATATATTATGTTCTTTAACAATATATTATGTTCTTAAAACAGTTTAATTGTAACTGCCTGCTGAATAAGGTCAGTCGAGCATGTAAATACGTGTTCGTGCATTTCATTCCTCAGTCTAGTATTATGTAGTCCAAATTTAACTCACAAATATTTATTTCTCTGAATAGCAACTATCCCATTTTCAATTTAAATAAAGTTTAAAAAAGTTATTTTCACGATGAATGATAAAACAAAATTGCCGCAGTCGGTAGGATCTGTGAAAAGATCCAGGAAGAAATTACCTAACTGGTAGTCATTCGAACTAGAACAATAATAACATATTCTTGATATCTAACTGGAAATAACGAACTTCCGGAACAAGGAGTATTCCATTCCCAGACCATTCTCCAGAAGTACATACGACAAGCACATGTGCAACTTCGTGTAGATCTACTCCTAAGAATCATGTCGCATTCATTAAATTTACTATATGTATTGGGCAACTTAAAAATAAATCAAACGGATTATTTTTAAAACAGTTCTATATTCCAATTTAGCGAATACCCATCCACATTTTCTTTAATATTATTTATACATATTGGTCAGCTACTCCCTTCTGTAAGTTCCACGTAGTCCAATAAACATAACTACCCATGAAAGTAATTTTTTATCTGATTCTCTAAAAAAAATTGTGACATCTTGTTCAGCAAATATTTTTGATTTTTAGGTCTGTAACTTTCTGATTTCCGTTAGTGAGGCAGTTATATATGTACCTACTTATTAATGTTAATGTTTTTTCTAATTAATAAAGTACTCCTTAATACTGTGTAACTGTTTCCCTATCAGCGCGCCGCGCCGGTAATATCTCGGGCTCCAAACTATGTTTTTTTCGTTTACCGTTACCACGTTACCTCGAAGAAGGAACACTGGGGCCTTATATAGCTTCGAGTTGGATATCGAAATATCCGCAGGTCACGTGACAGGGAATAGGGAATATTTTCTTTTATAGTGAGAGAACTCTATTGTTTTAACAATTTATTCCGCTTAGTAAAGTTTCAAGGTCAATACGTTCTACTATCTAGCTGTGTAGAAGTATGTCTGTCTACAACTGGATAGGGTTGGAACCTTTGATGTAATGATAACACTCGAAGTAGGTAGTTTCCACAAACACCAAAACACCTTTACTTCTACTTTCTAAACTAAGTGTTTTGGTGTTTGTGTTATGTCTATCTATTAAGTGTTTTGGTTATGTCAATCTACATATTTTTATCTATATATATATCCTTATCTCTGTCAGTTTATATTCGGTTATATTTACGTAGGAATGCGGAAAAGAAAAAAAAACAGTTTAAAGCAAGCAAGGGTCATATGCCCCTGTAAATGTAAAAAATGTTCTATTTTGTTACACCTTGAATTAATAGTTTAATTTGAAATGGCTAAATAATGAGTACGAAATGTAATATGAGAGGTGCACTTGAGGATAAAACGCATAATAATGAATTAAAATACATGTTTTGCTTGTGTCTTTTTAGTTCTAAAAGCAAATAGTCAAAATAATAGCTATGTTAACAGAATTTTAAATCCATATCACGGAGACATAAACTAAAATCCAATATCCATACCGAATATTCTCCAGTTTTCGAGTATATGCATAATCGTAAATTTCACTAATCCGTTATTCAATGCACTAAAAGCACTTGAATAATTTTATTGTCTTTTATAAGGATACTGGATGGAGTTAATTAAATTTTAAAATTATTATTATTAAGCACAGAAACGTCATATCTGCCGTATTTTATGACCTCCATAAAAGAAAATATAAATTTACATCCAGGTTAATGTTTAGTTCAATTTGAATTTCGCGTAAATCTCTGGTTTTTGGCCTACTATTAAAGTGGAGCAATAACGACTCTAACATATTTTTTTGTTGAGGGTAATAAATTTCCCACATATTTATTAATATCTACTCTGTAGGGCCTTACTGAAATCTCAATATACAAGGAGGATTATAGTATGATCTTGCTTGTATAATCTAAGAGGACTTTTATTGCTTTAAACTTGATGTATTCCTTACAATATGATTTTTCTCGAAAATATTTTTATATTTAGCACAAAAATCGTATTTCAAAAAGTAAAAATTATAGAAAGTAGCCGTTGTTAAAATTAATGTTCACAAAATATTTTCCACTGTGACAAAGGCACACAAAGAATTTTTATAAAGTGACGTTATTTATTAAATACATTATATTTATATACAACTATTAAAAATCCTCCATAATATGTACTTACATAAGCAGTGTAGCGTTTAGGAGTAAAAACGATCTGAGATGTGGTTGCGTAGAATTATGCATTGTATACGATCGAGTACCATAGCAGTTATCCTAGCGTTATATTAAGTGAGAATAAAAGTGCTTTGTTAATTAAATTTAAAGTGTACTTATATCACAATTATAATATACTCGGTGCCATATTAAACCTCCTAATATGATTTTTAAAATGGGGAAGGAAGAAAATAAACCTAAAGCATCTGGAAAATGTGAGGAGACCTACCAAGCCATCCTCTCGAGTTAGTCTTAGTGTGTAAAGGAAACCAGAGCAGGGCAAAGGAAAAAAAAATCGACGAATGGAAATAGATAAGTAACCTTATAGAAGATAAGACACGAAATGTTAATTTCCATTGAATGTAATCGTGAAATAAAAAATTACTACTACTTTTGTGATGTATCCGTTCAGAACAAGTGAGTAAATTAAAAGTTAATTTCAATTATCTGAATAAATTTGTTCAGAGAGGTATCGGCTGCCATATCGTGAGCCATATTGTAAGCGAGTTGTTCACACTTTTCTATCCCTCTTATTTTGCTGAGAAAATAAAATAAAAATAATTCTGACCTTGACCTAGGTGCAGATTATCACAAATTTATTTAATGCCATATCTGTTAAAAATCTCTTGCCCCTTATCGATGGACAAATTATTCTACTACGTAATAAATTTGCGTACCTCAATGAGGCGCTTTCGTGAATTAAAATATTTTGTGTAAATTCTTAATTACGGTACACTTTAGCGCGAGAGGCTGAAATTAGCAAATATGTTTTATGAAACCCGCCTTTTCAACACCAAAGATCCTTTTGTTCCTAGACGCACCACAATTAAACGTAATAATTCAACCAATATCGTTTGAGTCATTAGCCTACACTACTCATAGGGCACTACAATTAGACGATGATTAGACAAAAGTCACCTCAATTCTATTCTCTGGCAGACAGCTAAGATTATCCTGATCCATAAACCAAACAAACCTTATACAGATCCCATCAGTTACCGTCCAATTAGTCTTCTCCCATTCATAAGTAAAATCCTGGACATCCTAATACTGCCACGCCTGCTGGAGCCTGTCGAGGAAAAGAAAGTCATAAGCAAGTTGCAGTAGGATTTTAAACCCAAACATTCAGCCGATCTTCAGCTGTTCCACATCTTTGAGTTTATAACCGAGGTCAATATACAGGGCGTGTCTCACTAGATCTCGATAAAGCCTTTGACAAAGTCAGATACCCTGGATTCTCTTATGTATACAAACTACGCATTGCGAAAATTCCAATTCTTATAATAAAAATTATACAATAGTAAGAGTCAACCAGGAAGGCTCCCATCTCCGCCCGATGCATTCTGGCGCCCCACAAGGTTCCTATTTTGGCACAACCCTATTCAACCTTTATACTCATGATATCATATATCTTACCGACCATGTATGTATGTATATATATGGGTCGGAGTAGTTTCATTTCCACTACAGCACTTAGGCCTCGTTAGGCCCTTTGTGCATACCTCCTTTTCACTTGAGTACTTCTCTTCAAACCATCCTATTTATGACGAGTGGCTTGGTGGTAACGTCTCTTTATAATTTTGATGTATGATAGGCCACCCAATATAAGCATAACACTAAACAGAGTAAATTAATATAGTCTCAAACCCAACACTAAAATATTTAGGCTTAACACTAGATAGAAGGTTCATATTAAAATTTAATACACGCCGATAACATAACTAAGCAAGCGAAGGTTAGAATTCGAAAACTTTTTCCAATTTTAAAAAACTGGACGGCCAAAATCGGAACCCTAATCTATAAATCCTATCCTCATCCACACCTCTTCCTTATGGTATTCCTTAATCACATCCCCCTAACAGAAAAAAATCAGTAGAGCAAAGCACTTAGTAGCCAAAGTAAGACTTAGCTCAAGAACAAGAAACACAACATTACATAGAATCACAGGAATCCCAACAATAGACCAATTCAGCGAAATAATATTAATTCCCAGATTTGTAAAATTAAAAGAATTACACACCACCAAAATCACACCCTTCAACAGGCCCTAATCCCGAAATTCCTCCAAATGCTTATTTTTTTTCATGCTTAGGGGCATGAAAAAAGGAATACAAAAAACAAAATAACAAAAAATAATACACATACAATATAAAAAATAAGATAATAAACAAATTGGAGAAATGTAAAAAACCTATAACAAACATAAAAATTTAGCTTCCTAGGTATATTAGCAATTAACCGTTGACTGTTAAATTTAGTTATTAGTTGAAAATGTTAAAAATGTTAATAATGCATTCTCGAATTTCAAGTCAAGTGTGCTGAATACTAATCACCCAAGGAACTTAAATTATTGCTTATCTTTCATGGAATAAGGTATCTTATCTTTTTTCCCATATATTCTATGTTATAATATATCTATTCTTGTGTACTAATTTTATATGGCAATGCACTCATTCGTATTATGTGAATTCAATTATAGAGCTAGGGCGCAATTTAGCCAATCTAAAGTGTTTCAGACAATATATTTTCTATTTTGATCAATTTTATATTTGGTGAGAAGAAAACTCTGAATTTTATAAATTTAAAAACAATCCAGTAGGTTGTAAAGGGGTCACAGCTTGTCACTTTCATAGCTTGTTAGTTTCATAATTATTGTATATATAACCTGCTGTGAAATGAACTTTACAAAACCAGTTGTCAAAACTGTCATCGATTATGAAAAGTGTCACTTTACATGTTAAAATTAGCAAAAATACATTATACGAGTACACCGTGTAGAAATAAACTCCATTATGTTACATAAAAAGCAGTATGCTGCTTAGGCGTAAAAACGAAGTAGATATGTAGATAAGTAGATGAGAGGTTTATCAATTTTTATATGAGAGGGTATTATCAGCATTGTAGACCATCAGATACCCTGGTAGTTTAAGTACGGCTGGTTGTTTAGTTCTCAATTGTATAATTGACAATTTCTGTATTAAATTAAAACATGGTGAAAAATGCAACATTTTATTCAATAATTCATAATTTTGGAAACAGACAAGATATCCCAGTTTAGTGTTCCAAAAAATAATGTGTAGGAAATAAACTAATCTTGCGGATGGACCGATTTTGAGTCACATCAAAAAGCTGAAACTCATCATCGAAAAAATCATAAAAAACGGGCAAAAAATAAAAAAGTTATACAAGATAAAATTTTGACCATATTTTAAGGTGCTCGTTTTTATGCACCTGAGTGTATAACTATTGTTTAGTTTTAGTTAAAAATTAAATTATTCCCATCAATGATAATATTTAGTACCCTATCAATATGAGGCAGCATTAAAGCATCATTTTATTTTAAAGAAATGATTCAATGCAAGTCCATGCTATATGAGAAGAGCTATGGCAATCGACGCAGCCGAGAATAATGAGAGAGCAAAGTCAGCACTAGTGGCCATATAAGAGCTCCATTACAGAGATGCATGCGGCTGATACATCACGACTGTAGAGGATTCGCAGCGGGGCTCTACTTCCGCCGGGAAAGCTCGAATCGACCACACACTGCTGCGCCTTTCCTCTTCCAAAGCCACCAATCGCTACAAATAGTTATGAATTGGATTCGATTTGACTCAGTTTACCCGTAAATTACACAGTTTATTCACCTACCCGCAAGGAAAAATATCAGGATGTTTGTTTTTCGCAATACGGGATGTTGGTGTGGCATTAATTGTTGTCTGATAATTCTCAATAATCGGTCATTTTGGATTGCGAAAATTTACATTTACTGGAAACAACAAATAACAAATGTACTTTATCCGTATGTATATGTAGAAATTAAAAGAGTATATACGTGAGTAAGTTAGAGTATACAGATTAATTTAGATGTTCTGAATGTGAATGTGAATTTCTAGTTCCTCTACACTGACGTATCTTATTTCATAATCGTTATCTATTACATGATCCGGGGAAGGAATATATCATCGGAGTTAAGTCAGGTGACCTAAGTATGGCAACCACCGAATGGGACCATTTATACCGAGTCATATTTTTCCAATATATATATATATATATATATATATATATATATATATATATATATATATATATATATATATATATATATATATATATATATTAGCTTTGAGGTTCTTTGCTATTCATATTTGTTTTGTGAGAAGTAATCTTGGGTTTGTAGCATTTCATTAGGTACATAGAGAAATAAGCAAATAATAAGCAATAAGCAAATAATAAGGAAGATACATTTACCAGTCCTAGATCTGGACATATAAACGGAAACGAACCACTTGTACAAGTTGTACAAGTTCTTTCACCTTCATTGTGGATCTTCAGAGTGGTGTACGACCTGTTTCATTTATATATATATATATATATATATATATATATATATATATATATATATATATATATATATATATATATATATATATATATATATATATATATATATATATATATATATATATATATATATATATATATATATATATATATATATATATATATATGTAATGTAAGAAGATTTTTTTTATATTAATTTTATTTTTTATGTGACATTAAGTATTTGATATTGGTTTATATATAATAGATACTTAATGTTTGTTTTCTTACGCTCCAGAAGACACTTCTTTAAATGGGCGCCAGTTTTTTACGAACAATAATTTTGAAATATCTGGGTTTTCTGTGTAGATGTGGATAGAAACACTTCTTATCACTATTATATTTACACTTTTATAAAAAAAATATTATGAATTTAGCATTCACGAAGTATTAGTTCTCATGGAATTGGACATAAGTTATTAATTAAATAGAAATATTATGATATATCAACTTTTAGAAGCCTTAATCTACCCTGCGCTGTCTACAATACCTTAAAATTAAAATACATGGGATGTAAAATCCTTCGACATACAATATTTCTTATATAGAAATTATTTGAAAATTTAGTGAAAAGGGACTTATTAATATTCGTATTTTTTATCTTTATATTATGTTAATCCAACACTCGAAATTTTACGTACTACTGCACTGGAAATTGTAGACCTCTAGCGACACTCTCTAGAAGCTTGATTGGAATTTTGTCTTGCCTTACGGGATTGTACTATCAGTTGTTATGGTTGATTTCTTACGCTTTATTTTATTTCACTGATTTAGAACACTATTTGAAACAGTTCTAAGAAAATAGGGATGTATCTATTTAGGAAACCACCTAAACTCTATGCACTATATATTAAACTATTACTTTTAACATCCCAATATAACAAGTTCAAATTATATTGAAATATTTCAAATAGTACATCCACTATGGATTGATGTATTTTGTTAATCATTCTTTTTACTTCAACTATTTTAACTGGAAAATTTTGAACAGAAAAAATACGCGTGGCTACTTATATGATGCCTCAAGCTTAACTTTTTCTTTGCATTTTTTAAAATGTCCATGTTTACTTGTCTCTACTTAAAATGTCCTTCTTGGTCTTTAACTTACTTTTCTGCTTAAACATTACACTTATCTTATTAATTAATTGTCTTTGGGGATTATATACACACGCGAAATCTCGTGATTAACTAGTTCCTAAAGGAGCGTTTTTCGTTTCTGTCGCTTCTTTTTATGTTTAGAAAGAGATTTATTAGGTTCAGAACATATTGTTTAAAGTTTAGTTTTTATGATTATTTAACGGTGCGAAAAAGCGAGTCACATCAGCGTAAGAGAGCAAAAAGTTGAAATTATTATGATTGTGGTACATAAAGAAATTAAGACACGAATTCTGGTGAAATAATTGAAATGCTTGTTTATTCAGGAATATGCTACATATTATATTTGTTATTATTCATACAATCAATCTCCTCCTTTTGCGTTTAGGTTGGCGCCCAAGACCGAGTTGCTCTGCTATTTCTAGTTCTCTGAATTCTTTATGTTTTTGGTTTCTTGAATCTTGAAGAGATTAAGATCTCTTCAGGTTCTGCAGTCTATTTAGCTTCTCCTTTCCCTTCATCATATCCATTTGACATCTTAATGTTCAGCAGCGTCTTCGTCAGTGTCAATTCTACGTCATTGGAGCAAACTTGACCTTCGCCATGGTAAGATGATGGAACATTTCAACCCATGTTTACGGCACCCGCATTTTCTCTTGGGTCCACCTCAACAACGATAAGATAATATTTTCAGCAATGCCGGCGGTGCAGCTTCTTTTTCAGTGGTTACTGAGAGTAAACCGTTCAGAGTGCGCTTCCACTCCATTCGGTTGGTTCCAAGTTAATATCTCCCCGTCTTTGTATTTGATGGTACACCCTGCATGCATGCTGTTGTGCTGCTGCATGAGTAGGTGGTAAAGAACGAAGGTTGAATGAATTTTTAAGCACAGAAATCTCCATTCATCTAAGAAATACTTATCTTCCTTTTGAGCTCCATACAAAACAATATTAATTTTTTCTGCAGCGGTTCCCAGGAACTCAGGGTGAGAATATTTGGAGAAAAATTGACCAACTATTGTCTTTAGAGCTGCACGTCTAACACATCTAACTACAATTATAAAATCGCATAATGTGTAAACAAGAAGTGTTGATAGCAGCGCGTGGCAAGCGACGGGAGACGGGCTCGCTCTTTTGCACTGTTCATCTTCAAAACTATTACACCAATCGAAAAATATAGAGCCCACTTTTATGTAGAATTTAGTGGCGAACAAATTTATATTCTTGATCTTTTGTACCATTATTAATATTTTCGGAGATATTTAAAAAATGCTAATATTTCCCCTTTCAACTGTTTAAACAATATCTACAAGAATATAAATCTCTTCCTAAATATAAAAAGAAGCGATAGAAAAAAAACGCTTCCTTAGGAATTATTCCATTAATCCGGTGATACACAACCTCTGACGAATAGGCTAAAGTCAAAAAACCAAAAAAGTTGCGAACATAACACTAATTTTCAATTTCATAGTAGGACCAAGAAAAATTGCAAACGATCTATGTAAAAATATATAGCGGTTATCATTTGAAAATACCTACCCTTATTGACATATATGTAAAAAGAGCGACGTTAAATTATTTTTCCATCCTAGTGAGCTAATTTATCCAGCATCAGAGCTTTAGTAATTGAGATAGTACAGACTTAATTTAGAATATCGTTTATTGGTGCCGTAAGCCGTAACGTATATAATATTAAACAACCCACTTTAATATTATTTTTGCCTCCGACAATATTGGAAATATAGATATTTTAAGCCTATTATTGCCATTTAATAGGACCATATTGTATAAATAGATGGGGGTTTTTTTATATATAACTGGCTTGTCTCTATTGTATTCCTTAGATATTGACTGAAAACAGCAAAACAAACAGGACTGGATGAAAGGAAATATCAATCCGTGTAGCATTTAGGAGAGACAGATATTATATTTACCTTGCTGAAGTTTGGCTTGATTAAAGGATGAGAGTGTGTGCGTGCGTGTCGAAAAATGTGCAGGTCGGTTTTCGATTCACTAAATATTTGTACGTGACGAGAGAGAGAGAGAGATATAGCGAATCGTCTCCCTTAAAATAAATTTGCCTGTAAACTGGCACATGCAATCTAGGCTTTCTACGCCCGCATAGCATTAGAGCAAATGCGTATACCTCTAGCTCGACCACGGAACCGCATCAACAGAACTGAATTCTAGACTTACTTTCCTAAGCAGATAGGCGTTATGATGGCAAAAAACCGCGAACTGCCGCAATGGCATACGGGGAATATTTCCTTGTATAATAGCAGTCCTGAGAAGCGAAACGTCTTTTCCATGTGGGGACACAAGATTTTCTAGTATGTAGTTAAATTGATTAGGATTATAGAGCTGGTTACTGTGATTATAATACTGCCATGCTAATCTGCTAGCATAATCACCTCAAGAGGAGCTTTTCTTAAGACTTGAAAAATTGAACCTACTTTTTATTTATTTTTATACTACTAACTATTTTTTTTTTTTAGAAATGTCATAACTCTTCGTATAAGGTTTACCTCCATATAGACTTTCAAATCATATCTATCATGCATATACATTCGTATCTGTATGATTTGATACAATAACAGATAACAATAAATGCCGCTAGTATCAGCATTACCCAAGGTGCACCACGTGGAGGTAACTAGTCGGTTTCTTTTATTATTTTTTTAAAATTTTTCCTTGTTTTATATTTTTTTTGTTTGACACTTCCAACACTTTTTCTTATCTTCTATCTACAATTTAGATTGCTGATAAGAAAAGACTCTCACTTACCGCGTGGCAATAACTAATCAAGGAAGGTATATATGAAAAGCTCCCCTCCCCTCTCGTTCCTTCGCTTTGTAAAGGCAAGGAGAGACAAAGAGAAGATACTAGAGTATTATGTGTATTTATATATTACATTCTCGATATATACATATAGCATATATGATTTGTACAGATGTATGATGGAATATTACAAGTGGAGGGTCTCAAAAGCAGTGCGTTTGGTCGTTTCACTCATCAGCTTAGTCTTTAAAAAACTTCAGGGGATCGCGTTTTCGGTCTTCGGGCCCATGGAGACTTTTGCTCAGCATCGAATTTTGGATAATGGCTTGGAATATGAGACATTTTCACAGAGAGCCATTTTCCGTATGTCCGTGCGGGGTCCCTTGTCAGACATGTTATGGACTATCTTCTTTAGGCAATTATGAATTAAGAATAATAAGACGAAGACAATATTTTACAAAAGTGAACGTGTGGTGCGTTGATGGCATTATAGGCCCATATTTTTACAATATCACCTGCAATGGAATATCGTACTTAGAATCGCTTGATACATTTTTTAGCGATGAACTTGAAAATTTACCATTACATTCTCGCCAAAAAAATTATTTACAACAGGATGATTGTCCAGTACATTGTGCTCGTGAGGTAACAAAATAGCTTAACCATAGATTGGATCCAAGGTGGATTGGTAGAAATGGTCCAATTTGTGGCACCAATGAGCCCTGATTTAACCATGGCTGATATGTTTCTATGGGGCCGTTTAAAACAAATTGTTTATGTTTCTCCAATACCAAATAAGGCATCAGGCTGTCCATTCAATATCCCAAGAAGAAACCATAAATTCCTTTAGATACCAAAGGAAGCAATTAGAAAATTGTGTTCAATATGGGGGTGGTGTTTTTGAAATTTAATATCTACATCATATTGCTTTGTTTACGTTTTTAGCTTAATTGCTGCTGTAATTACGTCTGTATTATATAAAAATTACACTTCAGTAAGACGTATTTTAGTCTTGTACTTTGTTCCTTCTACAACAATTTTTGTTAATTTGATTATGTTCATCATATTGCTTTGTTTGTAAGCTTAATTGTTATTGAAATTATATCCGTATTATTTAAAAATTACACTTGAATAAGACGTATATCAGTTTTGTACTTTGTTCCCTGTATAAAATGTGGTAGTGATATCTTGGCAGGATCGCCATGTGGTGGTGATTTTGTGGGATCACCACCACATGGGTAAACTACCCACGAATGGAGACACAGTCGCGCTACGTGTTATTAATTTATTTAACACAGTACATTATAACATTAGCCCAGCGACACGTACAACATGCAATGCTTAAGTGCTTACTTGTTTCGACGTATCAATGCCTCGACGTATCAATACATAAATTCTTCTTGTGACCTAATTACACTACTTTATATAATGTTCGACCAGATCAGTACAATGTGTACGTGACCCAGTTTCATTTAGTTGTTATAATAATGTTGTTTATTAAGTCGACTTAGGCCTTAAATATCCTAATCAGCATATTACTGTTTTATATACCTGACATTGTTTATTCGCTTATGCCGCAATGGTAAACAGAATAAGAATTAGTAGATTTGGGTAATATGGGCTTACAAAAATATAAAACTTTTGAAAACATGGCATCTTATTAATTTTTTCAGCAAAAACTTTAGTCAAGAATGCATTTTTTTCGCATATTGCAAAATAAGGTATGTTTACTTTAACGCAAAAAAAAATATTTTTGTGTTTTTGACCCACCCTGTACAACAAAATTAATATTCGTCATAGTGATTCGTATTTTCTAAACAAGCAAAAACTTAAATCAAGAATTTGTTTTCGTGTATTTCTCTTTTTGGTCAATTGGTTTTTGGTCGTCTTGTAAACTCAATCCGCGAATGTACTGTATAAAATGTATTATATACTGTTAAATAATGTCAAGCGGAGAAACTTTGGCAACCTCACAAATCGTCGGAGGATGTTACTATCTTATTGAAATTCTGGTTGTCAGGATTGTTAATGTAATACAATGGCATCATTGACACTGTCTTCTTACGTGACTGATGACGTGCATCGATGTTTCTTTTGAATCTGATATAGGTTTAAAAAGGGTCAACATATAATAGGGCTATAGGGCACCCGGTATAGCTAGAAAATCATGTTTGAAGCTTCTAAGTTTCTAGGAGCTTTCGTAATTTCCACATTTACAGGATGTTTCAGATTTTAATCGGGAAAATTTACCAGTCGATGGAACTCGCAAAAATAGTATGAAAAGATCATACAAATTTGTACGATTCAGAGCTTCATTTTCAAGATATATGGTAGGAATTAAAAAATAATTTTTAATTTGAAAGAAACCAGTGACGTACCATTTTATTTTTTCCTTAAAATATCAATGGCAATGTCCTGACGCACGGCACTGTAAAGAAATTACATAAAGGTTACATTGATAAATAATCTTTATAAATTGTTACTTCTCACTAAATTGAACTGCAATATTCCAAGTCGTTTTGAAAATATTAATTCCATTTTTCATTTTTTTTTGTATAACTTCAACACCTTATATCTCGAAAACGAAGCGACTGGTAAATTTTCCACCGACTGATAAATTTTCACGATTAAAATCTGAAACATCCTGTATATTAAATTATTACTCATATAATGCAAGCGTGAGTATTTCGTATTTAATGTATTCTAGGTGTGCATTTATTTTCCGTATTAGCGCTTGGCTAATACGGAGGATATTCATAATAGGGAATGTTGCATCGCGTCGGCGCGAGACATGAACGGGCAGATTTTATTCGAATAGGGAAATGCGGAGGAAAAGCGGGCATGAAAACAATGTTAGTGCAGAGTAGCGAGTAATACGTAATACATCATCAGTTATTAGTAAACTAAAATCCCCTGGAGAGTTTTATGATGCATTTTTTGTCGGCTTTTATGCTGAGGATCTGGAAGTTGCCGAGTATATGCAATTAAAGCGAGGTAATTATGGCGCCGATCTAGGGCAGCTATTCCGTTTAGAGTTGCTTCTCAAACAAATATTCCGCAGACTTTGCAGAAATCCATACCGATTTATTTATTTGAATTAAATTAACTTTCCGTAATTTGTGCACCATTGATTCCGTTTATTACAAATAGTTATTAATTACACCTCGGCGGCGGCGTCGGCTTAATCGAGATATTAAACTAGTTATCTAATGAGAAAATTGCTATATTTTGTAAAATTAATTGCTTCCTTTGGCTATTATAACGCTCCGCTTTGGCTTTAACTTCGAAAAGCCTTACGAGGATGAATCTGTATTTCCCTGTTAAAACCGATTAGCAGGATATCCCCTTCCGGGTTAATGAAATCAAAAGCCGATTTTTATGCAAATGTAGATACAAAAACCAGATGGAAAATAATTAGAGATGCAAATTATCCAGATAGCTAAATATATACACTGTTTATCAAAGATGTTTAATTAATGACATTGGCAGCACCAAAGATAATATTATCTTATGTTATAATATTATTATACATGTATTGTATATACTCCCAAATATTTGATTTCTTTTTAGATTCTTTTTATTTTCTTTGACGCTAAGGTTTCAAGGCTAAGTATTTAAATATTAATATTATCTTCGTTCTTCGGGGACTGAAGTAATAACTTCAGTCAGTTATGACAGGGACTGAAGTGTCACTTCCTGTCCTTCCAGAATTAAATATTGACGGAAATCCCGGAAGCAAAAAAATTACAAACAAAAGAATATTACACGTGTTTTATTGTTTACAGATTTACATAAATTAATGGTGTTACAGTTCGTCTTGTTGACCGGTTTTTCTTGGGTGAATGCAGCAGATAATTCATCTACTTCGGCTGCCCTTTTATCAATATCAGATACACCTTCTTCACTCATAAGCTCATGATACTAGCAATGACAATGTCTCCCAAAGAATCTTGTCAGAGCGCAATATTACTCTCGTTACAAACGTCTTAATCAGTGACTCGCATTATTTGCCTCGTTGTATGCTCAATAATTATCTGAGTATTTATAAATGTTTCCATGTGCTTTTTTATATTATGTATACTATTCAATTTCGGAAGTACGAAAAATATCGTATATGCCTTACGACTGAAGTACTTTCAATCCCTGAGGTAAATTATGATTGATTATATTATAAACCTTACCTTGGGGATTAAAAGTACTACTTCTGCCCCGCGGTATATAATATAATTTACTATTGCTGATGCTCATCCACAAAAATCAGTCTGAATTCATAATGCACTATGACATGAATCACTACAATACCAGGCAAGCGGGTAATCCTGTAGTACCTTTCATTACCATATATAAGCTACCCACTAGTCTATATAACAATTTAAAAAATTATTTTAGACGTGATGATGTAAACCATATGCCTGGCAGACAATTTCACTCATTCACAAAAAAATTTTTACTTGCACAGTGTTTTAATTCTATTGATGATTTTTTGTCTTTTTTTAATTAGTTTACTTTTTATATGTACCTACCTTTTTAATTGTATTTTTGATAAATTTTATGACCAGAAATGTACAACCATTGTATATCAAAAAGTCAATAAAGCATATTCTATTCTATTCTATTCTATATATTAGTTAGCCTTTGGGGTTTAGGGGTTAGATTTTGGGCTACAATTGATTTGATTTTTATTTACTAATATATTATTTTACTATATATTTTTATGTTATCTATTTATTAGTTATCTTGTTTTACTTATCCTCCTGATGATTGTCAAGTCATATGGGCCGCAGTTCTTATAAACAATGATTTATATTTTTTTATATATAGAATATTATTTTTTTATATATTCTTTTATGTATATATTCACTTGAACTATTTATATTTACTTTATGTAAATTTATATATACCTACATACCTATTTATATTTATTTGTAACATATTATATTTTGGATATTATTATTATATTAGGGCTAAAAAGAGGTCAAAAATAAGATTAAAATTTGTTTTTATAGCAACTTTTGTGAATTTTTTAATTATCTTCAATATGTGAAATCTATTTTATTGACTATATTGTTATATATTTGATTTTAATACACAAAATGTGAAGATTTTTACGTTGCAATCTTTTTATGAATACCTACTATTAGAATTTAAGCTTGATATTTATTATATGCACAAAAAAATAAATCCCAACTGATTGGTAGAGAGCAGGTTGAATTTAGGATTAATATTAGGATAAATATGTCTTTCCCTTAGTAGGTACTTTTTCAAATAACTTTAACATTAATATGAGCTATTAATATTATTGGCTTAGAATTTGTAACCATAGGTATACCTTCATTATGAAATATTGATGCAACACGTTTCTTTAAATAGACCATAAATATTAGTATAATTCTCAGTTGCCCTCTAAACGTTAATACTTTATATACATATATTGTTATCTACTTTCTATTGGTAGAACTAGTAGACAGTTCGACCTAATAATAATTATTATCGTAATACAGTACGTAAAGACAGTTTTCAGTGAAATTTTCAGTCTTTGTTTATAGGGCGGAAGGCAACCCTCAGTGTCTACGGATATTCTATTTAGGGCAGGCTTGTCATTGCGGCTTGCTCTATGGAATAATCCTATTCATTCTGTAAAGGACGAAGCCTGACTGTATTTCGCACTACCCGGTCATTGTATTTTTCTTTATCGCGATACGTCTTCTCTGCCTTAGCCCCTTGTCACCACCTAACGTAATAAATTTACTGGCTGAATGCCTTCCACTGCTGCTTGGAACTCTTTCTATAAGGCCTGGGATCCTTACTGAAAATTTACAGTGCTCCGCACAGCCGCGTCTCCTCCGCAGCCGTACGTGGGCAAACTCAGCCCCCATTCATTTTTATTAATCTGTAGACGACGCTCATGCTGTCAAATATTGAATTATAACTAAGCTTTTTTATTAAGTCGGGTGCTTTGTAATTTTATGGACGAAAAAATGTGCAATTTTTAATAAAAATAGGAGGCCTGGCAGCCTGCTCCATTTATTTTGTTGTGGGACATTAACTCGCTCTGGTAAATACGTGTCACTACGTCAGCATTCTGTTATCATTACTTGAACAAAATTATAAAAAGTAATATATATATATATATATATATATATATATATATATATATATATATATATATATATATATATATATATATATATATATATATATATATATATATATATATATATATATATATATATATATATATATATATATATATATATATATATATATATATATATATATATATATATATATATATATATATATATATATATATTGTGGAATATCTATATATATGCTGGAAATATTTACTATATATAGATAAGATCTTATCCAGACATGGAATAAAATAGGGCCTCCATTTTAAAATGAAGTATGATATTTTCGAATAAAATAACATATTTATATGAAGAGAAAGGATATAATATAATTAAAGCTATTACTCCATGGTACGAATTAGGTGCTTATATGATAGGAGGCAGCGGAACCCAGATTATTATAAATTATTTCAAGATAGAATTTTTTATGCTACGATAAATTAATATGGAAATAAATGGAAATTAAAAATGGAAATATTCGTATACCTATCCATCTGTAAAAGATAAGATAAAAATTTATTAGGTCTGGAGAATATATTCATAAGAAACTGTATGTTCTAAAGTTTAAAATAACTAATATTTTGTAGTGCCTATGTTAGTATTTTATATTTGTACGCATGCAAATTCTAAAAATCATTCTAAAAAAAGGATTCAAAGGATTCTAAATATCATTCCCTACGTATTTCTCGATATGGCAGGATAGAGATATGAATGTGTAAGTTAGATAGATTAAGTAAGATCATACAACAGAGTAGTTAGTTAAGGCGTCGTCCGCTGCTTGTAGTGCTTGTATAATCAACAAGCACTACAAGCAGCGGACTAAAGCGGTTACTAATCTAGAACGCGGGGCATTTTAGCTGGGAGACGCTATATATATATATAAAAGTCTAGCGGATTAACATCCGGTGACCTGAGTGGCCAGGCCACTGGTTCAATACCATTAATTATGTCATTATTAATGTTATTCCTCCCTAGCCGGCCAAATCATCGTTGAGGATAATGGTATTGATCCATTCTCTTACAGCATAGCTATTCCAAAATGCGGGGGAGCTCCATCCAGTTGTATCCAACTCATACCTTAAATTAATGGGTAAATCCTCTAGCTAGTCCTGCAGATTATTGTTAAGAAACTCCATAAACAGTCCCGAGTTCAACCTTGGGGGTAGGAAATGTGGACCACAAACATTACCATCAATAACGCCCAACCAAACATTTACGGAAAATTCATTTTGAAATGATCTTGGCCGAATTTCTCGAGGATTCTGATATGCCCAAATATGGATATTATGATAATTTGTTACCCGACGTTTGGTAAAAGAATCTTATGTAAAAAGTCAGGATTTTCTTACGTCCAGTTTAAAAGCCACTAGCAAAATTTTATTCTTTTTTCAGCATCACCAGGGTGCAAATCCTGAACAGGCTATAGATGATATGCATGTCTGTGGTCATCGTGTGGTGTTCGTAATATTTTAGATTTAGGCATGTGAAGGTGCTGAGCTGCCTTCGAGAGCTCAGCCTCGGATTGTTATCAAAAGTACGTAGTGTACGATTATTCTGAATATTATATCGACGGTGTCTCTTTCGTTCGTTATTAACACGCAGGCCGAAGTTACGAAAATTCTGATGTGTTCTGATGAAAACGCAAGCATCTTGAACTGTTCTATTTGCATAGTGTCTATTCAGGAACTGCCGCTTCTGCATTTCCATCACAAAATCTGTAGCAAAAATTAATATCTGCGTATTCGTTATTAGAAAAAAGCATTTTTCAGATTAATACTTACACATCCCTCTAATAACACTGTTAACAATAACTCAAAATTAAATTACCTTACACAATTAAATTAATTGTCATTATAAAATGCAAGACCACTGACAGTAGTTGTCTTTTTTGTTTCATGGCCTACTACGACAGATTAAAATTTGTTTAAATTCCAGTTGCTTAAAGAATTTTAATTTTTTATGGTGGCAAAGGGTGTGTCAAACTAAAAACAGTAAGGAGCCTTTGTCTGTTGTAAATTGAACAAGGATTCTAGAAATAGTTTTTGTTTCTAAAAAAACATTGCCCTACCATTTTTTTCATTAAAATTTCCCGAAGATAAGTCCTTACGCACCTATGTCTTTGTAACGAAGCATTTTTCGAATATAGTTTATAATACAAACTTATAATAATTTGTGGTTCTCTGTCTGCCTCTAAAGTTTCCACTTCGAAAGTGGACCACCCTGTATATATATATATATATATATATATATATATATATATATATATATATATATATATATATATATATATATATATATATAAGTAGATACTTATACCCTGTATATAAGTAGATAATAGATTGATCTTGAATTCCCCAACAGCCCACCATCTTATTACATTATATAAAAGCTTTACTGCTTCGTCTATATTTTCTGTTCAAATGCAGCTGAATGTAGTCCAATATTTTGCAGACCGTGTGTCGTCTGCTGCGATGCCACTCAACATAAATTCCCATTTACCGACATAACAATTGAATGAAAATGGCGAGTGAGCTAGCGTAAAACACTTTTATTAATTCTGGTCGTAATATATGTTGAATTATGCCGTGATATGATGCGATAAGGAAGTAGATATGCTATTGTCTGATTTTTATGTAAAGAGGAAATTCGTAGACAATGTAGCCGAGATTCTCTGTAGTTTCTAGGCTACTCTATAGCTTTCTATGCTGTCGCTACGTCTCCTATATATACGATTTAGAAAAACGCCAGAGCTTTATAAGATAGTAGACGGGATTTTGCTCGCCTTTTGTTAGCTGCCCATTATAACTTGAATTTCTTTTTAACGTGCGCGCTATTTCCTTAATACGTGGTGCCCCTATCCGTATTGTTTTTTAGTTCTTTGTGCTCACGGTAGCACGGTAAGACTTGAACTAAATAATGAGCTAAGTGCCAAATAAGTGGCAAAAGAATTATACTGAATTATTCAAATTAATCATTATAGAACATCTATGTTGAGATGTATTAAATTTTGCAGAGATTATTAATAAACGGTTAGTTTTTTGTGTAGGTCCTTCCAATTGTTAATTGTTGTTGACAACTTGATAGTTTATTAGTTAATCTGAATTTTATGCTTCGAAAATTTTCTAGAACCTCAATAATTGGTAAAAATGGTAGAAAATTATAGACCTATAATGATTCCTTCCGGTTTCTCATTTTTTAAATATGTATCTACATGGGTATCGAAGCTTCTAATCACCCACGGATGCCACTGACCGTTACGCAACAAAGTCAGATGGTTGCCAACTATACTAGGAGTCTAAATTACCTTCAGAATCCTGCTTTAATTTTGTTGAAAAAAGACCACAATATACTAAAATCTAAGTTTAATTTAAAAATTGCATAGCGTTAATCGGTAAATGGACTTGAACACAGTACTACTACATATAACACAACAATATATACAACCTATATATATATATATATATATATATATATATATATATATATATATATATATATATATATATATATATATATATATATATATATATATATATATATATATATATATATATATATATATAACAATTTCTGTAACTTGTACTGTTACCACAGATAACATTTAAATGCCCAGAAAACCCTTCATATAAAATTGTGAAACAGTCAAAAAATGTGTGCGTACATCGATATTAAAATTAACGATACCATTTTTCCAAACAGTAAAAAATGAATGTGAAATTTCTGGGAATACTATTAGATGATTGTCTCAACTGGGAGTTCCCTGTGAACAGTTGTTAATGTCAAAATTAAATTTGATATCTTATTTAATGAGGTTTGGATTCAATTTTATTTAAAGAACTGTTAAGTTTATATCATGTACAAGTGGCGTTTTGACTAAGGTACATTATTACGTTTTGGAGAAATCTCCTGTGTTTATTGTATTGTAGGTATTTTAATTTTTAATTTATTAACTACTTTTTGTGATAAAGCCTTTATAGTGCAGTAAAATAGTATTTTTGGAAGGAAAGTTTTGGGGTAGTTTTGATGTTCTCCATTCATTAGGTTTTTTGGGATGCTGAATCCGAATCTGAGCTAAAAAAATTTCGTAACGCAGCATTGAAAAAAATGCAAAAATAAATAAAAACGGTAGTTTTGACAGTCTGTTACTTATAACTCAAAAACCATCAATTTTTCGGAAAACATCTCTATTCAAAAAGAAAGTAGGTATATAAAATTTCCTTTAAATTTCATTCGTTCAATAGAACCGTTCGGGCTAAATCGCTGGTTAAAAAGTGCCGTGTTTTATCTATCTCCACAAAATACCGCAAAACTTTCCCCCGAGATGACTTTATAATCATAAATTTATTGTATTATTATAAATATATGCATTAAGGTACAAATTCCAATGCCGTGCATAGGCAACCGGCATGTCACGACACTACGTTGGTTGCATAACTATGTGACATCACACCTAACGGCGTCTGTTGTAGAGACATGATGCTATATCATTCTATCATCTGTCAGTTAATCCCTCATGCCATCAAAAACATGTAGCTTTTATTACTATAGTAAAGGTTTCGATTCCACCGTATCATGAGAGTATGGTAAGTTTTTCAATGCGAACGTTTGCCTTCTAGGTACTTCTTTGTCGCAACGAAACGTGCAACGGTTGGTTCGGTGCCCTCCATAAATATCTATAATTTATATTACTAATTACTACCACTTAATTTGTAGGGACGCAATAGTAGACTCAGAGATGGTAGCTGCTTCATTCGCTTATATTTTGCGAGTTAATCCGAGTGTTGTGAAGTCAAATGACTATCCATGTTATTAACTTGTAGTATAATACTAGCAAGCCTCGCACAAATTACAACTTTTAGAGCTTTTTGCCACTACTTAACGCAAGAAAAGTTTCATAGTATATAATCACGTAACCGCTCTATGTTGCGGCGTAGTGTAATATGTCTCCACTGAACAAAGAAAAAATATACTGTTACTTTGTTACACAAAGTACAGAGCAGTAATATATTACACTTGACCGCATTTTAGAAAAGCCGCCGCGACGAAAAGGGAATCATCCCAGTTTTGTTTTCGGGATAATATGCGCATGCCCACACAATATTACTATTTCTGTAAATAACCTTTCCTATACACGGTTCCGTTTTTCAACGGTTACTATTGGAAATTTGGTAAGAGGTACAAACGGGTCTATTCTCATTTGCAACGTTAAAAATAAACAAACCAGAAAGTCCGATAAGAAAATTAACGGAAAATTTTAACAGAAACGCAATGCTTGTTGATTCAAATTAATAGTTATTTATGCCACAAGCCACATGCTCTCGCAATTATTGTCATTAGATCTAGTTCGCGGTGTCAGAGCAGATTGACAGTTTTTCGAAATTATAACTGTCATTACCACATACAAGTATTGATAAATGTAATTTTTAGTAAAATATATCATTTTATCGACTAATTTTTTTTGAAATTAAGCTCTAAAATGGCTAGCGACAGTGAGGAAGATATGTGCACGCCACCTGAAATCAGCGAAAAAGCCAAAACTCACGCAAACGATCTCCTACCAGAAAAATCGGGTGAAAGGTATGAACTTGTGTACCAAAGGTTTATGGACTGGAGACTTCAAATTAACGTCAAGTCATTGTCCGAAAACGTAATGTTGGCGTACTTTGACGAATTGTCAAAGCAAATGAAACCGTCGGCACTTTGGGCTAGCTAGGTATTCCATGTTACGCGCAACAGTCAATATTCGACATAATACGAACATTTCAAGTTACGCAAAACTTCTGGTTGAAGAGAAAATCTGATGGTTTCAGAAGTAAAAAACTACGCTCACTCAAGAAGACATTAATCAAAACGCACCAGACAGCGAGCATTTAGTTGTCAAAGGTATACCAGAGATACCCATCACATTTTTTGTAAACTATAAAAATACCCTTGGATATTATTATAGGTGATTCTAATATTTTTTGGTATTAGCGGTACCTGCAGGAAGCAGACACTGCGAAACATAAAAATTGAAGACATGGAAGATACTGGGAAATTACTCATAATTAAAATCCCAGATTCGAAGACAAAAACCCCACGTTCCTTTTTTGTGTTCATACCGTACCGTGTAAGAAATACATAAATTTACTTCCCTCAGATAAAGATACAAAAACAGCAGATACAAAACAAGCAGATACAAAAACGTCTGCCATTTTTTCTAAATTACCAATACAAAAAATGTACCCAACAATGTGTTGGGATACCGAAATAAATTTTGTACTGTACCAAGCAAAATCGCAGAGTTTTTGGGTTTGGCGAATCCGAAACAATACAGTGGCCACCGTTTTAGCCGCTCGTCAGCCACCATTCTTGTGGATGTTGGAGGTGATTTGCTAGCACTTAAGAGACATGGTGGTTGGCGTTCGTCTGCAGTGGCTGAAAGCTATGTTTATAAATCCACTAAAAATAAAACTGAAAATGCAGTAAAGATATCTTTTTTTTGTAACTTCTTTTCTTAATAATAATGGCCCCATCTAATGCCACATCAGTTTATCATAATTGTACTGTTACTAATAATAATTATTTCCACAAAATGTAAATAAAAATATTTTTTTATCTTGTTTCTACCTGTTTAATACTAATTAAATGTGGTCGTAGATAAATTATAGTACAAAACTCGAGTTGTAAAGCAAGTACGCCCTCGTGGAGTAACGCACGAGCCACGTAGCGGCGAGTGTGTCTAGAGAGTCTAATTTTTCCTCTCGTGTGTAATATGCTATTTACAACTCTTGTTACGTAATATACCATTACGAGACGTAACTATCGATGTAAGTAGGTATATGTTGTCAATTTGTTGAAACTACATAGTGCAGCAGGTACGTCAACTAACTCAAAATCTACCTAAGTGACAAGTTGTGATTTTTCTATGTATTTCACGTCTTATCAAAGACACTTAATTATTAATTGGTTAATGTTGTAGGTACCTATTTTCTTGTAAATTTATATAATACCCTGTAGCAGTTAGTTTATAAAATACCCTGTAACAAATAGTTTCATGGAAAAATTTAAAAAAATATATTACCATTATCTATCTGCTAATTTTATTATACCTAAATTTTTTTAGTTTAATATAATTCCATAATTTTTCTATTTAGTATAAAGAGAATCCTAATCCTATAAAGAGAATCCTAATATATGTATTTGGCTTACGTGGTACGTGAAATCACTCCTATAAGGAGTATTCAGTTGCTAGCTTTTTTTTCATAATAGTACGTATTCATTCCGTGCTTTTCTTTCTTATTTTGACTAATAACATTTCACATCAGTGCGTAGTATTCTTTCCAGTTCAAGAATGTGACCCCCAAAATAGAGGAAAAGAGAACAGCAGAAGAGAAAAATAATAAATTGTGTATATCATTATGTGTAATTGCTTTTGGTCGATATGCCTTTTTTAGCTACTTCAGATCAGTTTACCAGTAATTTCGTGGGAGCTCTTCAGAAATGCACTGGTGTGAAAAGAAAAAACAAATATATCTAAATTTGATTGTTCAACAGTTGTGGTTTTACGTATAAAATTAAATGTTTCACGTTTAACGTTTAACATCTCTTCACCTTCACTCACATATCTACTATTTGGAGAAGCATCTAGTAAGAAAATGAAGTAACGACTTAAACCTAAAAATTCTTTATTCGCTGTCGCCCATTTTACAGCTTATTTCTGGAAATAAATATTGCAAATAGGGTAAACCTTATTAAATTTACTTACCTATGAAAATAATTATATTAATAATTATAAACTAAATCAAATAACTGTTTTCACAAATGTATGTTTAAATAATATGATGAAAGAACACAAAACTGCATAAAATTGAATAAACCCCTATATTCTATATAAACAAAATAACAAGCAGCTGATCGGTACTCGTCAGATCGCAGCGCTACCACATGTGATGTGGTAGTTTTATTCCCCAATAGTTAGAGAGCAGCAATGGGAAACAATTGCGGTATTTTCTACTTTGCCAGAAATAGTTATTCTTATTATATGGAACATGAGAAACAAGAATATTGCCATGAGAAAGTTGCACAGGGCGCTCCTTTAAAACTCATGAAATGAAGAAGAGTAACTATTGACATACTTTTTACCACTTGAGTGGTGAATTATCTTCTTCGAGAAGTCGAGACATTACGCATGTTAAGGGCTGTCTGGCAGCCACAGTCGACTCTCTTATCTCTCTAATGTTTCTGGCAGTAAAATTTTAGTTTTCCTTATATTACAAAAAGATAGTAAATCACTTGATTCACTTAAAACGATTAATTCAATTAAAACGGTGTAGCTTAGAAGCTAAAGTCTCAATTCAAAATATCTGTTTCTGCACTACTATATGTTGCCTCGGTTAAGTAACGGCTTATGTTGTGTATGTAGGTACCTAATGCCTGCTTAATTAAACTATAATGGATGGATATGACGAACTAGCTGCTTTTACAAGTTTTGATAGAAATGACGTTCATTTGATCAGAGAAGAATATATAAGACCAGATCAGGTAAAGTGCTTCAATTATTTAAAGATAAAATAACAACCTGTAGGAAGAAATATTAATCCACATTACGTGCCGCATAAAATAAAGATATAATATCAAATGCTGTTTAATATCAAATTTCCATTGTGAGCAATTACCATAGAAACTATAATTGACACAATTATAGTTTAATGATTTGCTGATATGATATTGTAGTAGCTATTAATACACTTCTGTTCCAACAGTCAATGAAATTTCTTTAATTGCTGAAAATTTTCCCTTTCATGTAAAACTACACTTTTAATAGAATGCAATTATATAAAAATAATTCTATCTGTTTGCTTCAAATCCTACTGTTTACGTTATTATCGCCGTTGATATACATTTAGAGTAGATACATCTCGAATATATATACCGGGTGCCTACGATATTACTAGCCAGCCTATAACTTCCTTGTAAAAAAATATATCAATTTAAAATTTTGGTATGTTGTATGGTTAACAATGGCCCATAATTTGATTGCTTCAATATCTGACTGTCATTTCCGGTTTAACCGCAAACAGTATAAACTTTGTTATTTTTAATGGAACACCCTATATATTATTAGAAATTTATATTATTATCAGAATTATTACCAGAAAATTATAGATCCAAAACATTCAGAATACCCTATATCTATCTTTGACAGTTTTCGAGAAAATGGCGGTTGAAAATGTCATATCAATGATAAATTACTTCATTTTGATATAAACAAATGAATGTAGGAACAAATCTGATACGGTAATTTAAATTTTTTGGGGAGTAAAATTTGATAAAGTCATAAAAATTTAATTTTCTGCTGTACCGGAAGTACTACGAACAGTGATTTTCAGGCTCAAATTACTTCGATATTTTTAATGGAACACCCTGTATTGAATCTTAAATTTATATTCTACTAACCTTTTATGGATATTTTTTGTAACTAGTGTCCCCAGTCTAAACCTAATAGGTTATGAGATATCGGCGACTGAATGTTTGCGAATGCAGATTTGTGACGTATTTATAGTGCAGGTGAACATTCAGGCGCCGATATCTCATAAACTATTAGGTTTAAACAGGTGACACCAGAAGAAAAAAATATCGAGAAAAAATAGTAGAATGTAAATTTAATGTTCAATACAGGGCGTTCCATTAAAACTATCCAAGTAATTTGAGTCTGAAAATCACTTTTCGTAGTACTTAATTTGTAATAATAAATTTTGTATGGTAAATTTTACTCATCAAAAAACTTCCTGCATTCATTTGTTTTATGTGAAAATGAAATAATTTGTGATTGATATAACATATTCAACCGCCATTTTCTCGAAAACTGTCAAAAATAGATATAGGGTATGCTACATATTTTGGACCTAGAATTTGCTGTGCAATCTAAATGTCGAATAACATACTGGGTATTCCATTAAAAATAACAAAGTTTATACTATTTCCGGTTAAACCGGAAATGAAAATCAGGTCTTGAAGCAATCAAACTGTGCACCGTAGTCGGCCATACAATTTCCCAAAATTTGAAATCGATATCTTGTTTTACAAGGAAGTAATAGGCTGGCTAGTAATATCGTAGGCACCCGGTATATATATAAAAAATAAAAAATAAACTATTTTTACGCACCGACTTACAAAATAGCCCGTGTGATGGTAATTATTGTAAACAGTTTTTTTTATTTCTTAGATATTCAAGATGTACCCTACTACAAATTTATATCGCTACTCCGTTTAACAGCAGAGACGAACACAGGGCCGTATTAGGTATTCACACTAATTTGGTTGGTTCATTATATAAAAATAAATAGAATATAATATGCACTTGCTAATTCATTTTAAAGTTTTGTTCTTTATTAAAAACTTTAGTATTTTCCTAGTTAAATTGTTGACCTCTTTCATAAGAATGTTTTTTAGAGCTGTAATATTAGCTAAACATTTGTATCCTTTTAAACGTAAAAAGAAAGTCATTGTTTGACCAATGTAGACTGTATTACATCGTTTATATGAAATTTCGTATATTCAATGTGCAGTTTTTGAAGTGGATTTTGTCTTTTAATGTTGTGTAATTTTATGCAGTTTATATTTTTATGTTCTGTGTTAATATCGTACGTTTCTAAATGTTTGAAATTTTTGGGATAATTTGTCATTCCTATTATTATGATAATATAATAATATGCTTAATGATAATAGAACATATAAATTTTTGAGAAATCAAACAAAAAATATATTGAAACTAAAAATAATAATTTCATAAAAACATGGGAAACCAAAGAATATGTCACAAAAGATATAACTAATTTTTAAAAACTTAATAGATCCATACCAAAACTACTTAAACCAAATATTCCATTAAGACCTATTGTTTCATATATTCAAAGTATATTTTGTAATTGAGCCAAATTCTTATCAAATATTCTAAACAATGTTTTAAGAAAAACAAACCTTTATGTAAAAGATCTTGAATATTCAAAACATTTATTGGTACAATAAAACTTAATAACATTAAATTTAGATATAATTCTCTTTAGATATAATTATCTTTATATATAATTATCTTTAGATATAATTTCTTTACATAATACCAATTAACCTTATAAAAGATATACCATATAAACGTTGGAACGAAATAAAAAATTATACTTCGTTACCATTTAAATAGTTAACAGAAGCGTTAACCCTGTATTTTAGAGTTTTATATATTTTTTTGTTTTATATGTCTGCTTTAAAATACATTTAAAATGTTGCTTTTATCGTTTTTGCAGAAAGTTTTAGTAAAGTCTTATCTTATGTGGAGAATCGGGTTTGTGCCGGTTAGACAGGCAGATTTATCCAGTAATGAGGAATACCAAGTATCCAAGAATTATAAAATGACCAATTATTGCAATCTAATTTCAGGTAAAAAGAGATAATTTTAAGTCTCCTAAATATTTAGTTTATTATTTTGATTTTGAATTGAATTTCATTTCACCGTGGTGTATCTCAAAAAACTAGAGCTGATGAAATGGAAGGTATTTTTGGAATCAGTACATCAGAAATACCCTAAATCAGTTCGTATATTACAGGCACAACAAAAAAATTGTTAGGCGGTGATAATTAAAAATACACATGGTGAATGCGATGCCAACAGGATTTGATAGTCTCTTACAAGGTTTGTAGGGATATAAAGTAGCCGTTGTTGAGACAATTGTGTATAATACGAGGCAGGATTTAATAAAACCGCTGAACCGTTATCATAACTTCTGGAATAATAATGTATGAAGCTGTGTTCATTCTACAAAGTAAATTTATGCTCAGGTTAAGTGGTATATCACTGTTTATTTCAGTTTCGTACCATTTTTCCTGACAACCATTATGTAGATACTTGCAGTGTTTGTCTGAATGTCGTCAATTCTAGATATCTGCATTAAAGTGATTTAGAAGAAACAATGCATATTAGTGACCCTGGATTGCCAAGGTTATATTGAAACACGGTATTCCCAGCGATACGTAAAATTTACCTGTTTATGGAATTTTTACTTTTATCATTTATTTTACTGGATGCCCTAAATTATATTTTTAATTAAAATAAACCTTATTTTATAGAAAAATGCATTGATTTTTATAATACACTTATCGACTTAAAATTCGGTCCATTAAAAATTTCGAGTAATTTTAAAGTGCGACAATTCTCTCTTATCCTTAGACTAAACTCAGCGATTTTTTTAAATATTGTACAAGTAGCCTCTTTAAAACATATTGATTTTAAATTTGCGAAAAACAGTTTTTATTAATTTTGAGACTAATTCTGTAAGGAGAGCTTTACAGAATAGACTTTATCAGAGGCTGATTCATGACCAAAGTTATTTACTGCAATATCTCTATTCGTTTTAGAGATACCAATTTAAAAAAAAGATAGGTACATTATTGTTAGCTTTTTTATTTTTAACAGTATCCTAAATTACAAATTTAACAGTATCTTAAATTACAAAATTGTAAATTAATAACTATACAAAAACTTAAACTCTTAATAGCAGGTATTTCCACCACGAGCACGAATAACTGCCCCCATACGTCTTGGCATTCCCTAGATTTAATGTTGTATGTCGACTTGGTTGATTTTTTCCCATTCATGCGTCGATGCCTGCCCTAATTCATTCAAGTTATTAGAAGATTAGGAATAGGACTAGGTTGGGAATACGTCGACCCATCATGTCCCAGACGTGATCAATAGGATTGAGGTCGGGGCTACATGCCGGCCAGTTCATTCTTGTAATTTCTGTATCATACAGATATTGAGAAAGAATCCTTGCAACGTTAGGACGAACGTTGTCATGCATGTAAAGGAAGCTTTCCTACTAGTGGGGAAATGGAAGACGCCATGCATTAATTAATTATAATGATTAACTATGGTGGAAGCTTTGCGGTGATTTAAGCAAAGATTGTAGCCAAATTTTTTATTTTATCATTAAAAATTCAAAACTTTAAAACGAATAGAGGTATTGAAGTAAATAAATGAAGAAAACGTTGATAAAAAATCAGCCTATCTGATAGAGCCCATTCTGTAAAGCACTCCCTACAGAATTAATCTCAAAATTAGGGAAAAAACAAAGTAACCTGTTTCACCTTGTATACTATAGTTTTGTATTTTTTTCCTAAATTTTTAATAATATGTTTTAAGGCGGCTATTTTATATTGTATATAACAAAAATGACAAGTTAAGGATAAGAGAGTTGTCGCACAAAATTAGTCAAAATTTTAAATGGATCTAAATTTAAGTCGGTGAGTGTAGTATATATATAATATAAATAAAATGTAATAAGTGTGTTGACATATTTTACACTAGTGCCGACCACATAATGCTCTCGGGCATTTGAAACACTATATGGTATATTACCAACAATACGTAGGTATAGGGTGTCACTCTAAACGGTTTACGGTTTTTGCACAACTAAATCAGAAACAAAAATGCTTATTAATTTACCTAAGTCAAAAACAAGACATGGCTTCGTAACTTAGCTTACCAAATAGCACACATTCATCCCATGGATGTAGTATAGACTGTGGCTATGGATTTCTGATTATCCATAAGTTATCTGTTTCAAGTCCACATAGATTTCGATGGATGTTCTATGGAGATACAAATGTCACAGCTTCTCACGTCCACAAATTGTACAGAAGGTGTCCATGAGGGATATCCATATTATCATGAAATGGACATCCACCTGATGGTAGCTCTCTATAGTGACAAATAATCCATTTTATATACACACATTCATCCCATGGATGTTTCGCTAAACTTTATGGCTCCAGATCCAGAAGAAGATACAAATATAGTCCGGATTTTACAGATTGGATCAATAACGGCAATATGATGACAAAATGGATATACATTGAATGTTATCTACGGACTACAGTATAAATCAGAAGTCCATTGGACATACATTGGCGGGTAGCAAAGGTGGCAATGTGCCACATCTAAAGTTAGATAATAACGTATAGTGTCATTAGTGGCAGCAACCTATAACTAGCGCCATCCCCGGTGGGAGGGCCAGATAACAAACGTCCTTTATATTTATTTTATGCTATAGATACGCTGCTATGGAAGTAATATTAGTTGTGGTTGGCGCCGATTGCGAAACTTACTATAGGAAAGCAGATGAGAGTCAGTAGTTTCGTCATTCGTCCTTGACATTGTACGATATGTATTGTAAAAATGGCTCTTCCCGTTATGCCGAAATCAGCCAATACTGAAAAGAACGAAATTTTTTGACTTTTGTTTGTCATAAGCATTTTATGTATTATAATTAGTTGTATGCCGTGCAGAGTAGTGCCTAAAAAACTGTTTAGATTATTAAAAACTGTTGCGTTCAGTCGTTTTTTTTTCAATTATTCATTCTCATTGTGTTTGCACTAGACTTTGGTGTATTGTAAAACTATTTACCTACACGTGTTATATATTATTCGCTTTAAAATCCACATTGTTCCTAATATTATTAAAATAATATTGCTTTTATTACCGTAAATCGCGGGTCTGATCCTGAACGGTCCATCTCGTGGTATGGCGAGAGCTTTCTGTTCGACGTCATCCTGGTACTTTTATTTTTTAAATGATGGCACGTACTGGGTAAGGGCAAGAGCTACACATGGTGTCCTGGGTGACGTTGATGCATGTCAAAGTGTAAAATACGAACGTAATATCCGGCTATTCAACCGACCTAAGCACCTTATATTTATACTTTTTAATGATCGATCACCTAAATGTTATTAAGAGCAATCATGCGATACCATATTGACTTTACTGAATTTCTAACAATATAATATATTTTTCACGCCACGTTGACGCAAAATTACTGCCTCAAAAAACATCAGTTATTAAATCGATATTGAAACTCGTAATAATTCGAGCCTTTATGTCAGGAACATTTTGTAAGTAATATGTAATAAATAATATTGCACCATTGTGCGCTTTTCTTAACCTTAAAACATTTATTATAATAAGTTAATTTTATCTCGATTTCGTGTTTGATAACTATGAATTTGACTGTGAGTAGTGAAATTCTTCTCATTCTCACACGGTAATGTAAGAATATTAAACCTAATAAATTCAGATTTACAGTCATCTCTATACATAAGGCCAGAAATTATCATGATCGCTTATCTTTGCCTATTAAAAACTGCTCTGTTAGCAAATGAATATTCCCAAATCAAGATAGCATAAGAAATAACGGAATGACCTAAACCGTGGTATGCAGTAAGTAATATTTTTTTTGAGACGTTGCATGAGAGCTCGCGTAATAAATTTATATTTTTAGAAATTTTTCTACAAGTATAATTTCCCATGTGAGCATTTTGTCAAGGTGGCTTGCAAAAATGTTACCTCATTACTAACACCAAAGTCATTATTTTCCATATTTTTAAATGTGATAGCCATTTCAGTTATTATATCCTTCACATTTTTAAATGATTTTGTTACAGTTGTATCGTCAGCAAATAAAACAATAGTCTGCATTCGTACCAAGGCAATAACTTGGTAGGTCATTTATATAGATTAAGAAAAGTGTCGAACCTACCACAGCCCCACACACTCCCTCAGGAACTCCACGTATATAGGAAGGAGGCTTGAGTTTATATTTTGCAAAGATACATATTGATAACGATTAGCTAGATAGGAACTTAATAAATTGGCGCTATTGTTACTAAAAACGGTAAAAGTTTAATTTAGCAACTAGTATCATATGTGATACTAGTAAATTGTGAAAATGTGAACAAGCCATCTTCAAAGCCTTCATTAATAATTAAGGAAAATAATTACTAATTAATTAATTAAGGACAGAATAAGATAATACTAATAATATAGGACTAATATAATACATGCTTAATACTGATTTAAGTTTTGAAACACACAAGTGTAAACGCAAATCATAATTTGAGCGTCCGTGCTTCAATAATTGTTGTACCGGGTAAGTCTCTTAAGATTCACACCCCCCTTATCTCACTTATCCTTTGCCGATTTAATTCATTCAAAATAAGGAGTGGACGCGGTTTTTGATGAATTTTTATAATCTGAGCACGGATATTAAAAATCTCGTAAGATATACAGGGTGGAAAATAAAACATGATTTTTTAAATGGAACACCCCGTATATTTTTATACCAAAATAATATCGTTAATTTTCTGAATAAAAAAATATCTAATTGTTATATAATCACTCCACCTGTTCGTGAGATATTACTAAAAGCTTATCACATTACGGGTGTCAATTATAAAATAAGAACATCAAGATACCTCTGGATACCAGTTATTGAGATAATAAATAAATAATATATAGGTGACAATAACAATAACGAGTAATAACAATAAACAACATAAGCCTAATAAAAACAAATAAAAGTCAATATTAATACAGTAACACAATAGAGTAACACAATTTTATTTATTTACACGTAACGTAATTAAATATTTTCCATGTAACCACCACCATTCTGAATACACATTTGGCATCGCTTTATAAAATTTCTTCTCACCCTTTGAAATATATCACCATTTTGGTTTAATTCCTCAATTTTTACACGTATGCATTGTTTTAACTCATTCATATTATTGAAAACCCCAGTTTCGTATATATCTTGTTTTATCGTACCCCAGAGAAAAAAATCCATAGGTGTTAAGTCCGGACTTTTAGCGGGCCAATGTATAACACCGTGGCTTCCTATCCAAATAGGATATTTTCTGTTTCGGTATTCGGTGACGTTCCTTGCAGAGTGTCGTGGTGCTCCATCCTGCTGCCAAATAACAGATCTGTTGTCCACTAAATTAATATTATCTAAATAATTTTCAACTGGATGTTGAAGAATATCCACATAACGTTGTGAATTTAAGGGCCCATTTATAAATACAGGACCTACAATAGCATCCTTGTGGATGCCACACCACACGTTTACAGTTTGGTATCCCTGTTTTTTATTTTTTTTTACAATATGTGGATTTTCCGCTGCCCAGTAATGTGCATTTTTTCTGTTAAAAATTCCCGCAGTAGAAAAACTGCTTTCTTCAGTCCAATAGACATGACTTAGAAACTCATCATCTTCCTCTATTCTATCAAGTATGTCTCTGCAGAAGGTTAACCTGTCTTGAAGGTTGTTGTCGTCTAAATATTGAATGGGCAAAATACTATATGGTTTAAAATTATGGCGATGTAATATTTTTATCACACTTCTTTGTGATATATCCAATTCTATTGCTGCGGCATAGGATGATTTGGATGGATTTTCAGCAAAATATAATAACGCGTTGAGTTCTGTGTCTTCTCCTGTTTTTGTTCTTCGCCTTTCCCTTTTCTTGTCTCTCAGAGATTCGGTATTCCTAAACTTTGCATAAATGTTTTTAAAACTATTTTTGGAAGGAGGTAGCCTTTTAATATATCAAAATTCGTATTAAACACTAATGATAGAAAAGTCATTGCTATGAGTAATTTCATGGCATTAATGGGTGTAAAACAGCATAATAACATTTACAACAGTTCTCATCCCTTACTTGACATGATAGGTATGTAAAAATTTAGATTGTGAGGTTTTACATAGTGAAACACCATTGGTTGTCGAAGATCCTTATCATCCATCTCTAATGGCTAGCCTTAGTATCCCGTCAAAATTTGTATTAATATAAGCAAAGGAAATACACATACCCAAAATGGTATTCTAGAGAAATTATATCCAATATTAAGAAGAAAAATAAACATCATTTGTATTACAAAACACAAAATCACATTATCACTTACAGCAATTTAGAACACTTTGGACGTTAATAAAACGGTAAATTGATGTAACTTACGAAAATTATCTAAGGCATATTCAGGAATCAGTGTATTCTGACTCAAAAACACAGTGGTGGAGCAGTTTGCTGAACAATTTATTAGTTTGTTGCAAGAATAGTTGCAATTTTCTAATGTTGATGCAGAGGTTCATGCACTTTTGGTTTTAATCGAAATGTTGAAAATCTTGATATTTTGATCAAGATTTCCAAACAACTTCGATTCACCGAGAGTGCTTCAACAGCGGCATCAACATTAAAAAATTGCAACTATTCTTCCGTTATAATAGTATTGGTAGTAGTAATAAACTATTCTACGCCTGGTCAAAGAGTCGATGAGTGGACAGGTATAATTCGTTGAAGATGTGAGTATCAGCCCCCTTAGTAGATGTTTCCTATAAATATATTATGTAGTTCAGGACGCTACCTATCATTAGGCATTTCTGATTGGTAGTAGCAAATATCCGCTATAGGGATCTAGATGTCTTTCGCCTACATTAAACACTAAATTAGAAATTTTATTATTGAATCATTTCAATATATAATGTTTTCATCATGACTGATCAGACGTTAAAATATTGAAACCGGAGAGTGCTTATTGATAAAATATTTACATAAACTGGCATATATTTACATAACATTTACATAAACGAATAACATATAAAGTGGCATACTCCCTACAGTAGCTGTAACATTATAAGTGCATTATTTCGGATTACTAAACGGATGAAGTTAAAATAATTTTAATAACAACACAGTTGTAATGAAGTAGAAATAGTTTCCACCTCATTAGATTCAATGGATATTTATTTTATTCTCAAGTTCGTTAATATACCTAAAATTTCACTTCTTTTTAGGTATACATTGTTGATAAATTCACCTATGTTCTGCTTATAGCCAAGTCATAATCATAATAAACACGCCCCTTCTGAGTACCGCGCCGCCGTAAATAGTTTTTCCAATACCAAGAACCCTAATAATCATCACCCCAAAACAAGCTAGAAACATCGAACAGCTCAACATGCGCCGAGCTCCCACGAAGGAAGGAGACTCCTGTAGAAAAAGAAATAACGCGGCACAAATCATATAAAAAAGCAGCTACACTGCGCTGAAATAGTCAGCTAGCACTTCGCTAGCCACGATCTCCTTCGTCCGCCGTCTAACTTCGTCAGCTGCCATCTCCAAAATCTGACAATTTGCGACAAGTCAATTTGCTCGCCATTTTTGCTTCCTCCGCCTGCTAAAATAGTACCTACCATTTCTTCGACAATCCCCATTAGTTTTAGAATAACTTTCGCTGACATTTCATAGTCCTGCATTAATCCATCCACGTCATTATAGCTTAATCCGCATGCTAAAGTAGCACCATTTGTTTTGCACTCGCCGCCATTTGGCATTTCCAATAGAGCCTTAAACTTGTGTACTTCTTAAAGGTAGGGTAATACAAGGCCAATCTGTATATAACGTGACCCTTGAAATTACCGCTCTTCTGCACTAGAAGTTATTAGTTGGCCCTACATACTGCCCAGTCAACTATCGTGGATGCATCGTAGCCTAGGAGCTACAAAAGAATAAGGAACGACACAGTTCGCAAACAACAAATAAATAAGAAAAGCCCACAGCAAACCTAAAACCAGCCGAGCACCCGAGCCGAGAGATGCAACTCAGCGTGCCACCAAACCACTGGAAAAAAACTGCACCAGCGAAGGGCAAAGACACAAAAAGAACAAAAGCAGAGTCAGGCGTAATAAGTCAAATTAATGTTGCAACAAATTATGACCAAGCTCGATCAACAGAAAAAGAAGAATAAAATGATTTTGAAAGAACAACCAAAGTAGAAAACAGCATAAAAAAAGTTGCGAATAACAAAAATAAAAATAGTTATTAACACGGTCAGGATACTGGATAGGGCTGGAACCTTTGATGTAACTATAACACTCGGAGTAGTTTCCACAAACACCCAAACACTTTCACTTCGCTCGACGCGCGTTTCGCCAACCAAGCTGGCATCATCCGGAGACGATTAAACCAAGCGGCTATTTAAAGTTATAATATACCAGAGGGTTTTCGACTAAAAGCAAATTTAATAATTACCTAGTCACACTTTCAGCTACTTTTGAAATATCTACAAGCCCCGGTTGCCAATTTATTGTTATACGAAATGCTTCTCGCGGCTATAATTTGGATTTGTTCCTAGTTTATATGCTGCTATTGCATTTGAACAACTATAACATGGTTAGTGTATAGTTAATTATCCTAAAAAATTTCTCCTCAGACTAACTTTTACCGAATAATGCGTTTCCACGAAACATTTCCATTATCCTCCCTGAATCATATTTACGTGAGCACAATGTCCTGTTAATGATATAAAAATAATTTCCTTCTTCGTGAGTTACATTTCGGTTTCCTTTCACTATCTTCGCTATCTAGAGGCATCTAGGACCAGAATAATTTAGCAGTTATAATTCTGTTTATAATCAAACTGGTGTGGCAGCTTGACATGGGATTCAATAGTCAGATTACAAGGAGGCATTTTTTTAGATTTATCTAAGTGTATCATATCCTGAAATATTCTCTAGTTGGTTCGCCACGGCGAGAGTATTTGCATTAATGCCCATATTATTTGCATAATACCGACACAGGATAAAGTGGAGAGTCGTGTAAAAACGTCCACATTTTCCAGACTGAAACCCCGACTAGGTACACAACCTAAGGCCTAAAATCATCTTCCTACATACTATACACTCTAAGTTTGCTACATTACCTTTGCCTCGAAAAATTTATATGAAGCTGCCCTTAAAAATTGAATATGTAATTTATCGATCACTGAATTGACAGCTGACGTAAATAATATTGTATCAAAATTGAACATGTGCTAAAAAATTAACAGTCTATTTGGAATTGATTTCTAGTAATTTATGTTTATGGAAATTTATGATTTATTTCATTATAAACTATTAAAAATATCCGATCCGTAAAATTTAAGTTCTTTCTCTGAAAATTCTGATGATCGAACAGCTCAATATCATTCCTATAATAAACCTTGGAGAAATTGATGGATAGCACATTAGAGACGATGTTTTGACCACCATATCAAGCAGACAAATCTTGTGTTAGTAATACACTAGCAAACTTACTCACAGAATAGAGAGGCCGCTAAACTTCCATAGGAACCTTTCTAGATATAAAGAGACTTTAGCTCGATTCAATTCTCAGAACTAGATGTAATTATAAAAACTAAAAAACTTAAAAATATTCATATAAACCATGCTGGGATCCACGCCAGAAGAATCATCCGTAACCAGGCAAAACTGGAACAGCAAGAAACTTATGCGTAAGGATAGGCGACATCACCATCCTAGTATTAAGATAACTTGAGGGTCTTGCATCGGAAATGATGCAAAGGCGCCGCAATAAGAGCCGCAATTCTAAATTTGTAAATAATTGCGGTATTTTCTACCATGTCACTAATAGTTATTCTTATTATATCGGACATGAGAAACAAGAATATGGCCATGAGAAGTTTCCCTACCAGTAATTTGCAGCGGTTCTCCTTTAAAAGTCATGAAATGAAGAACAGTTGCTATTGACATACTTTTTACCATATGAACGGTGAATTATTACCTTTTTGTAATATTGTTTCCGTATTTCTTGCTCGATGTTCTGTCTCTCTCATGAAGTTCAACATTTCCCAACATTTCAGGTGTTGTAGTATCGATTGTAGCATCTCTTTTTCTATTTTCAAGATTTTGTACTGTCAAAACTAATGTCTCATACCCTTTTTCCTTGAAACATCCCCATAAATAAAAATCCAAACAGGTTAAGTGCGGGGACCGGGCAGTGGTCTCATAAAGTGGAGACCATTGGTTTCTATCACTTATTCGCAATACCTGCGTCTCAGTGAAGTGATTTGAAACAATTCTACTATTGTGCGTAGGAGCACCATCTTGTTGAATGTATAAGTCTCGAAATTGGCCGAATAGTAGCTTCGCAACTTCATCCCATATGTAATTTTGTAGAAACTCGAGGTTTCTTTCACCCATTATATTCCTTAGGACAAAATATGCCGTGTCCAGAAATTCTTGTACAACGTTCTTGAAAGTGATTGGTTCTGATTAATCGCTGATTTTCTTCAGACCAATATCTAGTGTACTCTCGATTAAATATTCCATTAATTATTCATGAATTTAGAATCATCTGAGAATAACACATTTTCCAAAAATTTTTCATCTTCTTTGTGTTTGAGATAATGATATTTTTTTTTAATATGTCTTATTGTTTGCTTATTTGACCTCAATTCCGCTGCGTCTCGTAGAAACAGTTTGATCATAATTTATTATGGCTATCACATTTATTTTCATTTCCTCACTTACTGGGAACGTTTTGTTGTGTATCCTTAGTTCTCAACGCATTTTCTTTTCCAGATTCTTAAAATAATGTCGGAACGTATTCTTTCCGGAAATCTTGCCCTGTAAAAAAATCACTTTTAACTTTTTCATTATTCGTGTATACCATTGTAACAATTAGAGAACTGTCATATTATTTTTTTTGTATTTTGTTTCATATGTTTATTTCGTAAAAGTAACAATATTTTTTGAAATAATAATAATTGTAGATTTAAAATACAGCACAATCTGTTTTTACGATTTTTTTTCCATAAATGGATTCATAAAAAAATACAATTGATTGAACACAACTATTATTTGATAAAAATAATGTTACTTAATATTATTTAACGATCACCATTATTTAATGAACATATATATTAAAAAAAACTAAATTATTTGCATTAAAACGCCTACAAAATTGTTAATAATAATAAGCAAGCATAATTATTTTTTCATCAGAAACTAAAATGACAAAGTACGCTTTTTTTAATTTCATATCAGTATGTCAAAATTTATAATTGTTTATGAAAAATATAACTTGTTAGAAATGTATAAAAACAACCACGCATGTTTAAAAATATATTACAAATAAAAAAAATTATAACATAAAATTTTAAATTCTATTTGAAAATATATAGTTATAATTACTTCCAGCGAAACCGGAAGTGGTATCAAATTACTGAATATGTCAGTTCTCCAAAAATAAAAAGTTCTCCAAAAATAGAAAAGTTCTCCAAAAATAAAAAAAAATGTAGGGGTGTGGCACTATCTTGTGCCACTCGGTACAATAATGAAAATAATTGTCTTTTTTCAACGCAATGTATATAATAAATACTGTGTAATTTACTATACAATTATTAATAAATGTTCACCCCGATTTATTACCTAGCGCAAGTCACTGAAGCAGGCGAGTATTTTTTAAGAGCGGAGAACTATACTGGCCTGCTTCTATACTCGTCAAAATTTGCTTCGGAAAATTGTCCAAAATTTATAACGCTGTGAAACAGTCAATTTTTTTTTTCATTTTTGTTTTCCATGGCCAATCACGCCAATCTATGAAAATTTTAGAAATACTTTTCTGCAAAAAAAAAAGATAAAAGCAACAATCAAAAAGGCCTTTAAAGCAGACACATAATACAAACAAATTTGATAAAAATCCAAAATACAGTGTGTTTGGTTAACGCTGTACAGAAGAGAAAAATTACTGTGAAGCCAATATTTTTTTTCCTAAAAAGCCAAAAATTCGGTACAAATCCATACATTTTTTAAGTTGTTTTACAGCGTTGTAAAGCTAGGATAGTTTTAGAACTATGACAAAACCACAGACCATAGTTTTGTTAAACAATATGTAACAAAATATTCGTAAAATTTTGTAAACACATGTCTGCAAATAATAAATATTTATTCAATTGAAATGATGCCATGCCATGAAAGAAAATGAGATTATAGAAAAGAGGAAGGAGAAGGTTTTTAAAATAATAATATAAATAATAATAAAAAAAATATATCGAAATTAGTAGGCAGCTATATACCATCTGGCTTCTATATACCTACATAGAAATATATCGCAGTCCATATATTATATCTCACGGTTAGCTAAACATTATGATGGACTACCTATCTATTACCATTGTGAAGGAGATAGCGGAAATACGGGACGAACCAGCGGCGATATAGTCAGCCAGTTCTGCTATTAGAGGTGTATGTTCCTGTTAATTGTTGTAACGCCGATATAACGCTACAGTTGTAGGATAATTAGATTCATGAGCTCACAGTGCATCCGGACTCTAGAGAGGTATTACCAAACTGATCCAGACTCATTAAATACACGTCCATATTCATATTTCTCAGTCGGCTCTAACTGCTTTTAGCTCATCAATAATGTCGTTAATATAAGCTGAATTTTAACATTGGCATTCATTAAATACACGTTTCATATTCATATTTATCGGCCGATTCTGAGTGCTCTCAACTCATGAACAATCGAAATATATGTCCCAAAGGGCCTAAGAGTCAAAAGCATTAATTCTAGCAAATTAAATAAAACCACGCAAAATGCAAACTATATATTTTGTATGTATTATATTTTGTATGTTTCTTAAAGGATTTGATGATTTCTCCAAATAAATACGGTTGCAGATTACAGACTGTGAGATGAAATAAATATTATATTATTATGTAACGGACAATTTTTGCACATATTTTTAGAAACTGATTACAGTCAATACATCTACGTACCTTTTCTTGCCGAATGGTCAAAAGGAATATCTAAATTTTACATTAGGTATTTATAAATATTATAAACATATTTATATTAGTATAGGTTATTAGTTTAGGCACGTACTTTAAGGCCAGGCTTGAGCCGTAATTTTCTTCATGAATCCGTTCCACCTTGGGAAGTCCAGTCGCTCTCTCCATTTCTCATACAACCACATGAATTCAATGGCTCATTATTTTACCGCATCATTTTGAAAAGGTTTCACTTCAATAAAACAAATTCGTAAAATTTTGGATATAAAAAAATTCGACATATGATTATAAGTACTTACCATATAAAAATTCATGCATATATGAGCTCCATATATAACTAAATCCATAATATTGATTTCTATCCACCACGGAACTTTTTTTATCAGTCATTTTTAAATTTAATAGCAATATTATTACGTTGATCTCGTAGATGCAAATTGACTTGAGATGGCCTCAAGTCAATTTGCATCTTGCACACGTATCTGCTTGGTATTTAGAAAGGTGACCAAGAGTATGTTTTCGAATGCCCCAGTTTCCCTGGCCAGTTTCCTTGGCAGAATGCATTGGAAGCATTCTTCTACCTTCTTCAATCTTGTAATTTTTGCCTGACCAGGCTGAGGAGTGAGGTGTAATACATCGGAGCCCTCCCATAGCATGCCACGTGTTGGAGCCGTCAATCGTGTCTACGTTAACATCAGCATTGTCACGCACCCATGGGTTAAAGGAACTCATTGGTTGAAGGATGACTTGCACGACGGCATGACTTGCTGGCGGGTCTTGTTGGACATATGCTTGAAACAGCTGAACTTCGAAATATGAACAAGAAAACCCAAGACTTGATAACACCTCCAGGAAATTTCTTGAGCCGTACTTCTTATGATGCGTTGCATCAAGTCTTATGAACAGCGGGGGCAGGAAGGTCCTAGGTCTCGCAGCATTAATTGGGTGAGTGATAACACAGGTTTTCGCTTTCTGTTTAGGCTGAGTAGGTTTTTTCCCCTTTTTGGGGTTTACAATTGACCCCACAAGCATAGTATCTAATGGTTTCTGGAATTTCGTTCTCAACGTCCTTCAGAAATTCGTCCACTTTGGGGAGGTCTCAAGGGATAAATCACGACTTGATATCTTCACGGACAATGGCAGCGACGGCTTTCACTTTCACTAGGCTTTCGCTGTGCATTTTCTCCTTTCTTCAATAGGAGTATCTGTTTCAAAGATATGTGGGCTTGGAAAGCCTTTGCAAGATACACCGAAATGAGAAATTTTTCCGGTTTCTTACTTTTGATTTCGGCAAGCGGAATATTTAAAACTTCAATTAGGTTCCGTGGTATAGGAACCTAATTGAAATTTTAAATATTCATTCGACGCAGAATTTAACCCGCTATAGTATTGAATGTAATGGCATTTTCCGCCCGACGCACCGTTTTCCAGCTACAAGCAAAAACTTAAAAAAGTGCACAGATATTGTGGTTTTTTGGCTACTAAAAGTTATGTCCATCTACTGGGATTTCACGCATTTAGGATCAAATGATGGTATAAATACTATTTTCAGCTTATTGGAAATTAATTACTCGATAAATTCTAATTTGACTGACCTATATAATATGGTTAATATTAAGATAACTACTTACTTATATTGATATATTGGTACCAAGAGTTGTTGCCAAGCACTGAAGTGATAAGTTAATAGTGAACACTACAAAAAGATTCACTAGACACTATTTAATGTTTAAATATATTAGCAGCGCCATAAACCTTCTATTATAACTTCATGTATCTAAATGCTTTTTATGTACCTCGGGCTGCGAGTGTTGAAATAAAAAAAACAAATTACTCGGTCTTAGATCTACGAAAGTTCTTTTAGCTTAATCTACCTTGTTAAGCTAACTTGTTCAGTAAAAATTCTTATTTCAAATTGTTTAATATGAACCTTTTGCAGCCTGCTCGCGATTTCTGGTAATATATATTATTTTTTTATCACGATATTCATATTGTGCTTTCATAATGTTGCATTGCATTGGTAGGATTAAAAGCTAACGGTTGTGAAATAATGGAAGCAAAATAAAATGACAACATTAAGTAATAGTGGGTCGAAAAGGATCATTTTCTCTGTTATACTTTAATTTTAATTTATATGCATATCGCATGTCGTCAACCTGTCAACATTAATACTTTTTCGTCGCTAGTTGTATCAAAATTGGAAAAAACATGTCTCTAAAACCCTGTCTTCGTTATTGCCTTAATTAGAAACTAATTATATATATTCCTGTTTAATAACCGTTATTAAGTTTTGGGGCACATTCACTTAGCTACTTTGTTTTACTGTATATAAATTGGAAATATCAATTTGGGTTAGTAGGTGCTGAATATAGAAAATACTTGTTTCTTAATGGTCCCCCTCATTATCGATATAATCACTAATGCTAAAAAAGTAGTATACTGTTAATGATGGAATTGTCATTAGTTTGAGATTTCATCCAATGATACTGTAATTTCAATACCCAGTTTCTTTAAATATATTTTTGCGTACCATTCCTTGAAGGGAGAGACTGGACGTTCGAATAGTCGGATAGATAGATCATTTTGTTCCAGAAGACCAAACTACATAGCATAGAAAACGTCAGTTTTATAAATTATTCATATAGAAGCAGTATAATACTAAAGGAGAAAGTATGTAGAGCAATAGGTAAATACAACAAATTTAGCAGTGACCATAAATAAACATATAGAATATTTAAAAAAAAATACCCTGGAATATATTTATTAGCTTTTAAGTTCTTTGCTATTCATATTTATTATGTGAAAATAAATCCTGGGTTTGTAGCAATTCATGACAATTCATATATACAATAGAATTGAAGCATTTAAAGCAGGAGTTATACAAAATTGCTTGCTTAGTCAAAACTAAAATAATTTGTTGGATCTTATCTATTAATTATTATTTCGAATATTCGAGAAAAAAAATCCAATTTTCACCTAATGCTTTTATATATAATATCTTTAAATAGAACAAATATAAATAGTAGAGTAGGTTTGTGTTTTATATAAATTAAAGTTCCGTCAAAACTAATGCCACATAAAGTGTCACTGAAAATGATGAGGTATTAATATTATAAATACTAGTATAAATGTCTATTGTATAAATACTGTATAATACTGTATAAATGTATCATATTTTGTCTTAAAATTCAAAGATTATATTACAAGGTAGGAATTAATATTTCATAGATTTCACTTAAGATACTTAATCTAATACAAAATTCTAGCTTATTTTGAACCTGCATTGAGAGAAAGATTTGTCATGCTCTGAGATAATGAAAATATCCGAAATATAATATCTCAAAAGCTTAACTTAAAGTAAATATTAATAGCTCAAGTGATTCTATACATAAACAAAATATAAATAATTGTTCACAAGAACTGGGGCCCATACCAAGTGAGAATCATCAGGAGCTTGGGTAAAAAATAAAGTATTATTTACATAATATAATTTAAATATAAAAATAAATAAAATCATTCATAACAATAATTGTATTCACAAAACGCAAAGCTAACTAATATAAAATAATACAAATAAAAATACATGACAATACCGCATTAGTAATTCCACCAGAAGAAGGCAGATTATTACTAGAGAATTCTTAAATAATTATTTAATTTATAGTCATAATTAAAAATATTTTTTATTCATTACCTATTACCATTGTTTATAAATAATAGTTATTTCAATATATTTGAAAACACTGTGCAAGTATATTTTAAGCTAATATCTCCCATCCGTATAAATCGACCCATCGAAGAATGTGGAATTGTTTCCAATATAAAATGCCGGCGATATAGCAAGCCAACATTGTGCGAAATTGAAATTGAATAGTCTTTTCAATAGTCGTTTTTTGCCAACGCTCGTGCCCCCGTTTACAGGGCCAAAGACAAACCAGATAAGTCAACAAAGGTCTCGGGTATGAATGACGAATTTAGGCATTATCGGTTTTGTTAGTTCGATTGGCATATAATGAAACGTCAGATGCACTCGCTCCGCAGCTATATGACTGCGGCAAACATCCAGGCTCGTTTGACTAGCAAAATAGGAAGGAAATGTAGTGAATCGCCTTACCTTGAAGTGCAGTTTCAATATGAATTATGCACTTCTGCCTTCAAAGAATAATGGAATGCTCTGATATGTGCTGTAGACTGTAACACTCTACTCTTTACATCCATTCAAACTCAAACATAGCCAGAAGGACTACTAATGTTCATGAAATTGCTTAGTGCACCTCTTTGTTCTGTCGATGTGCTTTTCTTGCTCCTGAGTACAACAGCCCACATGCAGATTTCTTGAAGATATTAATGTCGCATTTAAACATAGTTCGGCATTTTAACTAGTCTCTCACTTAAGGTTAAAAAATATAGCAAATATATATATATATATATATATATATATATATATATATATATATATATATATATATATATATATATATATATATATATATATATATATATATATATATATATATATATTGAGTTGATTATTACATTATTATTGATATAGTTTGTAACATAAAAACCCGAGCAAAAAACCCACATCATTATATTGATAAAGGGAGCCGCCGATCCCTAGAAACAAGCCACGCGTGCTTACCCAGGACCGTATTTAGTTTTCATGTAACATATTATATTTGTTATATTACACTTGGTCTGTGATAGATTAGGTATGTGCTCAGTTTAGCCAAAAATAGTTTTTTATACAAATTATTATTGCCCAGCAAGGACCACGCGGAGGTATGAGCATATTCCTTGCCAGGAATGGAAGGGTGAGGTATGGATTTAGTGTTAAGTTTATAAGCATAGTACACATGCAAAAAATACATGTACAAGTGCAAAAAATTAAATTAAAACGTATTCTTCAATTAAGTAAAATAAATAACCTTAATTTATATACTTTCTTATAAATATGTGGGTTGAAAGGATCCATGGGATTATAAAAATGTAAAAATAAGTAATATTTCTTTTAAGTAACAAATAATAAATAAAATAAAAATAACAAATATCGTTCATTGGGAGGAAGAGGACATCCAAAAAAAATACTTTTTCCAGTAGATCGGTTTGAAAATTGGCTGTAATTTAATAATTTTATCATATTTACGAGGTGTTTAAAGCTGAGAATCTGTTTGATGGTTCTGTATGATGGATTTTGGATGTACTAAAAGCATTAACAGAGATTTTTTAGTGAGATATAACCGTCTTGCCTAACATTTTTTCTAAAAATAAAAAACGTTATTTTTAAAAGAGTGACATTTGGTAATAAAATGTAAAAAAAAGGCAACCATTATAAAAAATTGTTTATTTTAATACATTCAATACAAACTTAAGACTAATGACTTAAAAGACATTGTAGTATATAATAAAATTTATACAACTAGAAAGTTAAAAAAAATGTGGTTTATGTGGTAAACCCAAAATAAAACAAATCAAATGAAACAAGTAAAAAAATTGGAGCTTACTGTGCTTCAATACAAATTTTGGTAAAAACTCAAGTAATAGCCAGACACGTTTTAATTTTTTTTAATTAGGGAGAGCAATGCCTCTTTTTTTGCGTCTTTTATACTCACTTTTTTTGTAAAAATGTTTTGTAAAATTGTATTTTTATGTCAACTTTACGTCTTGAATTTATTATTGTCGCTTGATCAAAATCTGTTTGTTCAAAAGAAGTTTTATAAGAAACAATATTGGGATTGTTGCTATTTAACATAATTACTCTAATATTGGATATTTTCAAATGTTTCCCTTTAAATTTAAAAACTTACCAACACCATAATTTTCTTTATTCAAACTCTCTTTAAATTTAAAAACTTACCAACACCATAATTTTCTTTATTTTCTGTAGAAGAAGACTCAATAACCCATTTAATCGTTGATGAAGTAATATCAGGTGGTCTATTTTCCTCACACACCTTTTGTATGCCTTCAAAAGATTCATTAGTATTATTACCGTCTTTGCGTTGGTTATTTTCAAGTTTTTTAAGGTTTGCAAAAATTGGATTAGTAGGACTGTTGTTTTGCATAGTACAGATAGCTCAATTACATCTAAAACTATAGAGTATTAATTTATAAACTAAATTTGATTAAATATCTAAAAGCATAGAATTACAAGTAAAAATATAACCAAATAATTTTGGAGAATATGATGGTTATATTTAAAAAAAACATTTTTTAAGAACAAGTCAGTAGACAGATTTAAAAAATACATTATTCAAAACAAGGTTGCAACTAAAAATATAACTTTCTTTTAGAAAATGCAACAGTTTTTTAATATTAAAATTTTTAGGAAAATGGTTCTTTTTCTACTTATAATTCTATAGACGACAAATAAATCTATAAAAATAACTTAGCTATGGAAGAAGAAATTTATAACTGAGATGTAACCGTTTTCGTCAGAGCCAACTTGTTTAATCAAGGAGAATCAAAGAGTTACATTTGCCATCTCTCGGACACAACTGTAACTACACATGTAACTTTTTTTCCACATAAAAGTAGACACGTTATTTGAATTATTAATGCACAAACCAAAAATAAAAAAAATTGAGATGTAACCCTATTCCTCCAAATGAACGATTTATAAAACTATTTATAATAAATTCGAATAAGTAACAACTTAAAAAAATATATTTTTTAAAGTAAAAATAAAACAAGACAGGTGTACACTGTACATAATGTAGGTAAGAAAATATTAACAAATATAAACACTAATAGGTTGGAAAATTAATTATTTATTCACTGTCACTATCACTACTGTCACTATCACTGCTTTCTTTAGAATCTTCATTTAGAATTATTACAAACCGGTCTACAAACTGCTCTTCCAAGTTCGATGTATTCAATCTTCAATTTTTTTACGTGCTTCTACGCAGTTATTCCATTTATCCGATGGCACTTTCTCTACCTCCGATTTTATAACTTCAATCACTTTTGCATCAAATTTGGGAAACTTATTGTTTCGTCGAATTCCTTGTTTTAGTTGACTCCATACTAATTCAGTTGGATTGAAGATGCAAAAATACGGAGGTAATTTTAGAACAGTGTGTCGATGAGCTTCAGCCATTTCATCTACAACATATTTTTTCGAAAAATTATATTTTTTGACGATATCCAAAATTGAGCCTTCGTAAATTTTTTGTTAAATTCTTAATTGTGGGACATTAAAAATTCTTGAATGTCTTTTTTCTTCGTGGTTGTATTCTGAATCTTCTCTAAAAGTCTTGAGTGGTACGGGGTGTTATCCATGACTATAACGTTATTCTTTTCTACATTCGGTAGTAAATTATTCTTAAACCAATTCTCAAAAATGTCAGAATTCATATTTTTGTGGTAGTCAACGCTTGAATCCTCCAATTTTATTCCACTGAGATTTAGGCAATTAGGAACCCATTCATTATTAGTACCACAATGTAGAATTAATAATCGTTTTCCTCTATTTGGAGGCATATCTACTTTGCATCTGTCGGAGTCATCTGTCCAACTTCTTTTGACTGTATCATGTGTGTCGTACCAAGTTTCGTCCAAGTAATAAATGGGTTGTTGTTCTTTTCTAAATTTGGTTATGCTTTCGAAATATTCCAAGCGCCACAAAACAATTCTACAAATTTCCATTATCGTCGCCCTTTTATTGATGATTCTAAATGTAAATCCTATTTTTTCTAAGATATCGCCATAACGTTTGTTTGCTAATTTGCAACCTTTTCGATCAGTAACTCCATTTTTAAATATTCTGTCGATACTTAAAACTCCATTTTTCAAACAAAAATGTTAAAGATAAATGGGGCTACAATTTGATATCAATTGCGATATGTTAGAGTTAGTTACTGGTATACCCCACAGGGTACGAATGAAAATAAAACGCTGTTTTTATTACGCCCGGTATAAACCCAAAATTAACGTTTTGTCAAAAACAAGAAGTACAGTGATCCTCTCAAGAAAAAACCCACAAAGAATAAAAATCTTTGACATCAGACTTCCAGGTTACGAAAAAAAGTAGCAACACAGTTTCGGTAAATTTATAATAGTGCGTTAATTTTGAACAGGAGTTTAGATTAAACTGCCAATTTATCTAAACTAACAGCTATATTCAAAAGTTATGTGATACCGTTTAATTTGTTAAATAATATGTCGTTAAATGTACCGGTAACTTGCCATTAAGTTGGTAAACAATGAAAATGAATCAGTCAGTGCAGTCGAGCTCAGTAGGGTTTAAATACGCAAATAGAGCATTTATTGGTTCGGTGGTAAATCAGTGATTTATTTTCATTCGTGGCTATTATAGAAATCGCATTTCGCTTAACTTAATTTAAATGAAATTAGCAGTGAGTTTGTAAATTAGTTTTCTTACTTCTCGGTCTAAGTTAGCAAGTGAAGCGTAAGAATTTTCCATTTTAATCTGATTATGTGGATAATTAACTATTGTTTGGTAATTCCATTCATTTATCCTATCTCTCCCGACCGGATAGATTTTTGATAATCAAATTTCATAATCGGCTTAATATTTCAGCCAATCATTCATTTCTTATATTCAGCTCCGGCGTAGGTCATTTTCGCATTCTAATTAACATTGACGCTTCTGTCATGAACCAAAGCCGTTCAATTCCTTAACTTGTAATGCCACGTTAATGCCTATCATATTGGCATTAATTAAAAAATAAAGAGTATTAAATTCTGTCACCTGTTTTTAATCGACTAAGCATATTTCTTCGCCGTATTCTCGGATTTTAATGATATATCCGAAGAAACTGGAAGGACTTGTCATAGGTATATATGTATGTATGTATATGGGTCGGAGGGTAGTGGTTTCACTTTCACTGCAGCACTTAGGCCTCATTAGGCCCTTTGTACATCCTCCTTTTTACTTGAGTACTTTTGCTAGGCGGTGTCTGATGGGTTATGCTCAGAAATAATGTAACATGACACTAATTTGCTATTCATCATGCTCTAATATAATAATAATATCTAAAATATAGTATATTTGAAGCTTAAGTTAAAGTTAATATAAATAGCTCAAGGGATGCTATACATAAATAAAATAAAAATCATTGTTCATAAGAACTGGCGCCCATACTACGTGATAATCATCATAAGCTTCAGTAAAAATAAAGTAGGTAAAGTTTGTAACATCGAAATATGAGACAAAAAAATTTACCTACAATTGCCGCAATGGGAGATCGGGGCAATATAACTTTTTACAGCAAGCTAAAATCGTCATTATAAAGGCGCTCTCATTCAACAAGTTGTTATGTTTTGATAGAATACTAATAACTAATCGATTTTAACACAAAACCCATCAAAATAATAAACTAAATTAAAGAATAACTGTATTACTTCTATTTCAAGAGCTATTGTTGACCCCACTTTAACACAAAACATTCGATGATATTAGCACAGCTGGCATATGAATGAATGCCAATGATGTCGATGTGACACGGCCGAGGAACATGTAAAATGGATCCGTAATAGAATCACATTCACCATCCAATTGTTTTATGATATGACAAAAGGTATATAGTGTAATCAATATTTTGTTATACTACATGATAATGTTATAATGTGCTGGGCGATGTATATAAAATTATTTGTTTTTCCTTAAATTCCTGTAAATCGGTTATACTTGACAACACTGTTAAAAATGCGGCAGCATATGTGAAGGCGGCTCCTTTAATCGATATAATGAGGTTTTTTTGCTCGGGTTTTTATGTCTCATATTTCTATGTTACAAAGAGTACACTATAATTTGTATATTTTTTTTTCTTCGAATTAAGTTTAGATTTTTGTTTTACAAAAAAGTGGATGAGAACGTTGACGCCTTCAGTATAATTTTTGTATATATCTTAGCTATTGGAAATAATTATATTCCATTTTTTTTGTTTCTAAAATTGCGCATGTAAACAAAGAACCTTCGCACCACCACTGACTGACATAATCGGAATCATTCCGATATAGACAGTAGTAAATAATCCGCAATCGTGACCTGTGCCTTTTTCGCCGCATATTACGCATAATTTAAATTATCGAGTGCACCGCAAACCCCTAACAATTCAGGACATTCATACAACCACCGTTGGATAATAAATTGGTGAGTGAAGTACTTTCACGCGTCATTAATTTTGGATTATCTTTTTACTTATTATTTATTCATTAAAATTTACAATACAGTTCCACTAAACCGCTACCCAACAATATTATTATTATTATTATTATTTTACGTCGTCCGGTATTATTATTATTTTTTTATTATTGTTTCCACGCCGATGGCTCCAGACTCCAGACTCCTTCAAGATGGAAAATATCACATTTTTGAAATATCGTTATTTACGGATCTTTATTTACGTTATTTAACAGAAAAGAAGCTCATTTCCGTTAATTAACCCATATACGTTACCGGAAATAAATAGCTCGTTACAAATTAATTTCTAATTCAATGCTACTTTTACTGGAATATTTATAACTCGTGTATATTCGAGTCAGCTATATCTCTTTCACGCCAGTCTGTGCAAATTAATAAATTACTGATTATCTGTAAATACAGATCCTGACAGATGTTATACGGGTATGAGAAATAGAGCTTGTGCCCCCATGAGCATTGATTGAGCTGCAAATTTGAATTTGAGAAGCAGGGAAAATAATAAATGTGACAAAAGAGCGAATACGAGCCGAAATATATGTTTTATCACCTACATTCGCAGACTTTCATACCGATTTTTATTCGTTTGAACACTAGAAATCGAATAAAAATTGAACAGGGGAACCTATAAAAAGGGCGTAAATTGGTTTATATATTAAAATAGAGATATCGAACTCGGATTACTTTTTGCTGTATAGATAAAAATTTTGATTACGTCGCATCGTAACTTGTTAGTGTTAATTCTGAATCTATTTGTTGCTTATATTTGCTATTTATTTCATATCTCAAGAAATTACTTCCTTTACAGGCAATACCCGAATCGGAAGATGAAACATCTCAAATAAACTGTAAAATAGGAAACTACGTGGATCTCTAAAACAATAATATCTAAAATATAAAGAAAAGCGGGTGTACCTGGAAGTTTGATCCACCGACTGCGAATCAATTCAAAACGGTTTTTACGTATATTTCATTTTCCCGGACATCCTGCGCCGACTGCGAATATTTTACCACTGCAAGATTACCACTGCGCTATCGAGAAGATATGAATATAAGACTTCGGAATGATATAGATATAAAGATTTATTGATCAATTTTTACCATATTTAGGTGATAATGTTGCATGGCCATGCTATTGAAGTAAAATTATACTATGTATATATATATATATATATATATATATATATATATATATATATATATATATATATATATATATATATATATATATATATATATATATATATATATATATATATATATATATATATATATATATATATATATACTAGTCTACTATTTATATTTGTTTCATTTGAACATATTATATATAAAAGCATTAGGCATACAGTTATCAAGAAGATGTTAAACTTTAAAATGCATAAAATCTTGTTGAACCTATTGAAAAACAACTACTTTTTCCAACTATATGCGGGAAAATATTGAATTACATATACAATAGAGTTCTGTAGACTAGGTTTGTGTATTCTAAGAATTTGAGTTCCGTCAAAAACTAATGTCATAAAACGTCACTGAAAGTGTTGGAGTATTAATAAATTCAAGTATAAATGATCAATTGGAGTAGGTATTAATACTTTAAATTCAAGTATAAATGATCAATGAAATAAATCGTATACTGCTCTAAAGATCCTCAAGAAAGGTGAAAGAACTTGTACAACTTCTAAGTGGTTCGTTTTCGTGTGTATAGTTGTTCATTTCCGTATGTATGTCCAGATATAGCACTGGTAAGTATGTTTTCCTTCTTATTCGTCTATTTGCTTATTTCTATGTAATGAAATGCTACAAACCCAAGATTACTTTTCACAAAACAAATATGAATAGCAAAGAATTTCAAAGCTAATATATATATATATATATATATATATATATATATATATATATATATATATATATATATATATATATATATATATATATATATAATATATATATATATATATATATATATATATATATATATATATATATATATATATATATATATATATATTGACGTATATATATATATATATATATATATATATATATATATATATATATATATATATATATATATATATATATATTGACGTATATATATATATATATATATATATATATATATATATATATATATATATATATATATATACTGGGAGCATGTTTTAAGGTCTTTTTTTCGAGGGATTGTATAGATTGAGAACTTTTTGATACTTTGAAGACGTGTCTCAAAGAAACCAGCGCCAGGATGTATACATTCAGGCCTTTTTCTGTTTTGGAGGGATAGCATATTTTCGTGAACCGGGCCATTGCCATGCCATGCTATGGATACCAATGCGATGGATATCAATAACGTCATAATTCAATAAATATTGCCTTATATATATATATATATATATATATATATATATATATATATATATATATATATATATATATATATATATATATATATATATATATATATATATATATATATATATATATATATATATATATATATATATATATATATATATATATATATATATATATATATATATATATATATATATATATATATATATATATATATATATATATATATATATATATATATATATATATATATATATATATATATATATATATATATATATATATATATTAAACTGAAATCAAGTTTTACGAACATCCATAAACAAAATATAAAATAATAGTTGATCTCGGGCGATGTTAGTACATCTGTACTAATAATTCAATATTTCAGACAATTCAACGTAGTGAAACACTGTAAATATGGTAAGTAAAACATTTTTTCTGTGGCTGAAACTTAATGTATCTAAATATGGAATAAATCATTATATTTTAAGTTGAGAGCAGATATTTCGCAATCGATTACATTTATCATACTTATCAAGGACTGATATTATTGCAGCATAGGTATGCTGTATTTATGTTTGATATTGGCGATAGCGGCAAGTTGTGAGGCAGGGTTGGTCCTTGATTCTATTTACCTTGGAGATCAATCTGTCATGGTATTGATTTAGCGTATACCTTGCTGGACTATTTTAGAAGAAATAATGGCAATTTGCAAATTACACACTATATTGCATAATTTTTTTTACATTTTCCTAGTTCTTTTACCAATACCTATATTTTACTTAGAAGCTAGTAACTGTAACTGCGTCTAGTTAATGTTCATTTATTTTACTTCCTATTCAAGGCACATATGGGATAAGTAAAAGTTGCTATAGAGACTCTTAACGTCAAATATTATATAATTATATAATGCTTATTATACTAATATATGGATATTAATATAGAGAATAATATGTATATAGAATATAATATAGAGCCACAATACTAACACAACAAATATTTATTAGTCCAGTCACTGGTGAATATTTCAGGCTGAAGTTTTTCTGTATGGTAATTCTCTAAGCTTCTTTTTTGTTTTTCGATTTTTTGTTCTTTTTAAAGAGATACAAACGTCAATATTTATAAACGTCAAACAAATATTTTTCTTTCCGTTCTTTGAACTTATAAAAATATTCTCTCTCCCTCTTTCTTTGCATTATTTTGGGTACCTATCCAAAGTGAATATTCCGGATATAGTGAATATTTTGGAGATTTATACTTACACGAAGAAATATCGAACATTTTGTTGGCGTTTTGAATTTTTTTATATTATCATTTCATTTCAACCGGTAATTTTTTGAGGCCTTTGAGGTTTGAATATGTTTCTATATTTATCGTGATATATTGCTATCACTTGCAAAACCCTAATTCGCGGCACTACTGATGTAGTAGCTTTTAAATTTTTGGGGCCGTTGGGGTAGCTGGATATAATATTTAACCTCCAACCTATCTTGCTGTTGTTTTTAAAAGGCAGCGTTTCCGCGCTTGTAGAATTAAAAAAAATATATTTAAGTTCTACCTTAATATACAACCTATAATATATCTCTAACCATGCTATTGACATGGGAAATTAGGTATGTCATTTCCATTGCGTGTGGTTGCCAATTTTTACAACAAGGTTAGAATTGGATACTTTCCGTATTCCTCTTAAATACATGAACCTCTCTTCGATTTATATTCGCAATACTACAGAATCTTGCACCGTACTAATCAATTATTGAGAGTTTGATGATAGGTAATGCCATATGCAAATGATGAAATAAAGTTGGGAGTTCCACTAATGTAACTGTCAAATTCAGACTAATTGCTTTTGGTTTACCAAAACCCAAATCAACCATAACATTCCCATCATTCGAATTACTAGAAAATTTCATAAACGTGCTCTAAGTTTGTGGCTAATAAAACTTCATCTCAGTCATAAGGAGACCACCGTAACGTCCTTAAGGGAGGCAGGTAATGTTTAAACATGGGAGACCGTTAAATTGTATATTCCTTTGGTAGATCTGGATCTGTCTTTAATGCGCGTACTTATATTTTATAGTTTCCATTCTGATGTATACTCTAGGAATAATATGAATAAAAGCATACTTGATAATTGTGTGATCACTAAATAATTTATGAATTAGTGGCGGCCTGATTGGACTGTTATTTCTGTAACAATAAAAATAATTAATATAAGGCATTTATTGCCCAACAGAAAATAAAAACATTTACAGGACAAAACAGATCAGAAATTTATAATATAAGTATACTAATGTACAGGAAAATAAAAATAGAAAAGAATACAAAAATGCAAAAAGTAAGAATATTTTATGTATAAATAAAAACTAATAAAATATATATTTACATATACCTACATAATATACACATATACATATCTAATATTCGAAATTATTAAAATAATCAGACGCAAATAGCAAGTTATCGATATCGCAATTAAATATATCACATTGATATTTTAGATGATATTAGCCACTAAATTAGCAGGATATTTTAAAAGTATATTTGCTCTAGCATTCTGACAATACAATAAAATATTAAATATATAAACACGTTGAGTGCCATCGTCCAGTATACTGGACGATAGGATTCTTTAAATATAGCCCGCGTCCAGTTAACTGGACGGCCTCATATGGAGCTTCTATATGCATTGGTGTACTTTGGGCATTGGTATATCTATAACATCTATAATCATCACCCGAATAAAACTATTCGACTACTCACCTTCCGCGAAAGAGTCGTAATGAAATTGCTTAACCAACCAGATAAAACACAATGAAATGATGCCGTCAATGTACAATAAAAAAGGAAAAAAAGAAAACAAGATATTGTTGCCCAGTGTGTCCAGAAAAACCGGGCCTTTGTGTATTCCCTTGCTTCAAAGACTGGCATGCAAATCTTTTTAAGAAAATATCAGTGTATTCTTGTTTCATGTTCAATAAACTAAAACCATAGTTCCCTCTTTTCGTTAGAAAAATAGGAATCCGGTATACTTTTTATATACGTCGAGTTTACTGGACAGCGGACTCTATAAAGTAAAAGAGCTTAAATAGCCCGATGTCCAGTTTACTGGACATCTTTCAATAACCTAGACAACTGTCAAATTATATTTTCAAGGCTACAAATTACCTTTCTGTTTTATTAAAATCAATAATCAACAAAAGGTTCACTTTGGTTTTTGCGGTAGGTTTTCCCAAATTTCTTGTAGCACTTAAAGTGTTAAGTAAAGCTTGCGAGTCAACCATGCCATAGAATAGTTTAGATAAAAATCATAAACTAGTACCACACCATTCTAATATTCAAAGAATTCATGTTATATCTTTGTAATAATAATTGGTGGTCCGTATCAGGATCATAATTATCAGTACGAAAAGAGAAAAGAGAGAAACTTTAGAAAGCGTCGCTGTATTTTTTCCAATTGGTGACTATAAATCTGATAGGGACACCAAATAAGATTACAATATTCAAGCTTTCATTGAACCAGTGAATAGTATAGCCATTTTAATGCACTATCATTGGTGAGAGATTTTGTACTACGTATAACAAAGCCTAGCGTGCTTTTGCAGATTTAATAATATAATCAATATGGGTAGAAACGATAATCTACTGTCATATACTACAACATCTTTAATCTCCTCATAACGGGTCAGTGGTAACGTACTAACATAAATATAGTAATCAAATATTAGAGATGGTTTTTTGAGAGTAATCGTACATACTTTAAATTTATTTGCATTAATGGGTAAATAACCATTATCAGTACACCAAATATGTACATGATCTACAAGGTACTGCAATGTCAAATAATCAGTCGTAGATGATATACCTATTCAATAACAGTTTCAAGTATTCGGCAAACATAAGATGATTCAATTTTAAGGACAAAGTTAAATCATTTACAAATTATGTAAACAGGAGTGGTCTCAAGTTAGAACCTTGAGGTACTCCTGGTAATGAGGGTGTTAGACTTGTAACCGTTATAGCTTTCGTTGCTGCAGATAAGACTCTAGAAGGCGGAGTAAGCTATTACTGAAACCATACAATACCGTTCCAACTTACGAATCAATATACTACGATTCACCTTGTCAAGTTGAGCGATTAGGAAAGAAACCATGTTGATTTGCCGATATGTAAGACTTAACATTGTCAAATATTTGCTTACACAGACATATCTCGAAGAACTCTGCGATATTAGACAATATGGCCATAGGGCGATAACAACATACATCTGCAGATTACCACTTTTTAAAATGGGACACAGTCTTGCGTTTCCACCTATCAAGAAATTCGCCTGTTGATAGTGCCATATTGACTAATGCAAGGAGCGGTATGCGCAGAGCCCCTAATATTTTTTTTACCAAAAAACTAGGAATCTGATCGTCGCTACACTTTTTATTTTTTAGATTCGAAATTGTTAGCAGAATATCAGATTCCATAAATTGCTATATGTTAATACAGAATTTATAATAATCTAATGATATATTGGGATTTTGAACATATTCATCGGAAAAAGAATTATCAAAGAATATCAAAGAATTTTGAGAAGGCGGGACAATTTGAATGGGATCATCAAATTCTTGATCGCCAAGGAAAACATTTTTAGGTATACGTGATACGTTTTGGGATAACTTTTAATATTGGTTTGGATGTTGGTAAGATAATTATTGCAAGCAAAAACTAGCTGATTCTTTATTAATGCTCTCAACTGTCTAAACTCACTTAAGTAAAAGTTACTGCGAGTAATACACACTTTTCAAATAAATTACCTGAATGCGTGTTTGAAAGATTGGCATTTTTTTACTAAATGACCAACTAACATTTTTCTTGTGAATATTTATTCACTAAACGTTCCTCTTTGGACAGCAAATAATTTTTTTTCTAAATATTTATTCACTAAACATTCCTCTTTGAACAGCAAATAATTTTTTTTTCTAAATCTACTCGTTTCTTGTGTCCAAAACTACATGTATACATGTCACAAAATCAAAGTGCAGTAAACTTTCCATTATCAAGAAAGATCAGTTGCGTTAACAGTTTCGAGACTCAATACCGCGATGCTAATGGGGGCCCCATTAGCATCGATTGAAATGTTGATGTAATTGGCGTTAAAACTAGTAACTGTGATATTCACAAATTGTTAATATTTGTTTTATATATACCTCCAAGGACATTAATACAGGACTTTGAAATACTTTTTGATTCAATATGTTAATGATTTGTTTGTAGGAGATTTCAATGTACCTAATTATTATTCTGGGCCAAATAATGCATATTGTACGTATATCAATAATCTATCTTTAGAGAATTTAATGGTTTTCAACAATACAACCATATTTTAAACAGCAGTAACGGCCAAATCGTTTCGCTCTTCCCCTGTCTTTAAGATCCTGTCTCATTAAAACGTGTAACCATACGCGTTATTTATATTTCTTCTGTGATGAAATCATATAAAATTTTAGTGAAAGTACATTTCTTATGGAAAATAGCTTTCGGCATAATTTTCTGGAAATTTGGCATGATGCGCTTTCGACGTCCTGATCTAAAGTTCTAATGGTCACAACTCAATCCTACGACCAGTTTCTGAATTATGGGTCGTTAAAATTGTCTTTTTTTTAACATATTTGAAATTTGTCTATATTTTCTTTTTTAGTAGGTACATTTAAATTAAAATATTTTGTTGTGGATGGCGGGCTTTCACACCTGAGTCCTTATCATGAAAGTTAGAGGGCGCGCTTAGTTGCTTTTCATGATATACTATTAGAGAACGTACATACCTACAATATATTCTCAAATATTTAAATTATGTCAACTAACGAAAAGTCAAAGTAACAAACTGTAATTAGTTATTGACAAATATAATTAATGATTATTTATGATGTACGCTTTGTTGAAGCGCACATGCCTGAATTTGATATAAATCTGAAATAGTAGTAAAAGTACCTAATAACGGAGTGGGGTGTCTTCTTAAAATATGGAACAAAAGTTTGTAGATGGTCTTACACAAAATATCTACGAAATTTTTTTTGTGTCTTACACAAAAGTGGCGACAAAGAAATGACAATTTAGAGGAAACCGCAAATAACGCAATTCGATCAATTGTGTAGAATAAAAAAACTAACGGCTACATTTTACTTATTTTTTAAAGTGTCATTATTAAAAACTAAGTTTTCCTACTATAGTTTTCGTATATAGTATTAGTATAATATCAGGATAGTATAAGTATAGTATTAACACTCGAAGTAGTTTCCACACTTTTACTTCGCGCGTTACGCCAATCAACTTGGCATCATCCAGAGACGATTAAAACTTTCAGTTCAGTTCATTCAGTTCGTTCAGTTCATTCCGTTTTAATCGTCTCCGGATGATGCCAACTTGGTTGAGGAAACGCGCGTCGAGCGAAGAAAAAGTGTTTTGGTGTTTATGCAAACTACTTCGAGTGTTATCATTACATCAAAGGTTCCAACCCTATCCCGTTTTAAGTATAGTATTGTTATAATATTAGTATAGTATTAGTATAGTTTTAGTATTGTATTGGTATAGTTAGTATATTATTGATATAGTATTGGTATAGCATGAGTATAGTGTTAGTATAGTAGTAGTACTGTATTAGTACAGTATTAGTAATATATTAGTACAGTATTAGTACAGTATTAGGATATAATTTAATCATCAAGATCACAATACTATTATAGATTATTGCCCCTGCCGATCTGATGCCAGAACATTGGATTGCTGTGCACATCGACAGTTTTATTTGGTAGGTATGTGGGATACTCAAGGCACCAAGAACAAATTCGCTTTCCATCTACAGCGTTACTAGATATAGTCTTGGATGGCGGAAATCGGTAGATTAGAATTTTCAGTTTGTTTACTCTAATACCAGCAATTAATCTTTTCCAACACTTTACTTTATATAGTACCATCGATTGTCGATTCATTGTCTAAAGTTATGCAATGAAGAATATTGTTAGTTTTATTAGTTTTAAGTAGATAAGCATACGTATGATGGCACTTTTTTCTTACGCTATATGTAAAAATTATTATTTAAACATTCTTTAAAAGAGCCAGGTTTTTTATATTTTGTACACTTCGTTAGTAACATCAATGCTGTTTAATTTAATTTTTACGTGAAACTAAAAACCATATACGGTGTCAATTGAAACAGCATACAAATTTTAACCTCGCAGTCGGCATCTACCATCTACATGCGGGCCCGGCACAAAATGAACACCCTGTATAATATTTTCGATCCAAAAGTATAGTATTTAATAATAGGTAATAACATATTAGAAAATAAGTATAGGTTTTATTATTCTACGCAATTGATAGAAGTTAGTTATTTGCGATTTTCGCTAAATTAACATTTCTAAGCCGCCATTATTTTATGTAAGACCCTGTTTAAACTTTTATGCCACATTTTAAGAAGACACCATAAGCCTACAACTCAGATTAACAGTTTTAATTTAAATGTGCTAGTAAAGGAAATAGAGACAAATATGTTAAAAGAAAAACACGGGCATGTGCGAGTTGGACTCGAGCACGAAGGATCCGTACCATTATCTATAAAAACAGCAAAAAAATCATGTCTGTTTTATGAGAGCCCCACTTAAGGGTACTGACTTAGATTAAGTACTTGCGTATACCTACCTACTGATGATATCTAATGCCTACTTAAAATTATAATTAATTAATTTCGTCCGATCGGCGACTCCGGCATTTATTAGCATACAGATTCAGGTCCATGTCCATTTTATTCTGTTTTTTAGTATTTGTTGTATGCGGCAACAGAAATACATCATCTGTGAAGATTTCAACTGTCTATCACGGTTTATGAGATACAGCCTGGTGACACACGGACGGACAGATGGACGGACAGACGGACGGGCAGCGGAGTCTTAGTAATAGGGTCCCGTTTTACCCTTTGGGTACTAAACCCTAAAAATACCACCATAGTCAAAAAAGTTAATTTGGACGATCCATAATTCACAACTTATTCATAGGATTGAGTTGTGTGCATGATAACTTTAAATGAGGACGTCGGGACCTGCATCATATAAAATTTTCAGTAAGCTTTGCCAAAAGCCATTTTTCATAAGAAATGTTCGGGGTCCTATTATAGTGGTGCGCTAATAACTTTATCCAGGAGTTTTTTTTGGAAATATTCCCAGGTTGCATGCTGTACAGCTTAATAATGTATGGGCCAGTAGTACGGCTCAGTTAGGATCCGTGGTTATCTATTATTCTTTTGGTACGTATCTTTATGTAATGTATTGCTATAAAAATGTCAACAGATGACGGACCATTTTGTATTAAATTTTGCTCTGGAGGCTCTTAATATTTATAGGGATTTAAAAACTACTTCCTGTAGATGCCTGATATAAATTTTATTTATGTTAAAGTTAAACTACGGTCTCGTTTTTAATATTATTCATGGTTTGTGTTACCAGAGCCTGGGCGCACTTAACTATAAATATAAATGGGTCACTGAAGCCCAAAGGCGGTGTCGATATAGATACGAGTATTTTAACGACACACTGCACACTGTTTTGTGTCTAGAAACGACACGCTTGTAAACAAATTTCTGAAATATTTAAGGAAATTTGATTACAGACCGCCGCCCGCCATCAAATTATTTCCAAGTAAGCAAATCTGTTTATTTCAAATTTTTATTATGAAAGCTTGTGAATTATATATTTTACGGGACATACTATGAAATGGAGAATAACGAATGTATTTATAATAAAATGAGTCGTCCTATTCTGAGCCGCTCTAACTAAATCTTCCTAAACGAAATACTCCTTTGTTTATTTCGTTCAATATAAACAGATTTTGATTACTCTTTTTAAAATAATGTTATACAATTTGGCTACCTCATTTCTTCACAGAACTGAAGTGAATATCGCTTATACATAGGCTTTTTCTTGAAAGTACAACGCAAATTGCATATTATTTTTTGACTTTAGATTTAAATTTCGAATAATTTGAAAACTGACTGGCCGATTGTCAATATATTTAGATTATAGCTACATCATTAACCTTTTAAATTATTAATAGCAGAGGATTTTATTGTGACTTAATTTATTTATACAGGGTGAAATAGAGAAATATATGCGTTGGTAAAGGATTTTTATTTGAAGTATGCCAGTAAGGAAGTATGTAGTAAGACTTGCCGTATCGAAAGCCTTAGCTACGTCTATATGAAGACATATAGCGCTGGTTTACTTCGATCAAGTGCATTATATAATTTAGAAGTTAGATTAGTTATTACATCTTGACTAGATTTGTTTTCACGAAAACCAAATTGCATGTCATTAAGTAGTTTGTTTTTATCCATATAGTTACATAATCTCAACTTTATTATCTTTTGAAATATTTTGGCCAGTGCAGAAACCAGCGATATGGGTCTATAATTTGAGAGTTTTGTTTTTTCACCATTTTAAAAAATAGGTTTAATGATAGCAGTTTTAAAGTGAGATGGTACCTGTCCTGATTGCAAGCATAGATTTATTATGTAAGTAAGAGGATCTATAATGAAATTGACACATTTTTTAAAAATTTCGTTACTAATTTCGCGTTTTTCCATTTTTTAAATTAATGATGATATTATGTCACGACTTCACTTCACTACTTCACGACTAGTTGGAGTCAAGAATATGGATTTCTGTGACCCACAATATCCTTTAGATTCCAAACTATAATTATTGTTTGTAGCTTATATTTTACTAGCTAATATTTCACCTATTTCGGTGAAGTATTTTAAAAATTATTAGCGATTTCTAATTTATTATAAAGTGCTTTGGATTTCTCCAAAACAATATTCCTGATGGAGTCTTTTTTATTGGGATTCCTATTTAAGAATTCATTTAACGTGTCCCAAATATGTTTCGCTGAATTACTATTTTGCTCAATTTTTTGTTGAAAGTATTTATTTTTTGTTAATTTTACCAATGAATTATTTATATTTTATCTCATATATCATTCGATGATATCGAATTCGACTTATTCGACTCGATATCTCATTTTCATAGAAGAAATAATTCCTTTGGTAATCCATGGCTCTCTCTTCACATATTCTTTGACTCTAGTAATTCTGATGGAGTTGTTAATATGTTCCTTAAAACTCTCAACAAAGAATTTTGTTGAAATTTCACCGTCATTAGCTTCATATGCCTTTTTCCAGTTTTCATTTTTTAAAAAAACCTCAAATTTTCTGTCTTCTGTTTTCATCTTTCTAATTTTCTGTCATATATATATAATAATAATAAAAAATTAACACTACATTGTAGTTCTGTAAGCACTTCACTAAAAGTACCGAAAATATAAAAGTTCGCGAACGGCGAAGAACGTAAAAAGTAAAAATGATACGGTTAATCGGCTAAGAGGCTTTGGTTTTCGACGCATGCCCTATTTATGTCTTCTCTCTACCCGAGGCCAACGGTGCCATCATGTGGTGTCAGTATCACAGCACAATTCATGTTATGAGGAAATATAAAGCCGTTTTCAACTAATTTCGAAAATAGTAGCTGATTGACAGCTATGACAAGAAATGAGATTTAAGACAAGTACTGCTGAAATTAAATCAAATATCAATTCTCAAATAATAATGTTGTTTGTTGCCTTGTTTTTATTGAAGGAAAAGGAATATTAAAGGTTTGGTTAAATGAAAATACTGCCGATTAAGAGTCTTTCGACTTTTCTTAGTGACTCCTGAAACATAATGGTATGTATGATAATGCCAAGGTCAAAATCAAAGAGGATAAAATACAGAAGCTTTAAAACCAATTGTAATATTTTGATCACATTTTTAAAAAATTTGTAAGACTGAAAATTAATATAATTATTTTCTAATAAATATAATTTTATTGCTTAGCAACGTACTAGATACCTACTAGAAACGGGTATTTTGAGCAGATCTGAAATTACGCAGAATATGGACGTTCCTAGCCGATGTTAGAAAAAATATAAATATAGATTATAAACACAGGAAGAATAGAAAATTAGTCGTTGCATTAAAATTTGATTTTTTGTCAAAATTTGTAAAAATAATCCGTCTTCGGGGGTAGACAAATGATATGTCATTCTTGGCCCTAAAAACATTATATTTTTTTAAATAAATATTTAAATATATAATGTAAACAATAATATGTTTATTTACGAGGCTAGATATAGAAATACAGTAAGAATATTAGTCTATAATTAGTTTCGTTTATGTAGTAGTGCACACGCCGCAGAAACTAAACCAAACTGAAATATTTGTCAACATATATTTAGGCCCGAATTAACTAACCGTATAACAGGGGCACTGTATACACCCCAGTATGGAGATGACCCTCGCATCAACCATTTTAGGAAATGCGTTACGGAACACTACACCACCACATCAAGACGGGTTATGTACCAAATTTTTTGGGACCGCTAATTCATTGTCGGTAACAAATAGCCAGCCTGGTTTAAGCCTTAATCGCGTCGCATACCTCTATCGGATAATTTCACACATTCGATAAAAGAGGGGAAAAACCCTAACGTGACGGTGATTAATTTTGTTAAAAAGCGTTTGTTGAGCAATTAATTTTTCTGCTCGGGAGGTCTCTTCTTAAAAATCAGTAGGAGACAGTAAATCCATAAATTATAAAATATCGTTTGTATAAAATAATTTTCTATTGTCTCAATAGAATATTAGGTTTAGGTTAGGCTAACAACAAACCATAAATCTATTGCACACAAAATTAGCACTACAAGAATTAATGGAATAGCTTAATAACAAATAAAAGGTAATTTTAGACAATAAAATTTTTTGATGTGATAATTATTTACGTAACTAGTTATGAAAAGAATAATTTGACTTGACGAGAGAGTAGAGTTTTGCAACTTACATGAGTTAAATAAAATTACTCTTTTCATAACGTATTAAGTACAAAATTGCATATAATCCCATTTTAAGATAGTAATAAAATGGCAACTTATTCTGAATACTAGTTTATTTACATAGCTTATCTTATAGATATAATATAATCCCGATAACATATAAATAGACGGAGAAAATGAGTGCAAAAAGCTATCACTTTTTATGACACGCAGGTAGAGACCTCAGGTTTTTTGCATTCAATTCCAAAAAGAATGTAGAAAAAAGTTCGTGGGATAACCAAGGGGGCTTGTCAAAAAATGCATTTTTTGTATGCAAAAATGCATCAAAATCTGCATCAAATTTGCAGCCACATTTTACTTCATAAAAAAACCTTTTTAAAAGGGTGCAAAGTTGTTCATTTTTATTACTCGGGGGTTTTCGGGTACGCTGATCACGAATCTGATGTCAAAAAACATCCTGGGTGTACCTGGGGGTCGGTACACCCACTATCAACCTTGCCTTCAGGAATTCCTCGTCAAGCGATGAAAGAAATTAGTTCAAATAACCTACTCGGGGGTTTTTGGGTTCGCTGATCACGAATTCGGCTTCAAAAATCTTCCTGGGTATACCTGGGGATCTGCACACCCCCACAAGTTAAATAAAATGTTAGCAAAATTTTCATATAATGTTTTGTTTAATACATCAATTTTGGATCTGTACATTTTTGTAATATTTTTTAAAATCTTCATATATTTACAGTAGGACCAAATTTTGTATTTTAAGATTACGTACAATATTTCAAGTCTGTTAACTACATGTCATGTCTATAATACAGGATAAATTAAAATATTTTTTTTTTGTGATACATTGGTAAGGGAAATCTATAAATATATAACAACGCTGTGACCTTTTCTTTAACAATTTAAAAGAAATTAAATCTTTAAAATTTTTTCTAGTTACTTGAATAACTAAATTTTTCAGCGAGCCACCATATTTTTTAAGCAAAGGAAAACCTTTTTGGTTGAAAATTGAATCAATACATTTTTTTAAAGGTACTTGAATGTAACTAAATTTTTGTGCAAATAGCAAATTTTTCAGCGAGCCACTATATTTTTAAAGCAAAACAAAACCTTTTTGGTAAAAAAGAAATTGAATCCATAGTTTCCAAGTTTTTTTTAATTACTTGAATGCAACTAAATTTTCTGGATGATTTTGGACGTTGATATCGTCATCAGCAACCTCGAAAACCCCTGGGTAGGTCATATCAATATATTTCAGCCATTATTCGTTAAGAATTCCCGGAGATAGTGGGTGTACCGGCCCCCAGGTACATCCGGGTTGTTTTTGGGCGTTGGATTCGTCATCAGCAACCCCGAAACCTCCTGGGTAGGTCATTTCAATATATTTCAGCCATTATTCGTTGAGAATTCCCGGAGATGAGGTTCATAGTAGGTATACCGATGCCCAGGTACATCCGGTATGTTTTTTGATGTCGGATTCGTGATCAGCAAACCCAAAACTCCCGGGTAAGATATTTGAACAATTTTTTGCCGTCACTTGACGGGAAATTCCTGAAGACGAGGTTGATAGGGAGTGTACCGACCCCCAGGTACACCCAGGATGGTTTTTGACGTCAGATTCGTGATCAGCGAACCCAAAAATCCCCGGATAAGATATTTGAACGAAGTTTTGCCATTTTTGAGGGAGAATTCCTGAAGACGAGGTTGATAGGGGGCGTACAGACCCCCAGGTACACCCAGGATGTTTTTGACGTCGGATTCGTGATCAGCGAACCCGAAAATCCCCGAGTAATAAAAATGAACAACTTTGCATCCTTTTAAAAAAGTTTTTTTTATGAGGTAAAATGTGGCTGCAAATTTGATGCAGTTTTTGACGCATTTTTGCATACAAAAATGTATTTTTTGACAAGCCCCCTTAGTTATCCCCCGAACTTTTTTCTAAATTGTTTTTAGAATCGAATGCAAAAAACCCGAGGTCTCTACCTGCGTGTCATAAAAAGTGATAGCTCAGGGCGTTTTTTCTTCTCATCTTCCCCGTCTAAAAAGCGTATATTATGCTTTTATATGTTATGGGGATTATATTAGAACTATGGGATTTCATGTAATCCCGAAACCTACGTGATAAGTTGATTTCTGTTTAATAGTGAAGCAATTTGAATTTCTACGAGTTGGTATTAAAAAAGTTACTAGGTATGTAAATAAATAGAAATCGTTATGAAATGTCAATTCATAGATTTCATGGTCAATTCACACACTTGCCTGAGGTTTTTCAAAGTAACTATCGTACAATAATAATTATAAATGAATATTACTATTACATTATTATTACACTATTACAAATGAATAACCAATAAAATATATAACAATATTTGCAAGGTATCGGTTTTTACTGACTACAGAACGTAACGGGCTCATCTACGCTAACCAGTAATATCCTTCGGCCCGCCAGTAAAAACGCTCTTATTATGCTAACTAGTAGTGTTATATACAGGGCTTTCATTTAATCTCGAAACCCACGTGACGAAAACCCATATTTGCGAACTTTGACTTTGGGTAATTTTTTTTGCAGATGTGGGATCGATGGAGACCTTTCACATTTCATTTATAATGTTCCCAACCCCTAATTTTTGAGTTACTTTGACCGGATATGGGTAGATTATCCACTGCTGATTATAAATATCTCGATGGCAATTAATCGATAATAAATTAATTAAACACTAATTTAGTTTTGTTATTTCTGAGGTATTTGAATTCTAGTTCAAATACTAGGCAGCTGATATATGATTATTGAAAGAATGATCGGACAGTAAAAATCTGCCGTTGAATCGTGCAGAAACCAGACAAAAAGTAGTATCGTGTCAGTCATGTGTTGAAGTACCAGACGGGGATATTTAAAAGGAAGGAAAGTTTTCCTGTTAAATTATAAAAGCTGTTAATTGCATCGGTAGCGATTCTTGTCAGGGGCCGTATTTCACGTTCCGAGATAGAGAAACGAGGCATTATTAAATCAGAAGATTATTTCAGGGTAGTTTTTAATGAAGGTAATCAGAATGTGTAAACGAAAACTCTGGCTGGAAAGAACAGATAATATTTTGTTAGTAAGGTGTATTGTCTTTTAGTAGAAAAGGTGAGAGTTAAGGTGTTGAATAAATTCACCTGGTTATCTCCTCCTTACCAGTCTGAACTTGCTCCTGTTACAACGACCGATGCAAATATTTAACTTTGTATATTCTATTCGCAAGCACTGATATGCGGTAAATCTATTAGCCGCTTTAAGAATTAGAAGGGGATTATCCTGTATTTTTCTTTACATTTTAATAATTAAAAAAATATTTAATGTTGGGTATTTCTTATTTGTTTTGATATCTATAAGGGGTGCATTTTCACCGTTCCACAGCACTTAGTACGGTAATTCATTCTATTAAATTTTAAAAATACAGATTACACAGATATTGGAAATCTTTACTATTTGAACAATTTGTCTATAATATTGTATAATATCGAAGTATACTAACTTGCCTGCGATGGATATATAATATATTCCATTCGAAACCTTTACATTTACTTTGGTTAAAAGTTTTTCCGATTCTAAAGCAGATCTCGATAGAAAGTCACCAACACAATTTTTGACAAGCCCAGGTTAGTCACGAAAAAAGTATGCTTTAGGTATAAATAACCTAATATATTGGTAAAGTACATGATTTTAGCCCTGAAAAAAATTTGAAAGTTATCTATAAATCAAAAATATAAATTTACATTGACAGGTTAACTTTATTAAATAGAACAAAAAAAAATTGGTGCCAGTTTTCATACAATACATTTTATTTCTATATTTCCACCGTCTTATCTTTAAAACTAATATATTTATCGTATTTTTTCAATTGGTAGACATTGTAGCGATTTTAATACAAATCAGGAAAATCAGGTTTTTAAGTTTTATGTATTACAATTTTCAGCAACTCCACAAACTTTTTTATTTATAGGATGTGGACGCACGTATATACTGTCTGTAGGAGCAGTTTGCGAGAAACAAATATTGGTGAAATCAATTGATTTCACCAATTTTTAACGGAACTTGGACGTTATCGACATCAGTATTTCTTTCGATAAAAGACGATATATATATATATATATATATATATATATATATATATATATATATATATATATATATATATATATATATATATATATATATATATATATATATATATATATATATATATATATATATATATATATATTTATATATATTTATATATATATATATATATATTCCGTGATCATCATATGCAGACCACATAGCTTTCCACAATGCAGATAAAGACCTACTACTCCAAAATACCAAAATAATAGAGGTATACCTATATAAATTATCTGATCAGATTAAATTAAAAAAACTAGCTAGTCATAATTCACATACATCAATACATAAACTTTTCTATAAAGAATATTAAAGACAAACATACTTACCAATATCGATATCAACCATACTAAAGCTCAAAATATAGTTAAATTCGTTCAATCTTCTTAAATAAATGCACATATTACTAATGTGTACAGTTCTATAAAATTTTAAGTTATATTAAATATTTACAAGAAAATGGTTTAATTCAATTGATATTTTCGAATTATTCATATATAATTCGATAATATCAATTTATTTAAAGCATTTTCTAGTAAATATTTATTTTCTTCAAGTGTATAGGAATCTACGATTCATGTACGCCTAAACTTAAAGGTGTGAAACTCAGCAAAATAAACAAATTAGTTGATAAGAAAACTGGTGGATGGAGCTAGTGCATCGTAGAATTTTATATTCATAGATTTAGTAGGTAATATCTATGATAAATCATAATACACAACCAACATTATTAATAGAGAAGCAAATGTGTTTAATTGGTAGCATATACAATAATCTATATACTTTTTTAAACAAGGTAAATAATAAAATAATGAAAGGTTATCAATGAAAATATTAAATTTGGGTAAGTTGTGTACATAATATCCTTGTTGTGAATGGATATTTTCTTCTGCTGTTTCACCTAAAGAACCGACTCCTGAAACTAAGAGCATCCTATGGTAGTGATGGTGAAGGCAAGGGAGCTAACAACAACAAGGTAATGAGCAATAATAAGTAGGTACAATATAATAAACCTATTAACTTATATTAAATATTATATTTGAAATCATATTAAATTCTTAATTTAAAAATATTATTCTAAATTAAAATTATAATTTCTGTATATATATATATATATATATATATATATATATATATATATATATATATATATATATATATATATATATATATATATATATATATATATATATATATATATATATATATATATATATATATATATATATATATATATATATATATATATATATATATATATATTGTTTTGTGAAAAGTAATCTTGGGTTTGTAGCATTTCATTACATAGAAATAAGCAAATAGACGAATAAGAAGGAAAACACACTTACCAGTGCTATATCTGGACACACATACGGAAATGAACCACTATACACACGAAAACGAACCACTTAGAAGTTGTACAAGTTCTTTCATCTTTCTTGAGGATCTTCAGAGCAGTATACGATTTATTTCATTGATCATTTATACTTGAATTTAAAATATTAATACTCCAACACTTGCAGTGACGTTTTATGACATTAGTTTTTGACGGAACTCAAATTCTTAGAATACACAAACCTAGTCTACTATTTATATTTGTTCTATTTGAACATATTATATATAAAAGCATTAGGCATACAGTTATCCAGAAGGTGTTAAACTTTAAAATGCATAAAATCTTGTTGAACCTATTGAAAAACAACTACTTTTGCCAACTATATGCGGGAAAATATTGAATTACATATACAATAGAGTTCCGAAGCATTCAAAGAGGGAGTGATACAGAAATTGCTTGCTTAGTCAAATATATATATATATATATATATATATATATATATATATATATATATATATATATATATATATATATATATATATATATATATATATATATATATATATATATATATATATATATATATATATATATATTAATATGTACGTATATCTTAAGGTTTAGAAATGAGGCTGTCTTTAGCGACGAAGCGAATTTAATGAAAATATTGTAATTAAAACATCAATCTTGATAAAGCAACTACGGTGTCGTAGTAGGTGTTGTAAGGCCCGGCTAAATACCTTAACTTCTAATTGTCTTTCTGTCTTTCACCGTTGCCTATGCTTGCCGTTTAATCCAATATTTAATGCGGCATTCTAATGTGATTATCGCAGCTTCACTTTAGGTCCGCGTGCCTTATGTAATAATGCTTAATTATATAAACCTCGAATTTTAATGCCGGAAGACAAGCACGGACTCGGTAATCTTTTCAGAGCCCCAAGTTTCACCATACATCCCTCTCTTTCTCTCCACTATTAAAGACCAGCTAGGGAATATTATCCTTCAAATATTTAACGAGTTTCAAGACTGAATTTTCTTTATCCTGCTAACTCCACTTTAAATGTTTCTCTTTATACAATTAATTACCAGCAAACGTTGTTTCCAATACATTGAACTTAATATTGCAATGAATTTTCCTCAAAGGATGTTAAGGCCATAGAGAGTTAGTTTTTTCTGTTGTTTACGAACTAAACTAAACTGAAGCGAACGAATTACTGACCACCCGAACATATATTTATTTAATTTGCAAGTGTAAGATGCCATATACTTTTTAAGTACAACTTATTAACTATAAATGAAATAGAAAAATTTAATAATTTTAATTTGTTTTATAAAAAAAATATTGTTTGGTGTGGTACTTTTCATGATCAGGTTGGTGGCCTATACTTTCTACAAGAAAATTTAGGTCGCCATGTATAAATTTAGGTCGCCACCTTTGTAAACATTTGTACTACCTCGTTACCTTGGTAGGCCTAATATAAGGCTAGGTCATATACCGTTAAAGGATTATACATAAAGCTCCTGCTCGGTCCTTTACAAATATGCACAAATGAACACACAAAGGTTACTTTAAGATGTACAATTAGCGTCCTCTAATACGAATTTATTTATAGCCGCTGCAGTATCAGATGTAAAGCCGTTTAGTGAGCGAAAATAATTCTATGAATAGATTACGGGAGACAATGCTGGTTAGCATAAATGCACCGGTGCAGTATTTTATGTTAACGAGAAGACGTATGGGATGGCTGGCTCCGCTAGTTTTGGATTATTTAAAAGCATAAATCAGTTAGAGTTTAGAGAATGTGTGTCATCAGTGTATATTTTTCAGGTAAATCTCGGTGGTGTTTTACACTAAAGCTGGAGAGCAGAAAAATATATTTATGAAAATTAACAGTACCATATTATTTATTTTATATTTACAAATCTTGTCTACGAGTTTTTTTCTTTCACGTACATACATACCATATTTTTCTACTTACTAATACTACGATCTAGTCTAATAGTACAGTTGTCAGAGACAGAAAATGACGTCTATATTGAGTCTGCAGTAGGGGGAAGCTGAATTTTTGGCATAGGGTTAGTTTTCACCTCCTTACAAGAGTAGGAGTTATATAACATTAGGTAGGTCAGTACATTGCGTGTGCGTATACGTAACCCAGTTTTGTGGGTCAAACAATCTCATATTCATCCATTGTGTTTAGGTAAAGTTAAATATGGATATTAATATAAATATCAAGATAGATAAATATCACCGATATTACTTAGACTATTTATATATTATGAATGAATATCATTTCTGATCATGTATTAGTGCAATAACGAGAGAAGAAGGTGAATGTGGTAGTTGTATCAGTGGCGGCTCGTGCCAAATTAAACAGGTAGTACTAAAATTGGCAAAGACACATAATGAAGCGCGAAAATTTTAAAAATTTTCGTGGCACTTCAGAATTTCAATAAAATATCCATTTGAACAAAAATACAGAATTCCACAGGAATAATTATATGAGGTTATGATTATCATAGCCACCAGCTTTAATGATGCATTATTGTTTTGATTTTCAACACACATTTATTTTTATAGATAATTTTCAAAAAATGGTCATAATGTATTAGTACAAAATAATTAATCAATATAAAGATTATAGAAGATTACTTACCCACAGTAGTTGTAGATTACTTCTAACCTCCTGAGATATAATCCTATAGAGAACTCCTAAAACTACTTAATGTCTTTATATCTATTTAAAAAAAAGTTATAAAATTAATTTAATTAACACACGCGATGAAAGTTTTTAACGATAGTTTTAAAGTTTGTGGTAAATTAAGTCCATCCTTCTCTTTTTTTTGTTTGCAAAATTAATTTCAATTACTTTGTTATTAAAGTTGTCAATACTCGAGGTTTGAATATGTTTGTTTAAGTCTTTATCCAATTCGGCGGTAAAATTTACCAGTTCCTTAAATATGCCCCTATTTGCTGAACCTTCCTTTTCATCGTGACCCCTTAACGCTAATTCAAATGCACCACAAAACCGTATACAGTTAATTAATTGGTCTAAAATATATCTATTCTTCCGATAGCAGTATATCTAGCAGTCCGATAAAGCGAGTTTAACTGTGTCTTTATATTTAACTTACCTAGCATGGAAAAACTGAACACGTTGTTCATGTGAACTTTAGATTTTTCGTGGGTTTTCATTTTGTCCCATATATGAACAAGATCGTCCGTGCCATTTGTCGACGAAGTTTCATCACCTCCAAACAGGACACATACAAAACAAGGCAGTTTATTAGTCTGTTCACTTAGGAGGTTTAGCCATTATAGGATTAACCTCGACAACATGAGAGTATATGAGGTAATGAAGAAAATTCCAAATGTATCAATATCAAGATTTCCCCTGTCTAACTTTAAAGCATAAGCGACGAACCCAAGACAATGAGATCATATGCGTATATGTGTGTATATATGTATGTATACATATTCTTGTCAACCCAAGACGCTCCCTTTCACTTTAACATCGTCCAATTTGAGAAAAACCGCAGTGGTTACAAAGCTTTTAAAATAGCTACAATCAAACCACTTTTAAAGATGGCGATAAATTGAAAGTCTCAAATTAGCGCCCTATATCTGTCATTCCGAACGTAGCAAAAATTTTAGAAAAAATAATAAAATTGAGACTGAGTACGTACTTAAAGATATATAAGTTAATTTCGGAACCACGCGACGCTACGGTTTCGATTTCAAGAGAATAAATGTACGGAAGATGCTATTTCATTTTAATATAACTAATTAACAAACTATAATATGAATCCAAATCATGCCTCTACGTATTTTTAGATATATAAGAAGCTTTCGACACAGTATGCCACTCTCTAGTAGACTATGGGTTCAGAGGACCCATATCTAATATAATAAAAAGTTATATGAGCCATCATAGACAACAGGTAGTCAAAATAAATTCAGTAGTCATTGAGGAACACGTGGTGCTGTACGGTGTTCCCCAGAGCATCGTATTAGGGTCTCTATTCTTCATTGTCTATATGAACGATTTACTTAAACAAAATTCTGAAGGAACAATTGTAAGCATCGCGGATGACAATGCATTTTTATATGGGGCAGAAACTTAGCTGAATCTGAAAATGCGTGCTGAGGAATATTTATTTAATATTAAGGAGCGGTTTTATAACAAATTGTTGTCAATAAATTATTTAAAAACAAAGTACTTACCTTTCGGTTGTTATAAAAATTATCTTCCACAAATTTACTTAATTAATATATACCCATAAATATTGATAGTACAGCCAGAAACGATTAAACATCTTTGTGTCACTTAAATCGAAATCTAAAAAGGCGCGTACAGATTTGTATTACGTCGCGAACCGAACCAACGACCCGTTCGATACTGCAATTCGAGTTTTTAGTCGGTAGAGTCAGTAGAGTCCACTGAAATGTCTAAAGTAATAATATACAGTTATATAATATATACCTAGATAATATACTTAGTTTAAATAGTAAAATGGATGTCGGTGTTGCCGCAGCCGCGTACATTTATTTATACATTACGCTCTAGCAGCTAAAAAACAAAAACAGAGGTGGCAAACCGAACTATTTAGAAATAGAACGAAATATGGTACGTACAATTTGCTTGTCGCTTTAAAGATGCAAAAAAATCAGTGGCGAATACAAAAACTTCACTCGAATATCACCAACAGATTTTGATAATTTTCTTAATGTAATTGGACCAAGAATAGGATAGCAAGACACCAAATTTCGAAGAGCAGTCTCAGTGCAAGAAAGACCAGATGAACAAACGAAATTGTCTCTCTGCCCGTCCAGACGCAACGCCGTCGCGCACCAGTCCTTTGATGTTCCGTCAGTTTACCGACAAGTCGTGGATCGCGGCGTACCTCGAGCTGTAACGCTTATCTGGTTCGCAACGGCGTTCGTTTCAACGTCCAGATTGCGCGCGACGCGGTACGTGACGAGGTTCGGTTCGCGACGTGGTACAAATCTGTACGCGCCTTAAGGTGGAATACACACATGACAAGTATATGTAACACAATAAGAACTATACCATTCAGGTTTATATGAATGAAGAAATTTCTTGAAATACCCACCTTATGGACAGTTTACTATACTTTGGTAAAATCGAGACTCCGTTATGGAAAGGCAACTGTTTTTTTTCTAGTTTTTATGTAATTTTGTCTCGCTTTTGCATTCTCCATCGCAATATATTTCCTTCTCTTCGTTATTATGGTTATACATTCATGGTTATTATTATATTCAATATAGTTAGTCTAATTGAATAAATTTAATTATTTATGTATTCCATTTTGAGTTTTGTATAGAACTTGTTATTGATAATTGAACTTTAAAATTTTATAGCATTATAGTGCACCGAGTTCTAGCACAAAGGCCAGCCAGCCCATAATTTAAGACACCTCCAGATTTATGTTCAGTCCTGGATAGCCTACACAGGCGTGTAACAATGGTAAGCCCCAGCACCAGTTACGTCTTGGAAAGAAAACGATTTATTGTCGTTATCCAATCCTATTTTACGCTTTTTGTGTATTCTTTCATTTCATTTTGTGATCTCATATTCATTATATCATTAAATTTGTTCAATTTTAAATTTTGTTTGAATTATTGTTCTACCATCCCCCTCCGATTGTCAAGAACAGTTTCAGCTTTCATATTTTTTCACTAATGAGACCATATAAATATTTTTGAGCACGTAAAATTATATAATAATATGTTTCTACTTCAATACTTTAATTCGTTTATTATACATCTCTACCTATACGTTAAAGGGATTAATTGAGATACAAATATTCCATTAAGATACAAATTTATATCAAATAGGAAACGCGACATACAACAATATTCTGTCAATATCAACTATTGCCTTGAGCATCTGACAGATCTAAAATATATAAATGTTGACAAGTCATACTTACTGTTTACTTAGAATATTTTCAAACTTTATGATCCTTGCAATTAAAATAACTGAACATGTGCCATAGTGAAAATGAAAATTTTAGCTCGTCAGAAAATGTATGAAAAATTTTATTCGCAGCTCACGGATTGGGGAACAAAAATAAAATTAACAGCTTTTCAGAAAACATCTTACTTGCATATAGACCGGGACGTAGTGACAGATTTTCGGAAGGGATTTGTAACAATAGAAAATAGTATAATCAAAGTAAATAACGAGCTATATATAATTTCAGTATATAATAGCACAAGTAATAGAGTAACAAGTAGAGGCCTAGACATTTTAACAGGTATAGGCGACAAAATTATAATTATATGGAACCTAACGCCAAGCATTACACCTGGGGAAACCGTAGGTGTAACACAAATGGGATCACTTTGTATAATCAATCGCATGATGATACCTACACAATCCTACACCCAGGCAGTCCCACCCACTTCCCCCATAAAAATCAATCACCAACAACTATAGACCTAGCCCTTGTAAAAGGAATCAGCACCCCACTTACTCTCACAACCTCGGCAGACCTTTGCAATGATCAGCATCCTATCATGCACCGCATTCCGGGGAAACAAAGAAAATACTAACAGATTTATCTATAATTATAAGAACTCAAGTTGGCAATTTTTTAGAAAACAAATAAATTAAACAATAAATATAAACAATGAAAGCAATAAAATAACAGAAATAGAAAACGAGGCAGAAAAAATAACAAAAAATATGCAGGAAGCAAGATCTAAAATAGCCAAGAAAGTCAAAGTAAAAGCAAAACTAGACAATCTACCATCAACAAGAATCAGTAAAATAAAACAAAAAACAAACAGGAGGAATGGTCAAAATCACAAAATCATAAAAGAAAAATCTAGGTATCAAGTCCTTCAAGCCGAAATAAAGACAGATATAAGAACACATAAAAATCAAGCGTGGAAAAACAAAATAGAAAACGCAAGTCACAAAGATAATTCGAGTTGGAAAATTACAAAATTAATCAAAAAACAATCAATAATAATACCAACAGTAAATAAAAGTAATAAAAAAATCAAAAAAAAACGTAGAAAAAGCAAACATGCTCGCGCAATGCTACGCTGAGACATATCAAACAAACAATAACAATTACACAGAAGAACAAAGTCGAATATTAACCGAATATAATAATATAAAGCCAATAAAAATAAACCAACAACAATTAATGAAACACCAAGGAAATAGTAGTAAATATAAAAAGATTGCCCAATCAAAAAGCCCCGGTATGAGACGAGATAATATCCTGTTATATAATATGCTGAGGAAAGCAATAATCCAAATAACTTATATAATAAATGCCATACTAAAGCACCAATGCTTCCCACAAAAGTAGAAATACACAGTAGTAATTCCCATCCCCAAACCTAAGAAAAATCCGACCCTGCCCGAATCATAGAGACCTATATCCCTACTTACTACCCTCTCCAAACTCACTGAAAGGATCATCCTTCGAAGATTAGACAGAGCGGACCAGAAACTTAAAGTGACACTAAAACATTAGTTCGGTTTTAGGCCTGGTTACAATACAGTGTGGCGGCCACAAAGATAGTCACTGATATAACAAAAAACTACCATAAAAACAAGAACACCACACTCCTCCTGCTACACATGGCAAAAGCCTTCGACACGGTTTGGAAGGAGGGCCTGCTAGCCATATTAAATCGCATCAAATTCCCACCCTATATTCCCACCCTCATAAAATCATACTTAAATAACCGTACATTTCAAGTCCGCATCCTAGCATTCTTATCCCAAACCCACCCCCAGTTAGTAGGCTTGCCGCAAGGCATAGTGATCGCACCCAAGCTGTATACGTATTGTACCTCAGACATCCCTACTTTTGAGAAAGCAAACATAATCACATATGCCGATGATACGGCTATATACGCCAGTATAGTTTTAGCTCGAAGTGGCAAACCCTCTACTAAAAATCCATCTAAATTAAGTTTTACCCTACATCAAACACTGGCAAACAAAACAAATCAAAAAAAAATCGACAGTCGCGATAAAATATTTATATCCGCTTATGGCAAAAAACAGCTAAATCTTCAAGTCAAACAAACTTATGTTATAAAAAACAATAATATGACTTTATAACTAGTCATATTATTGTTTTTTAAGGCATAAGTTTGTTTGACTTGAACATTTAGCTATGCAGCTCCGGTATGGTGCAGCATACCGGTGGCAAAATACATTAAATTGCAGAGGATCCGAAATAAAATATTTAGACTGTGCACCGGCTCGGATAGATACATACGCATAGACACGCTACACCAAATATCAAATGTACAAACCATCAAAGAATTCATAGAGAAGGCAGCGCAAAAGTTTTATGTACAGGTCATACGCGGCTCTAGCCTAACAGCAGCATTACAAACATTAGACACGACCGAACATACACATACGATATACACATACGAACATACACATACGACATCAACTACCCTACCAGACATTACCCATACTCCATACACCATTAATAAACCCTAACCCCCCCCATAAACCCCAGATAACCCGTCCAAGACATAGACATAACAGAAACTAAGGCCGGAAGGTGGTCAGGACGAACACCAAAAATAGTAAAATATAGAAAGCAGTTTTCTTTAAGATACTTTTCCTGTACAATAATTCAAACAAAAAAAACGTAAAATCAAGCAATAACTTCATCTAAAAATCACCTGAGTAATCAGATATGGCATTTATAGTCCCCTTAAGGGACTATAAATGACACTATATTAGTACAACTATAAGGGACACAGGAAAAATGAAACAAAGTAGACAACAAAGCAGAAGGCCAAGACAGCGGCTATAAACATAGAAACAATATTTTAAATACAATTGAAATACCTGGAAAATATAGACCTAGAAATATAGATATAGAAATAGACCTGGAAATTATAGACCTAGACATCTGGATACCATTAACACTTGCATGTCCACGGGTCATTCAACCTGACCCTGGGATTGTTCAAGAACATGTTTCCACCTGAAACCTTCATTGAACTTGCTTCCACCGGGTTGGAATCTATCGATATATACGTAGATTTACTAGAGAGACCCATTTTACTGGAACACTTGCTTGCAATTCACAGATTCGCTTAGTTTAAGGGTATTTTAAAGGGTCACGCCCTCTTCATTAATTTGCTATTACTAGTGTGTGTACTTATATACAATTATTACGACCCGTGGCTACGTTTAAAAATTTGATTTTACTACACTTTACCAAAATTATTTTCATAGGGTACGAATACCTCAATGATGTCGTGCTTAAGTTGTATAATATGTTTGGATTGTTAATATGTAACTTCAATATGCACTCACCTGGATACCTCCATTGTTTAGATAACATGTTTATATAGACATAGAATCACTCCTTTTTCTTTATATGGTCCGTGAAGTTCAACGTGCACGCTGAATCGACACAGGTAGTAAGTATTTTTGGTCATTACATTTTTAAAATTAAATTTAGATACCAGTATACTGCTTTTCTTTTTCTTTCAAATGAATTACAGAGAGTGCCAAGAGGAGGGTCGATACCCAGGATAATTGGGGACCATCTGACTTCGTTGCACACGGTCAGTGGCGTCCACAGGTAATTAGTAGCTTTGGTATCTACTGATCTTTTTTTAAGCTGAGCTAGCCTAGGCCAAGTTTTATTGTCCACTTAACCGCTGTTGAACGGGGGGTAAGAACTGTTGACGGGGGCACCTACTTGACTGCATGTTTGACCAAATAATAACCCCCATCAGTGAATATGTTGGAAAAGGGATATTTATTATTTATTTTTCTTATGAGCGAACTATCAATTTTGGAAACTCTAGAAAGAAAAAGTTGCTCTTTGGTTATCAAATTTTTATATAAAGAAATGTCAACACGTTGAAAAGTTATTATGAAAAATATTAATGGGGTTGCTTTTTCACCTCCCCTTGTAACAATATTCAGGGTTACAAAAGTGTCACAAACTATAATTTATTAGTGCGTTGTCCGCCAAACTAAATTTTTCTAAATTCTGTCATAATGAAGAAAAATAAATAAAAACAATTTTTTTAACCCAACTTTAGAGGACTGTAACTTGAAGGGAAAGTGTTTTAAAAAAAATAAGAGTCCCCTTTGTTTTTCTTAAAAAATCACCTCTTAAATTATTTCGCATCAATTTAGAAACACCCTCTATATGTATATATGTAGTTTACTTGAAAATTAGACGTATTTAATGTACTTATTAGACATTTGTTGACGTCTTTGGCGCCTTGAATTTACATATACTTACTTTATATATTTTAAACGTGGTGGAATTCGAGAGACACGTTGTCGTCCACGTATTTAGCTTGTCATCAGCTATTGTGCTTTTCCTTTGCAATTCAACTTGAACTTATACCATTACGCGAAGTGACTGGCAGTTGTGTATGGGATTCAAAGTTGGCCCAAAGGTTGGCAGGGGCGCAGGAGCCACGCTGGTGCAATGAGCTGAAATTCTTTTCATCGGACAAAGTTGCATTTCGTTCATTTGTACTCCTGTAGGCATGCATGAGTTGCTTACCCGAATATTTTTATTTGTCCGTTTCTGGTTGATGTTCTCTGTTAATACAAATGACTATTGAAATCTCCCATGTATTTATTCCGCAATGAAAATAAACTTTCTGCTTCAAATAAATTCAATATGTTTATCAATTACTTTCCTACCAATCTCTATTTCCACAGGAAGAACCAATTTTCAAATGCTCGCTCGTAAACTTTCCGGCATCAAACGGCGACTTATACGTATATATATCCGAAGGTATTGGTATTGGGCCGGAAACCTGTTCGTAGGGTTGTAAACCACTCTAATCTGTTTATAGAATTTGCATTCCTCGTCTGGAATGTAGTACGCTACACTTCGCTCTACTACGTTTAGCTCCTCATCCAACAGCATTTAATTTGCCTGATTACCATTGATAATAGCGCGCCAATATTCTTGGCTATAAATGTGACCTTGATAGGAGGGGGCCGAGCGGCACCATCGCTCTTTACCTCTAGGTTGATATTAGCAAACATTTATATTTATATATTTATATATTTATTTATATATTTTTGAAAGATTTTGTATCTTTTGACACTGGCTTATATAATAAGGTATAAGAAAATAAATATACATTGCAAAGCAAAATTAAAGGATATTATTTTTTGTCTTAAATTTCAAATAACTTAAAAATTCGATTTAAAAAAAATTTTTTTCATAACTTATAATACCTGTTCTCAAGTAGTATATACTTGAAAAAAAATATAATGTATTCTATAGAACATATAATACTTAATTAGCTTTGAAGTTCTTTGCTATTCATATTTGTTTTGTGAAAAGTAATCTTGGGTTTGTAGCATTTCATTACATAGAGAAATAAGCAAATAGACGAATAATAAGGAAGATACACTTACCAGTGCTATATCTGGACATACAGACGGAAACGAACCACTTAGAAGTTGTACAAGTTCTTTCACCTTCGTTGAGGATCTTCAGTGTACAGTGTACGATTTTTGTTTCATTGATCATTTATACTTGAATTTAAAATATTAATACTCCAACACTTGAGGTGACGTCTCATGGCATTAGTTTTTGACGGAACTCAAATTCTTAGAATACACAAACCTAGTCTACTATTTATATTTGTTCTATTTGAACATATTATATATAAAAGCATTAGGCATACAGTTATTCAGAAGATGTTAAACTTTAAAATGCATAAAATCTTGTTGAAAACAACTTCTTCCTCCAACTATGTGCTGGAGAATATTGAATTACATATACAATAAAGTTCTGAAGCATTCAAAGAGGGAGTGATACAGAAATTGCTTGCTTTGAGAATTTGCTAAGAATTTGAGTTTCGTCAAAAACTAATGTCATAAGACGTCACTGCAAGTGTAGGAGTATTAATATTTTAAATTCAAGTATAAATGATCAATGAAACAAAAATCGTACACTGCTCTGAAGATCCTCAATAAAGGTGAAAGAACTTGTACAACTAAGTGGTTCGTTTCCATGTGTATGTCCAGATGTAGCACTGGAAAGTGTATCTTCCTTATTATTCGTCTATTTGCTTATTTCTCTATGTAATGAAATGCTACAAACCCAAGATTACTTTTCACAAAACAAATATGAATAGCAAAGAACTTCAAAGCTAATAAATACATCCAGGGTGAAAATTGGATTTTTTTCGAATTTTCGAAAAAACAATTAATACATAAAAGCAACAAATGATTTTAGTTTTGACTAAGCAAGCAATTTCTGTATCACTCCCTCTTTGAATCTCCCTCGTTGGTGTTGTAATACTCAGTACATTCAAACAAGACGTAAATATACACAAATTTATTATAATATTAAGAAACGCAGAAATATGTAGTTTTATTTATTAATATAGTTTAATGTAGTTTTAATGTAGAATTAATGTAGCTTTAATATTAAAAGCACAGCAGTTTGTATACCAAGAGATAGGAATAATCCTGAAAGATTATGAGAGAAACAATAATTTTAAAATGGGAAATAAGAAAATATAGTTACATATAATTTCCTTATGCAAGAAGATATTATTATTATAAATATTATAAAACAAGAAATATTTAATTTAAAACAGCTCTATAAAACAGACAATTTGGACCTACCAAATCAAATTAGATATTATCATAGATGATTACGAATGCAAAATTATATATTTATGTATCAAGATATATCAGATATAGAAGGCATATCATTTATCAGAAGGCATTTATGTATTAAGATATATCAGATATATAAGAAAATGACAGTATAGACTAAATAGGAAGTAGAAATGTAAACAGTAAGATAGTGTACAGTAGACATAGTGAAGGTGTAACGATGCTAAACATAAATAAACTCGATAACTAAAGTGAGAAAGTGTACATGACAGTAGTATAGTAAATGGGGCATGGCATTGACTTTATTAAAAAAATTAAATCAAGGGAGAACGAAAACAAAAAGGGGGAAGCAAGGAATAAAAATAATTATTGAAAAAAAATAAGAAATGGATAGCAGATAGAGATTTGGAACGAGTTTTGCAGAGAATAATTAAGAGAACAGAAAAGGTGAGGAGATAAAAGAAAGAATGTAGATTGGAAATATAAATTTGTAAGCAGTTTGCAGAGAGAAAAAGGGGTAAATAATATTAAAAAAGTTATTGGTGTGCATGAGGCCATATGGATGGGGCATGCTGAAGTTTGATAAATGTTAGATGGGCAAGGTCGAGGTATGAAAGTGAAAGCGTATAGAAGCGTGATTGAACAAAGTTAAGGTACCTTATCACATTATGCGTATATAAGTCATGACTATAAAACAATTTTAAATAGAGCTCAAGGATAAAATATTTTAGTGAAAACCATTTGGACTTAAAACCTCAAACTTTCTATAAATGTCAGAAATGTCAACAATTTTATATTAAGTTAAGTGGAGGATAGAAATTTTTATAATAGTATCTTTAATATCATTTTCTCTTATCCACCATACATCCATATTCTCAGTTGATCATATACATATATCTAGAACATAGTAATCATAGAATTTGTTTGAAAAAATGTTATTTTTCTTATTGTGGATTGCATGGTTTTCGCACAGCTTACTTCTAAATCCTACTACTGAGATTGGTACGTAGGTATACTGACCTACTGAACATAGCTGGAGCATAAGAAGTATAAAAAGTTATACTTATATATAAAATTTTCAATAACATTTTCAGTTAATCAAATTAAATTTACAAAATATAATTATGTATATATTTTGTGAAAAGTAATCTTGGGATTGTAGCATTTCATTACATAGAAATAAGCAAATAGACGAATAAGACAGAAAACACACTTACCAGTGCTATATCTGGACACACATACGGAAATGAACCACTATACACATGAAAACGAACCACTTAGAAGTTGTACAAGTTCTTTTACCTTTCTTGAGGATCTTCAGAGCAGTATACGATTTATTTCATTGATCATTCATACTTGAATTTAAATTACCAATACACCAACACTTGCAGTGACGTTTTATGACATTAGTTTTTGACGGAACTCATTCTTAGAATACACAAACCTAGTCTACTATTTATATTGGTTCTATTTGAACATATTATATATAAAAGCATTAGGCATACAGTTATCCAGAAGTATATATATATATATATATATATATATATATATATATATATATATATATATATATATACAGTTATGTATATATATATATATATATATATATATATATATATATATATATATATATATATATATATATATATATATATATATATATATATATATATATATATACAGTTATGTATATATATATATATATATATATATATATATATATATATATATATATATATATATATATATATATATATATATATATATATATTATGTGACAAATGTGATCAGAAACGTTTCCTCTCGTCTCCTGGTGTGATAAATAATCAAATTGTAATTGGATCTATATTCATATTCTCAGTTGATCATATACATATATCTAGAACATAGTAATCATCGAATTTGTTTCAAAAAATGTTATTTTTCTTATTGTGGATTGAATGGTTTTCGCACAGCTTACTTCTAAATCCTACTACTGAGATAGGTACGTAGGTATACTGACCTACTGAACATAGCTGGAGCATAAGAAGTATAAAAAGTTATACTTATATATAAAATTTTCAATAATATTTTCAGTTAATCAAATTAAATTTACAAAATACCATTATGTATTTTATATTTATTTTACCATTATGTAATATATATATATATATATATATATATATATATATATATATATATATATATATATATATATATATATATATATATATATAATATATATATATATATATATATATATATATATATATATATATATATATATATATATATATATATATATATATATATATATATATATATATATATATATATATATATATATATATATATATATATATATATATATATATATATATATATATATATATATATATATATATATATATATATATATATATATATATATATATATATATATATTTATGTGACAAATGTGATCAGAAACGTTTCCTGTCGTCTCCTGGTGTGATAAATAATCAAATTGTAATTGGATCTATCACCTTCTGCCTAAATTATATCTCCTGATGTAAATCATCTAGACGAAATGCAAGTATTTATGTCCTGCATACGATAAGAAATATGCAATTTACCTGGTAAGCGGTATCATTGGGCATTGGGAAATTTATATGAAACTAGATTTTAAATTACTGGTTAAATAGACACGTCTAAAATTGCAGAAAGTTAAGCATCACTCTAGCGAGATGAAGAATAGCTGCAAATCCATTTATATTCCTTCTTTACTCGAAGATCGATATCAGTGGATGTATAACTTACAGCGGAAATAAAGTCTAAGAAACACATTGAATTAAAAAGTATTGCCATATGTTCTCTCTGAATCTTTGGTGTTTTATAGGATACCCTGACCTCTTCCAAGTTGTCGCACATTTTTAAGCAATGTGCCATCCTATAACAACTATATAATATATACAATATATATATATATATATATATATATATATATATATATATATATATATATATATATATATATATATATATATATATAGTGAAAAGTAATCTTGGGTTTGTAGCATTTTTTCATTACATAGAGAAATAAGCAAATAGACTAATAATAGAATAGAAATAGAATAATAATAATTATTATTAGTATTCGTCTATTTGCTTATTTCTTTATGTAATGAAATGCTACAAACCCAAGATTACTTTTCACAAAACAAATATGAATAGCAAAGAACTTCAAAGCTAATTCTAATAAACATGAATAAAATAGAAAATAAAGAAGCTGGTTCCAGATTATAATTCAGCTAATCAGAGAGAAGCTTGAAAATTTAAAATTAGATTAAAGCAATTAATGCAAAAAAATTTCAAATAAGAGTTATATAATGAATAAACATAAAGTGTTATGATAATTAAATTTTATTTAGTTTAAATATATAGCAAAATAAGGAAAATCCCCATAAGAAGGTATGTTCTCATTGGTTCAGAATTGTTGATATTAAAGCAAACAAACGAAACACAAAATTTTTAACTTATCATGAATTCCAAGTCTCTTGGAGACGAGAAAAAGCAATAGTTAGATGTTATACCATTATAGAGGCAAATACACGCTTGTCTGTAAACTCCAGTGTAATAATTCACAGAACAATGTTTAATAATACAGAAAAAGTGTTAACCAGTGAGTGGAAGCATAGCACGTACATTTGTGGACCCTATAGTATAAACAATTCACTAATTTTATGTTCTTCATTGTAAATAAGTCATTTGAATATTATCAAGTCGTATGCACATACTTCCAGCAACTCAAGTATACAGAAAGTGTTATCAAAAGGTGATTAATCCGACCTAGGATTGGAATCAACTCTCAAGGATGTTAGATGTTTCATTCATTCACATCAAATTCAGATTCAGTAGCCGCACTTCTTCTGTAACCTGTCTAATGATTTATTTTTATCGCGTATCGAATAAAAAATTACAAGTATGGGAGGCATGAAAATGGCAATAAAATAACAAAGGAAACTGATTCGCCGGCACCCGCTCGTTTCCCGGATTACAGAGGAGGAAATTTGATGGATGTCGTTTTATTTGAGATTAAAATCAATCACGCTGATAATGCAAGTGCAAATAGGATCTAACTGCGCCGGGTTAAATCGGAAATAAAAAGCAAGGCAGCTAGCAGTAGAAATGGCATTATCGTTATAATGCAGTGACGTGATGGTAATTTCGTCTTAGTTATTAAATTATCTGGCAACTTTTCCCCTGCGAACATTTTATCTGCGTTTTCTACTTGACTTCATCCGAACGAGTAAACTGCGCTATTCCACTCGACTATACCACGTCGGTAAGTACACCTTAGTCAGGTAAAATCTTTCAGAAATTACATCCATATAGACATAAATGATATTGAGATAATCATAATATTGAATGGAAATCCTTCTCTATTGAGGGTAGCTTATCGGGTACTTTTATTCCTATTTTAATAATAAGTTTTGTTGAACAAGAACTTTTCATGTCCATCAACAAGCGGATACAAAAGTTTCATTATGAATTTACTGCTTCGTGGTTACGGTCCCAGAATTTTAGAATAACAATTTTAGAAGAACCACTAATAAGTAGCAAAAATTAAGACCTGATCTCAATGTCCAGTTATGGCTGAGTGCACCGTACGAGTTAATCCTTGATTATAATTATGACTGACTTATTTTCACACATTTATGTTGCACCGTGTATCAAAGTCCGGATTAATGTGATAAGACCGACTTTAATTAAAGTCGATCTTTAATTAAAGTCGGTGCCAATTTCGAGGGCTTAAGATGGAGTTTCACGTGAAGTCTAGTCACAAAAAGGTTATGTTTCATTATTTAAAAAAAAAAAGCATTATTTCGTATTTTATGCGCTTTTAGGCTTCCTATAGCATATTTTTTCCAGAAATGTCTTAGCCAAAGGGGACAGTGATTTAAAAATTAGAGGTATTGTGGCAAGATGGCCCGGTAGCGCTCATGATTTATGATAATACCCACCATTTTTAACAATAATAGCAGAATTAAATCAAGATTTGAAATGTAACTAAACTCCCATCAAAAAGTGGTCATAAATTGTCGGAGAGAGTAAGACGGAATTTTTTACTTGCTTTTATCAAATGTAATTTTCTATTGGCTATTGGTTTAAGCTACCGCCTTACATAACTGCCGAGTAACTTTATTATCAAAGCATATGACCCAAAGCTGCGGACACATGGCAGAGCCATTAATGTATCTAAATGAATACGAAATAGCATACTTGTCTAAGGATTTATGATCGATTTCGCCTTCTTAGTTTGACCCGAGATTACTACATTCCTACATTATTTATATTGGACCGTTTCCTTTTTCTAACTTGATGCCTGATAGAAGAAATGTAATCAAGGAGTGGGGAGTAATTTACTGTCTACTAATTTACTGAATCAACATAATGAGAAAGTATTTCCACTTTCACAATTGTATTGCAGGTGAATTCTAAGAATTTTGTTGTTGAAACATGTGGTCTGGATTTGTTTTCATCTCTAATTAAATATGGTTTACTGATCTTAGGAGTAAATTTCAAAGCAATAATTTTGCTGTTACTTAAGAAGTGTTTGTTATTTTTTGTTAACATTTGAAATGGGTACAGCTATATCTTAATTATGGATATATAATTTGTATATTAAGTATATGAATAATGTTTATTTACATTTTGCTACATCAGCAAAGTTCATTTCATCTCCATAACATCTTATATTACTAAAATTCCTTACAACTTTGTTGTGCTCTTTGTTACGCGATCTGTTTCGTGACTGCTGCGACTCGTATTAATTATTATTACACCGTTTTAAGGACATTCATAATATAAACTCAAGGCTATACTCCATTCACATGTATAAATTATTCCGTTTGGAATTTATCTACTATCCAAATCTTTAAAGTTGGCGGTTACGTCATAGATATAAATCATGCGAATCAAATCAGTACTGCACTAGTCCAATTAATCTAACTAGTCCCATGTTGAAACGCCTCGTCCAGATGAAAAAGTAAACAACATATAACCCAATTTTTTTTCTGTTAAAATTTAAGTCTCGTATGTTCTCTGTAATTGTACAGGGTAAGTCTCTTAAGATTGACACCCCCCTTATCTCACTTATCCTTTGCCGATTTAACTCATTCAAAAAAGGAGTGGACGCGGTTTTTGATGAATTTTTATAATCTTAGCACGGATATTAAAAATCTCGTAAGATATACAGGGTGGAAAATAAAACATGATTTTTTTTAAATGGAACACCCCGTATTTTTTATACCAAAATAATGGCCTTAATTTTCTGAATAAACAAGTATCTAATTGTTATATAATCACTCCACCTGTTCGTGAGATATTACTAAAAACTTATCACATTACGGGTGTCAATTATAAAACAAAAAATATATCAAGATACCTCTGGAAACAATGCCATTTATTGAGATAATAAATAAATAATATATAGGTGACAATAACAGTAATGAGTAATAACAATAAACAACATAAGCCTAATAAAAACAAATAAAAGTCAATATTAATACAGTAACACAATAGAGTAACACAATTTTATTTATTTACACGTAACCTAATTAAATATTTTCCACGTAACCACCACCATTCTGAATACACATTTGGCATCGCTTTATAAAATTGCTTCTCACCCTTTGAAATATATCACCATTTTGGTTTAATTCCTCAATTTTTACACGTATGCATTCTTTTAACTCATTCATATTATTAAAAACCCCAGTTTCGTATATATGCTGAGTGTGATCCATCCTGCTGCCAAATTACAGATCTGTTGTCCACTAAATTAATATTATCCAAATAATTTCAACTGGATGTTGAAGAATATCCACATAACGTTGTGCATTTAAGGGCTCATTTATAAATACAGGACCTACAATAGCATCCTTGTGGATGCCACACCACTCGTTTACAGTTTGGTATCCTTGTTTTATTATTTTTTTACAATATGTGGATTTTCCGCTGCACAGTAATGTGCATTTTTTCTGTTAAAAATTCCCGCAGTAGAAAAACTGCTTTCGTCAGTCCAAAAGACATGACTTAGAAACTCATCATCTTCCTCTATTCTATCAAGTATGTCTCTGCAGAAGGTTAACCTGTCTTGAAGGTTGTTGTCGTCTAAATATTGAACAGGCAAAATACTATATGGTTTAAAATTATGGCGATGTAATATTTTTATCACACTTCTTTGTGATATATCCAATTCTATTGCTGCGGCATAGGATGATTTGGATGGATTTTCAGCAAAATATAATAACAAGTTCTGTGTCTTCTCCTGTGTTTGTTCTTCGCGTTTCCCTTTTCTTGTCTCTCTGAGATTCGGTATTCCTAAACTTTACATAAATGTTTTTAAAACTATTTTTGGAAGGAGGTAGCCTTTCTCGAAATAACCTAACATACTCCCTCCGAGCAAGAGACTTATTCTTGTTGCACTGAATATAAATTTCAAGTAAGTCTTTTCGCTCTTCCAATGAATAGGTATACCATTTTCAAAATAACTTGCTTCTTTACGAACACTACGTATTTTTTACGCTAATATCTAAGAGAGTGAACTACTATCTCACAAAAAACTGGATGACATCTGTCAACAAATAAACAATGCAAATATGCATTGTTTCCAGAGGTATCTTGATGTTCTTATTTTATAATTGACACCCGTAATGTGATAAGTTTTTAGTAATATCTCACAAACAGGTAAAGTTATTATATAAAAATTACACATTTTTGGATTCAGAAAATTAAGGATATTATTTTGGTCTAAAAATATACGGGATGTTCCATTTAAAAAAATCATGTTTTATTTTCCACACTGTACATTTTACGAGATTTTTAATATCTGTTCTCAGATTATAAAAGTTCATCAAAAACCGTGTCTACTCCTTTTTTGAATGAGTTAAATCGGCAAAGGATAAGTGAGATAAGGGGGGTGTCAATCTTAAGAGACTTACCCGGTACAATAATGTGTGCTCTTAAACTTGTTGTATCTTAAACTTAATGTGGCGTGTTCTGTGATTGTGGCCTAGCTTTGTGTTTTGCAGATTTTGAGCTTCCCAATATGACTAATAATGACGGCATATTATGTTGAGCGTATAATAGATTAAATTTTTATTACTTTAAATGTAGACACCTATGTCCTATTTAATTTTTTATGGTTATGTCTTTTAAGATATTTCATTGTTAATGTCGAAGCAGTAAGAAATACTAATAATGTTTAAGTATTCATAAATAATATTGTGAATGACACGTCTTTTTTATTGTATATCATATATTTATTAAACACTTGAGGGTACGAACCACTAAAACACCACCATTCATGTAGATATCATTTATTTACTATGTTTCTGCATTTAACAGTTTAACAACACTTCATGTTACCACTTCAAGTTATTCTAGCTTCACGTCGCAGCATCTACTGACTGGCCAGTGGCCGGCGACCGCTCATACTATTCAGTTGCCAATACCCCCTCCTTCGTCGACGCGCGCTTCGTTGACTTTATCTGTACTCCTAACCCACGAGCTGGGAACTTGATCATGGAGATCTGGTGGGCTAACCTTGATCAGTCAGTCAGACGGGGTTGTTGAGGGTGATTTGCTAACATATTTTAATCTAAACTGCCCCATATTGGTATTAACTAATAAATCTGGCAAATCCAGCCATCTATTAAATATAGTTTGTCTTTTATTATCACTTCCCAGTTCGTCGCATTACTCTCTTTCAGGAGTATTTAGCATTGTATATTGAAATTACGAAAATATTTTCAAAGGGATACTTCGACGAAAAGTTCCCTAGGTATCGACGAAGAGGTCCAGGTGCATGCAGAGGCCTCAAAAAAGGTAAGTCCTTGACCACATAAAAGTTAAGGCCTTGATATTCCCCTAGACTTCTTGATTTTCATTCATTTATTCTCATTAGTATTATTGATCATAACACTTACCTTAGTTTTTGATTGAAGATTTACTATAGTAGTGTTATACTTACCTCTTTATGACTCCAAAATTACTTATTTTAAGAGATTACTTTAGAGCTTAGAGAATTAAACCCTTATTAAGCTGCTTTGCCTTTTTTCACAGATTTTCGATATTAATTCGAGAAAAACCAGTTTATACTTATAAGAAGTAACGGCTTAGGCGGTGGGAATTTGAACTAGTATGTTTTTATAAAATTTGTCAAAATGTATTAGTGGGAAAAAATAAATGTTAGGAAAAAACTAAATAAATTATACATGTCGATGACTAATTATTAGTAAATGAGATAAAAAATACAACTTCCGTATTTCTTAAGTGTAGATAATAATTACATTTTATGACAGACTTTAGGGACCTAGTCATTTTTAATGGATTCGTACATGGTACGGGATATAATCAAAAGGGAGAAAAGTAGAACAAAACAATATTTAATGAGTATCACCATTACTGAATAATAATTAGGAATTGGACTTCATCTACTATTACTCTAATGTACCACTTGTTTATTATATATGTATGGCTTACATAGTTTTTCTACGTTTACATTCATCATCAACATTTACTTGATCTATCACATCACGAGTACAATATGATCTCCATATCTATCTTCACCAATATGCTTATTGTAATAAGATTTGCAGTTTGCCCATATTAATACAATCGCGTTAAATTCACACTGATAAGGTGGAGGTCGAAGCACTATAAATACTCTCTTATTACTCATATTACATACTCTCTTATTAACTCGTCAACAAGGTATATTTTTTCACTTTTATTCCTTTTGGCCATAGCTAATAATTCTGTCTTTGTTAGCCCTTATTCAAATGTAGGCCAATGTAGGTAGCCTGATAGGGGTCCAGCTTACATTAATTAGGATATAAGATTTTTTTCGGGATTGTTTTGTATAGTAAGAGGAGCATAAAACTAAGTTTGCGACCTCGAACCCTTGGGGACAACTTTTTTCAGTTTTTTGAATATAGCCGATAAACGACAGCGAAATCAGAAAATTTTATTCTTTCCCAAATGAAAGTAGACAAAATTCCTGCAAAAGTACCTACAAAGTGTACTGGAGAAACTTAATTTGAGGTCATCCCAACCAATTCCTACAGGACTTTGAAATTTTACGAAATTTTATAACAAACTTAAAATCTTAAAATAATAATAAAATTATAAGTAATGAACTAAAAAATATAATATATTATAAATTAAAAATAGTAATAATATTAATAGAATAGTAACACAAACGAGCAAATCTTGCATTTTAAAATTTGTTATAAAATCTCGTCAAATTTTAAACTTCATTAGCAACAAACATCCTATTAACAAAAATTAGACAGATTAAAAATTCAGCACTTACTTCAAGGACAGCTTCCTAGGTTTTTCTCTTATCTCAACTGTCTCAGAAAATCACGAGAATGAAACTGATGGCGTGCTAGAAAAAAAATTTTGCATTTTTAAGATTAATTCGTTACTTAAGATGTTTTGAATGTTAACTGTCGCTAGTTCTGAAAACGGTGCTATGCTATCGTACAGTCTTAGTCAAAAGACATCGATCAGTTGATCAATATTATTGTCTCTAGTTACGATGTACGAACCCGTGCTATCTCTTTCTTTTTCATACAGTAGCTCACAACAACGAACGTTAGTCGGATTTGTTAACAGTCACATATAATAGACTTCGTTGTGCTGTCTCTCGCGTTTTATTATTTTTTAACAAATAAGGCTTGAGCAGCGTATATTTTATATTAAGAAAATGTATTCTTAATTTAAGTGTCACTAAATTAAGTAACGTGAGCGACTTCTTTTAGGAATTGGAGAGTAGTTTCTTCCTATCGCAGTACTAGTACACAACCAAAATAGTTACTGGTAGTATTGGTACTGTATATTGCGTATAAATGTTGCTTAAAATTACTAGAAACTGAATGTCGATCACTTACTAGCAGTTGGTTCAATTCCCCACTCGTGAGAAATAAATGTTCAATAATTTATAACCAAGATCTCACTAGTAAGGTTTTCAAGGTTTTCCTCGTTCCTCCACTGAATTATAGTTAGAATTTACCAATCTAAGTTGTAGCTGGGCACAAGTCCCAACAAATAATGATATGGGTTCAACGCTTCCGCACTGGTCTCTGACTATCGATTGTATTATTATTATTATTACTATTATTATTATTATAATCTACATCACATAATTTCTTAGCTCTACTTGTCAGTATATTTATGTTCACACGAATTGTATATTGCTAAAGTTTTTAACAGGATTCAAGGGATCAGCCCATGAATATCGAATACAATATAGGTGGCGTAATGTATATGGATTTGCATCTCGTAGGGCACATCAGGCCCCAAAACGCCGGCATAACTCACATTTTAAACTAGCTGGGAAGCGCCTATGCGTAAGAGGTCGGGTCGGGGTAAGATACAGTCTTGCAAAGGCGAAGAGAGTTCCCATTGTTGAGACGAAGTCATTTGTCACAAGGGTAACACGGACTGCAGTTTCCTTTCACGTCACTGAGGATATCACGACCTTCTATGCCGTATTGTATGATGATCATAGTTCCTCGGTTCGTCTTCTTTGCCGTTGCTCTTTCCACCACATCTCGACTAGGGTAGTCATGACTGGCTTACTTTGGAACAGGAAGTTCCCAATCTGAATATGTTCGGCCACGTCGCAGCTTCCTTCCTACCCTCCTCAAGTTATTTCATCTGCTTTAACACAGTTGACGCTTCATGGTGTTTTGAAACTTGCTCCATTTAAAAAGGACGTTATATCACGAAGTTTGGTGCCTGCCTCTGCAAAATAAAAGTAATTTGGCGCCCGCCAATTGTTGTGTACTACGTGTACTTCGTAAGCGACAATGAAATAAAAATAAAAGGTAGGTGTAATAATCAAGCTCACGAAATGTGCCGTTGAAGCCTACGCATCCCTTTTTATAAAAATAAATGTCCGCATTTATATTTCTCTCGTGTCATTTTTATTATCTTCCGATATCCCGATTCAATATGTATATATATATATATATATATATATATATATATATATATATATATATATATATATATATATATATATATATATATATATATATATATATATATATATATATATATATATATATATATATATATATATATATATATATATATTGTTACGTTTTTACCGGGGCTCGATATTATATGGGATAATTAATTTCACTCACTCAACTTAAGAACTATTTATTTATTTTAAGTAAGCACTAATTTATAATAAAACTATGTATAATATTTATTTCTATTCTTACACTACTTGGGTATTTTTATAATGATTTATTTCCACTTTTAACTTTTCACTTAAACGCGTCGCACGGATATTTATTTATCACTGCCCTCCCGATCGCCGGAATCAGCTTATATACCTGTTTTTATCGTTCTGGTCGCTTCGGGATCTTGCTATAAGTCTTCCCGAAACCAAATCGAATCTCGCAGGTATAATTCTAGATGGCCCCAGTATCCCTGCCGCAGGTAGGCCACTGTTTACTTAAGCGCGCTCCCTTCGAGCCTATTTTTAGATATCCAGTGGTGGCGTATTTGTAGGCTATAATCGTTACAATAATATATATATATATATATATATATATATATATATATATATATATATATATATATATATATATATATATATATATATATATATATATATATATATATACATATATATATATATATATATATACATATATATATATATATATATATATATATATATATATATATATATATATATATATATATATATATATATATATATATATATATATTTATATATATATATATATATATATATATATATATATATATATATATATATATATATATAGATAAATGAAACACCAGCACTAAGAGAGCAGCTGTAATGAATAGGCACACACCATAGAATTTAAATTAAATCATATAGCATGAGTCAGACAGAGAACTCGCTGAAGCACACAAGCACAAACTGTAAAACAGAGGCAGAGCGATTTGTTCAATTTTGACTCTCCTAGCTACATGGGCAAACCCGCCACAATTAATAAATAATAAGCGAAAAAATCAACTAATGGCACTAATAAGTATAAAATAATTTATTTTGACAGACTATCCTTTGAGAAATACTAAACATTATTTAAACCTATTTAAAACAATATATGTTGAAGCAGTTGGATCGAGATTATAACAGCTCGTACCAGTTTATCATCTTTTTTGCTAGTGAATAGATTAAAAAGCCTAGAGCATGCGTGAGAAATAAATAATAGCTCTAAAATAAATATTTATAAAATGTGATAAACATAGTTTGACAGAGTATAGTGAAATACTAAATAAATATTTGATTGGTTGTTATATGGCCAGCTCAACAGAAAACACATCCAATGCAGAAATGCGTTTGATTTCCGAGCAAACCTTCCCTAGTTACTGAAAACAAAGCGTAAAAGAGTCGTAACATGTAGCCCAACACGATCACCACGCATTCTGCATACTTCTGCCGCAGGAGATTCACAAACCAAGGCGGTAGTGTTTAAAATTTCAATTGCTTTGGAATAACAATATACCAAGATAATAAAACATCCATATTAATACGTCGACTTGAAGTAACTTTATAAAATGATTTCGATATAAGGAATATTGTGTGGATAAGGATCTTCAATCCTATATAATTTAATAGTAAGTTGTAATAGGATAGCGCAGGCTAGTTTAAGACTATAGAAAGTTGATAAACCATAATATATCCTTAAAATTTAAAATAAATCTATGTCTAATTCCATGATTACTATTTTTTTTATTAATAAAATCATTTAAAATCTAAACCGAATATCACATTTTATAATATAAATTTGAGAAAAATTATCACAAATAACAACAATTGATTTTTCATAGATTCAACAGATTAAAATTTTAATAATAAGAAAACATAAATAATTCAGCTTATTTTGAACCTCTAAATCCTCGCTATCATTTTCTCGCTTTCATTATGTCAGCTTTTATTTTAGTATTAATTAATTAATTTAGTTTAATTTAATTTATCAATGGCGAATATCGGGCCTCCAGTTAAGCTCCTGCAATATTACGTCCAGGCGACATACATCCGATATAGATCTGTTGTTACTCGTGTATCTACCCGGCGTTTTGGAGATACGGATTAGGTAAATGTATCCAAGAAAAATTAATAGTCCTTTGTTTCTCCGGCCTAATGCTTTACCCAATTAAGCTCCGGTCGCTGCGGGTTCAACACCGAAACGAGACACTTCTCCTTTGCAGGGCTTGAGTGTGCTTAAAATTGCCCATATATACACTGCATGAACTGCGTAGGTTTGTTATTCTCTGCTACATACATTTGAACAATGAGAGAAAAATTATTTGTATGCATAACGATTCAAACAGTAGTCATACAAAGTGGGATTTTGGGAAATTGTTGTCTTAATAATATTTGTTTAGGCATCGAGGAATAAATCTGAATTAATTACTGAGTGACAATATTTGGGTTAACTGGAATACTATTATTCTTCTCTTCTAGGTCTACCACAATAACAAATTATATTTTTCTAATTTTGACATTTAAAGTGACACTTTTCAAAACCCTGTGGCGTTAGGAAACGTCTTACTTTTCACAACCAGTTACGAAAAGTAAAATTTTGGTTATTTAGACCTAATAAGCTATGAGAGTGATAAGCTGTCACACTGTTACAACCTATTTTTAAACGTATAAATTTCAGAGTTTTCTTCTCATAAAATATAAAATTTGTCAAAATTAGAAAAAATCTTGTATGAAACACGTTGGGAAACACTATTTTGTGTAACTCGCTTCCTTTTGCTAACTCGCTTGCGCTCGTTCTGCATAAATCTGCTCCTTACACAAAATTTTTAGTAATTAATGATTTGATAAGACACAATTTTTGGTAGTAAATGTGACCTCAGTAACCATATAAATATAACATAACACCTCAGGAATTTATATCAACGGTTTGTGTCAAAGGACATCCATCAAGGATCGAAAACGTATATCATTATCAATGTTCCCATAATTTATTAAATGTTGCTGTTTTACAATATGTTTTGCCATCCTAAACATCTGATTTCAGAATGGTGTAATGCAGGGAAAATTTTACCAGAGACCCATTATTCTAATTCTACTTTATAAGTTAATATTGACCGTATTAAATCGTTAATTTTTAGCCAGGCATTGATATTTTATTTTTGATTCCGTTCTGCTTACATCGAAAATGAAAATAAATATATTCCGGGATATCGCACGTTCAAACATGATTTCTAATAAACTTGCTTCAAACTAAGAAGGGGCCAGGAAACGTTAGGTAAGTATAAAACTCATAACTTAAGTATTAACTTGCAACCGATTGGTTTTTAGTCAGGTGGGTTCTTCGTGAGACGACTGTTCTCTTAAACTATTCGCAACAGACTGACTAGGCACCCCAGATAGACAGGTACTCAGAGACAGGCCAGATTAAGATTTTCCATAAATCATCGAAACTGGTGTTTCAATGAATGAAGCCACTGCCTTTTTATTGATGAATCATGTTTTTGCCGGTTTTCAGACTCTTAACTTTTTACTCTTCTGGCATGTCGTCTTAATGTTCGCCCCTGCATTTGCCAATATCGTAGAGGATGATATTTTCATACAATGATCGGTGTATAATTGAGAGTTTTATAGACCAAGTACAAAACAATGTGTGCTGGTATTTTTGACAAAGTATTTATTCCAACGCATTGTGTGGTACGCTTACCATTTTTATAAAATAAAAAAATCTTTTGGTGTTATTTTCTGGTCTTAAGGATATGTATTTTTCGCATTATTCTACAGGATTGACTGAAAATCCTGCCTGCATTATTGTGGAACTACGACTTTTCTTCATTTTTATATAAGGTATAATTACATATAAATAGGAATCTATATGTTGAACATTTTCCACATTCAAATTAGTCAACTCATTATATCTGCTCTCGAAATCCCCATAATTGAAGCTGTTTTCATGAGCAAAAATTTACCATCGGATGATTCTTTCAGAAACTTGTTAATATCATTACGCACCATGTGTTCAAGAATATTGGATTTTTTTGGCTTGTGATCCTTTATCTTGCCCATCAAAAAGCTTAGAAGTTAAATTAGAGAATTATCAATGTTTTTGTAAAGCTGAAGAGTTGAATTAAGCTTGAATATTTGGTCCATAATGATGATGCAATATTTTTTTTGTGTAGTTTAATAAAGTAAGCAAGCAAAATCTTTTCGTTTATACATTTAACATGCTTAACTTCCATCTACCCTTTAAACGCCTTGAACTCCTTATCGTAAGCAAAAATTGCAATGTGGCCGCTTCCCCATCATCAATAATTTGTTGGGGAAGTTCTTCCTGATCGACTTCTGTGTAAAACTGCCGCGAGGAAGTGCTGTTGGATAAAATTTTGTATGGCACTCATGTGTTATGTTATATGTCACTTGGGTAAATTTTAAAATTAGCTTCATATTTTCCAGTGTGACATATAAAACATAACATACTTGTACTATAAATAACTATTATGTACCACCGATATATTAGGAAGGTTCAATACGTAGGTTTCCTTGGATCAGAGGCCTTCTAATGCACTAATGGAATAAAATTCATAATACCAAGCTTTCTGCGTGATCCACGTGGAAATATATATTATGTTACATCTGTTTTTCAAAATCAAAATTTTTCATCTGCCCTCACACGACTTTCAGTATCCTCACTGACCGGTTTTGGCGGTGGTAGAGATAAAACGTTGAAATACATTTGGGAGTTATCCATTTTTTCTCGCTCTTACATAATTAAAAACTATAATGCGTCCTTATGGTTTTAAAATATTGAGACTTGTAAGTTGTAAGGTTATTTTGAAAATTGTAGAAGGTTGCTGAAGTAATAATGATTCCCAAACCTGGCAAAGCTCCTGAAAATAGAACATCATACGTACCATTTTCCTTATTGTGGATTATATCCACAATATTATATTATTACATCGGCCTGGAATACAAGCTAGAAAAATATTTGCCACTACAACTAAGCCAAATTCCTCGTTCATACCTCCGTCACTTCAGGGTTAAATATGGATAAGAATATTCTATCCTCAAGAAGATTTGTACTGGAGTACCTCAGGGTAGTATCCTAGGACCTGTTCTCTACCTGCTGAATAACAACAACGTCCCACAAAGCGTCGGAATATTTACAGTAACATTCGCCAACGACACTGCTCTGCTCGCTACTGGCCAATATATACAATCAGCCACAAACCAACCTAAAACAGCAGTCAACAATGTCACACTAAATCGAGCGAAATCGACTCACGTCAAGTTCACTAACAAGAAATATGACTCCAGTCATATTGTAATGTACCAAAAGTATACTCCAGTGATTGTCAACAAGCAAATAATCCCACATGCCAACGAAGCAAAGTATCTAGGCATGACCCTAGATGCAAAACTTCGATGGAAGATATATGTGAAGAAGAAACGTGAGCAATTAAATCTCAAATTCAAACTAATATATTGGCTCCTAGGACGTCATTCTGAGTTGTCAATACACAAGAAACTGCTTCTCTATAAGCCCATATGGACTTATGGCATTCAACTCTGGGGATGCACTAAGCAATCCAATAATAAATTAATTCAAACGTTCCAGAATAAAGTACTTCGAAACATCGTTAAAACACCGTGGTACATTCCCAATGAAGACATCCATCGCGACCTGAATACGCCTATGGTTGAAGATCAGATCAAGAGGTCTGCAGGCAAACATCAGAGGAGTCTACAACGAGAAGGTCGAAGTGATATCACTACTCGACAACAACGTACTTGTTCGACGGCTAAAGAGACTAAAACCGTATTGTAGTAACAGTGAAAGTGCCTAGAATTCTAAGCATAATATGTCTATCACACGAACCAAGTGATTAGTGTCATATGGAATATGTCACTGGATACTATCTACTATCATCTACTGAAATTCTGTCTAAATATAAAAAAAAGTGTTAGAGATTCAATCTAGTTACACCGTTCAACGTTCACGGAGTGTTATCTAAAAAAAATCTTAAAATGTAATATTTTAATAAAAACTTTTTACTTTTTGTGCAAAAAAATACAGGGGCAAAATTTAGAGTGGTTGTGATTTTTGTTGACTATATCTATATATTTATATTATTTTTAATTAAATGTCCTAGTGTATTATTACTCTTGAAATCAATACTGAAATCAAGTTTCTTTAGATATGATGATACTCTTATCAGTTGTGTTTCCAATATAAATTAGCATATTACATGTATTCTTTTGTTGATTTTTATAAGGGCAAACTAGTTCCTTTGCCAATTTGTAACGTTTTTTGTAAAATGTATTGTATATTAAAGTAGGAATGAAATCACTGCTAGACGTTATCTGCTTAATTATGAATAAATTAAACTTACTATTAATATTTTTTTTCCTTTAGTAGATTATTTAGTAGTCTATGTATTATATCATGATTTTAACTAATATCCAATTTATTTAAGAAAAATGGTTGCTTAAGAAATAGTATGAAGTATCCATTAGAATATGTGTATTACATTATATTATATTATGCTAGCAGAGTATAACTATACAAAATATGTCTGCAAATATTTTAGGTATAGCTCTAAAGCATCCCTACCAAAAGATAACGTCTCAATGAAATAATCCCAGTCCACAGGGCTCGCTGGTTTGAAAATCGATTAGCAAAATAGCGTTTTATATAATATGGCACAGAACCCGCTATTTGTAAATCTTCGGCAGCTAACAAAAACACTGTTGTCTTTGCTGGGGGGCATTGTTACAGAGTAAACCGTGGAAGTCTGAGAACTCCCAAAGATGCATCATTAATTTTCCGATGTGCGGCAGTGTCAATCGATCCCCATGAATTGGTTTGCTAATCAAAAATAAGGTCCCTACTATTTTTTTTAAATGAGAAACTTGTTATGGCATATTTGTTGATGTATCTACTGAATTTAGTGCCAAATGTACAATACCAATGTTCATAGTGGTAGTGATGTTACGCATTTTAGCTAATTTCGCCCATTGTTGTTGTTAAGAATTCTTAGAATGCCCTTACATGAGCAAATAGTATCATTAGATGATGAAATAGTTCAAATTTGTATTTGCAACATCCCTAGATGGTACGTTATATTCAGAAATAATTATTGCGAAGTCAAAGTAATGATAGAAGCATTATAGAAACAACTTTAAATTATATTCGTCAAAATTTGCTTCGGCACAATCTAAATTTGTCCAAGATTGATAACGCTACAAAACTGTCACAAATATATGGGCTTATACCAGGTTTTTAGCGTTTTTAGGGAAATTTTAGTATCTTTATTTCTAATTATTTTCTAACTTTATTTTAAAGTTAGAAAATAATGCTTATACAGGCTGTTAAACAAATGACTGTTTTTTCAGTCAAATCACCAATTTGAGTTAGAGTAGACATTGTGTACAAAGTAAATTTTAAACTAAAGAAAGTATTGAACTGCTCGGCCTTAGATTATCAATCCGTTTTCATCTGAAACGCAAGAATAATAATAGTTACCTACGTCCCTGGACTATGCTTTTGTTATACCTTATCTTTAGCTTAGCTTGCATTGTATATACTTATAATTAAATGTAATGGTCACTAAGAAGCAAGTCTTGTCTGTACCTTCTAGTTGTTAAAACCAATAATGTGCTTTTTAAAAAGTGATTCGTTCAATCTAATAACAAGTTGATACGAGTGATCACTTGTTTTTTACAAAAAAATCCTAAGGGCCTTTTTATAGAGAATTTTCTTGTATATGAAAAAGGTTCAGTACAAAATATTTATAGGATGGCCCTATCAAGAGATTTAAGAGCATGTCTAGGGTGGCCACCATCTTCATATAGGTCATATAGGCCGTCTGCCATAAAATCAAGCAAAATACCTAGAAAGGCCTAGATTATAGAAGGTATAAGGACTGTATTAAAACTGTACCCATATTCTTCATGAAATTTCTCACATTTTCAAAGGATACCCACAATTGCCGCAATGGGAGATCAGCAGTATAACTTTTTTTACAGTAAGCTAAAATCGTCACATAAAGGCGCATTTCATTCAACAAGTTGTTATGTTTTGATAGAATACTAATAATTAATCAGTTTTAACATAAAACGCATCAAAATAATACACTAAATTAGAGAATAACTGTATTACTTCTATTTCAAGAATTATTGTTGACCCCACTATATCAAAAAACGTTCGATGGTATTAGGCAATTTAGGCATCCAAGTGAATGCCAATGATGCCGATGTGACGTATAAAATGGATCCGTAATATTTGAATGGGATACATTCTTATTCTGCATCACATTCACCATCCAATTGTTTATAATATAGGGTCCGCCAATAAGCGCGCTCGATCTTTAAAATGAATTAAAGCAAGTTGTGTGAGAGGTATAAATGAAATTTATTTTTTGTTTGAAAGAGTATTCGAAGGCATTATGTATGGAAAATAATATCGGTCAAATGTCCACCTCGGCTTCGCTGGGTGGCGCGCATACGAGAAGTCCAATTTTCAATGACTCTGGCGCACAAATCGGGCTGTATTTCATCGATGGCGTGGCGTATGTTGACTTTGAGGGCATCAGTGTTTTGTGGTTGGTTTGCGTAGACCTGTGATTTAAGAAAACCCCACAAGAAATAGTCTAGTGGGGTTAAATCGCACGATCTCGGTGGCCAGTTGATGTCGCCTCCGCGCGAGATAACCATTCCTCCGAAGCGCTCGTGCAGAAGATCCATTGTGGCGCGCGCTGTGTGGCTCGTAGCGCTGTCCTGCTGAAACCACATATCCTCGACATCCATATTGTCGATTTCATGCCAGAAAAAGTTCGTTATCATGGATCTGTATCGTTCGCCGTTTACCGTGATGGACACACCATCGTCGTTCTCGAAGAAATACGGCCCGATGATGCCTCCGGCCCAAAATCCACACCAAACAGTTACCTTTGCTGGGTGCATTGCGACCTGGTGGACCTCCTGTGGATTGTTCTCGGCCCAATAACGGCAATTCTGCTTGTTGACATTCCCATTTAACCAAAAATGTGCCTCATCGCTGAAGATGATTTTGCGACCAAAATCGGGGTCGACTTCCAACTGCTCTAAAGCCCAATCAGCGAAGATACGGCGCTGTCTATGGTCGTTTATTTTGAGCTCTTGTGTCAGCTGGATCTTGTACGGATGCATGCCCAAATCCAGATGCAAGATTCGGCGAAGTGTTGTTTCCGAAAGGCGGAGTTCCTGTGCGCGACGTGAAATTGACTGTCGCGGATTTTCACACACACTATCGCGCACAGCGGCGACATTCTGGGCAGATCGGACGTTTCGACGACGCGTCGGTGTTGGCTGATTGTTCACCGAACCGGTTGCCTCGAATTTGTTAATCAAACGACGGATAGTCGACTCAGCAGGACGATCAATTGCACCGTAAAATTGGCGGAGCGCGCGGAACGTTGCTCGAACCGATGAATGATTTTCGTAATAAGTTTTAACGATTTGCACATGTTGCTCGCGGCTAAATTGGTTCATGGTGATTTGTGAAGATACACTGAATAATAACAACTACGTTTGCCAACTCTACCACAAACAACATGGCCGCCATGAGCTGTCAAAGATCGAGCGTGCCTATTGGCGGACCCTTTATGTATCTATATTTTGTTATACTACATGATAATGTCATAATGTGATGGGCGATGTATGTAAAACTATTTGTTTTTCCTTAAATTACTGGAAATCGGTTATATTTGCCAACGCTGTTAAAAATGCGGTGGCACGTGTGAAGAGATCTATATAACGAGTTTTTTTGCTCGGGTTTTTATGTCTCATATTTCGATGTTACAAACTATACATACCACAGTTAGTAGTTCTATGTATATGGCTACTTATTGTGGTACATACCATACTGACTGTCTTTATGATATTTATTACAATTATGTAAAAATCTTATACAGTACTGAATTTTTTTGTTGTTAACTATATTTTACTTATAGAACTGTAGCGTTACCAGAAATTGGAGTCAATTTGTTATTTCACTGTATTGTACTCCTATAAAGCACAGTAGTTTGACTAACGAATAACATAGCTACAGATACGTAGCACGTGTAAGTGCATCGATAATATAGTATAATGCACATTTCATATCTAAGATAAATAATGGCGTTGTTATCTATATGTTTGTAGTACATTTATATAGGAATATTTGATATAAAATGGAATCTGGAAAGAAGTGTCTTCTCTGCGTCTCGTTATTTATCTACATATTATTATCCTTACTGAAAGATAACTACTTGTTGAAAATTTTATATTTCTCAAGGTCAAACGTAAAATGAACCTTAGAAATGAAATGAAATTTTAGTTGAAATAAAAATGTTTTTTTTAAATAGAGGTTTTTATAAAAATACAAATGTAATTGGGGATCTTCCGCACTTCTTATGTTGACGTCGTGGGGCTCCTGAATATTGGAAAATACACGCGGGTTGTTAATTTCTCGGAACGGATTGGTTTTCAGTTTTAATGTAAGCAGCACTGAGTTTAAAATAAAATAATGTGTGCCTAAATAGAAACGGATTCATACCGTCAATATTAATTATAAATCTAAAATATAATGTACCTATAACTGTCGTAATGAGTGACGTAAAATTCCCCATAAAAAAATATATAATATACTTCAATACGATACATAATTTTTAGGTTATTTAGGTATTTTTCTGTAAAAGGTAGATTAATGGCAGAATGATGACCATTCCTAATATAATGTTGTATAATTTACGAAATTTAAAAAAATAAATAAGTCTTACTAAATAAATACGTTAATGTTACAGATGCATATGCAACAATTACAATATCATTTAAAGAATGCTTCAAATTAGAACATATAAATAACATAATGATAAGTGTTCCCAAATAAATTTTTCATATTATTTCTTCCTAATTCCTTTTTCATCAACAACATAATACTAAATAGATTCGTTCCACAAATGAGAATTAGTTATTATCCATTAGATGATTATCTGAACGAGCAACTTAAGGTCTCAAGAAAATACGTTAGTGGATATGGATGTTGAACCATTTTATTATAAATATTTACTTAAAATTAACGCATTCTTCATGGTTACTTTAAAATAAAAAAAAATCAGGTACATAGAATCATTTATTGAAAATAATCTGTATTGCTTAACACAATGTCCCATGACATATATATGTTAGGTTCTTCTATATTAAGTTTTATAACAAAAAATTAACAAATATACAGCATATTTATAGTTGTCTGATTTCTTGTGATATATATCGTCTCAAATGCATTTTTTTTTGCATAAATTCATTGCATGTTACCACATGTTCACCGAAAGCGAGCGACGACGAATTAAGGGCTTGGCTCTTATAAAGTACGTATATTGAACTGGATTGCTCGTTAGAGAAGTGTTTGGAGCTATACGAAACATTTAGAGCCTCAGGACTTCAAACTCACGAATGGTGTGCAGTAATTAATTCATCATATACCTCGGCGTTCGCACCTTCTTATTATTACTGCATACGTCGTAGCTCTATTGCTTTTAAAGATTTTTTTTATTTTCTTCTCCAACTAATTCTTGCATAATAGAAATGTAAATTTGTATCCGAAAATTTCACTCCTTTCTAATTTCATCACATGATCTGATGAATTTTAATTTATATTAAAATTCGCAAAATTAAGACGTATTCGGTTGACATTATACATTTATTTATTTATTTATTCAATTTAACAATAATGAGCAGAGTGATTTTTTTAAAGAAATTACAATCATAGGTGAATATATTAAGCCAATAAATGTGGTCTTACTATATAAAAATATTGAATACTACCTAATTAAAACGAGTGTATAACTCTGACAATAATAATAAATGAAGTGTTTTCTTCCTCGGTCTAGGATAGAAATAAAATTAGGGATTTCCCACTACGTCGACGTTCCGCTTTATTTCAAACGCTTCTTCACAACTACTACAAAAGAATATATTATTATAACATATATGTATATAAATAAACGATTTTAAGATAGTCCACAAAAATAGCATACCTGCATAAAAATAATATAAATGTGTTTAAACAATTTGAAAACATTTTAAAACATTTAAAACAAACATTTATATTAAATACTTTAAAAACATTAAGTTATTATCACTGTAAAAATATTTTTTAATTATATTATATATTAAAATCATTAATTAACACGTGAGCCACTTAGCTAGTGAGACATTCTCTTATTAAGGCACATAGTGCTTATTGTCAATAAATAAATAAGACATACTGTACTATAACACGTATTAAACAATTTCACTTGTAGGTCTTTTTATTGTAGTCACTTCGTTTTTTTTCTTACTTTATAGTCACTTAGTCACTTTTTAATAATAACCTTTTTAACCATCTCGCAACCTTAATAGAGCGAATAGCGAAATCTTTCATTTTAATAATTGCATTTAGTTATTATCCGCTGATGAAATGTCTATTGAAATATCTATGATATATATTAAGGTATTAAATCTATAACATAATCGATTATGCCGCAAAGGAATCTGTAATTATTTATACCTAGTTATGAATGATAGAGGGCGCGCCTAGCGACCTTTGAGAATATCCTGCGAACTAAATACCTACCATTTAACACGTATACTCAATTCATGTCACCAGCGAAAATGGAACGTAACAACGACAAGTTGATGTCGACTTCCGATATAAGCGGAAGTATTACGTGGATGCCATTACTTTATTTGAAGAATATATGCCCGAAAAACCCTTTTCCCAAATGTTCACAATTCAAATCCAAGTAATCTCTGAACTATTTTAATGGCTGACACTGTATGAGACCCTGTATATATCTTATCAAGAATATTGGAATGATTTTGTGTGACATACACGAGTCGTGGCTTAATATAATACATACATAGGGTATAAAATATAGGTCACAGGTTCGTCGTATACTGAACGTCACATTTAATGCAAGACGCAATTATAGATGCTGTATAAACAGATAAAACTGATATACGAGGCGAATTGAGATTGGTATCTATTGTAGGTTCGTCGCGTTACAATGCCGACTGATAACTCGAGATAATAATAATAGACTACTGCCACGATACCACTGTACTACCCCAGTATCACCTATCCTCATTCAGTGGCTGATATATCACGTTATTGCATATTATATTATCTAAATGGATTCGAGGATACCATCTTATGTTATCGCGGTTAGTTCTGCGCGATTGCCAATTAAGTTAGTATTATCGTTTAATAATTGAAAGTCAGCAGAGTTTGGCTTGGTATAAAGAGTACAGGAGCTTGAAGAAATGTTTATAATTTCCCTATTCAGGGACGTTTCGTTTCATTGAATCGTTATACAATACTAGAAAGTAGAGGTTAACATACGCTAGATAATTGAATCGGTTTCTGCAGAAAAGTTAATTTTAGGTTAAATCGAGATTTTTTTGCCAAAATCTGTTTATCCTACTTATTCACACTGTGCAAAAAGGAAATAATCTTGGATATCACTATGTACTTACAATAAACTTGAATTCTGTTTTATTTTGTATAAAAGATCCATGTCAACCGATGTGTTTTTTCTTGCTGTATTTAATAAACGGAAATTCAGCTGGTATTACCGAAATTCGTATATTCAGGGACAACTGCCGGGGTTAAAATAATATCCACTCCTTGATCAGAATACTCCCAGCTCTTACTGATTTTGGTATATTAAATTAGAGTATATTATTTACCCTTAAGAGAGCATTAATTTCTAGCCTGCAATCGGGACTTTTCAATCATTAAAAGAAAACTAAAAGACAGAAACTGCACTTAACTGTTCATCAGTTAACAGTAATTATTTCCAATTATACTAATGCTAAAAAATTCTAGTTAAGATGTCGACAACATCCGAAATTATAGATTTCAAAAATTGGTGTATGAATTTTTATAAAAAGAACGTTGTTTCTAGATAAATACGTTTGTGGTTGTTTTATTCTTCCCTGCAGAAAGGGAGCAAGTTTAGTTTTTTCTTTATTTTTTCTTTAAAATTCGGTAAAAGTGTCACGTAGTTGATTGGTAACGGTTGCCATCAGAATTTTGCGTTTTTACATTAGTACATTAGTTTTAGCATAGAGGAAACAAAGACGTGGACAATATTTTCTAAAATTTGGAGTCCCTCAAATGGAAGAGTAGTTGGAAGGACACGGGCGAGAAGTGTCACCTCCTCGTGATTAGCCCTGGATTGCTATGAAACGTTTCCTAGTAAACTAGCAAACTCACTTATATAGTTTATCTCTGCGAGCCTAGTGGCTCCATGGCATGTATCCATTTCTTTCGATCTGATTTCTTCTCTTGCATTTTCTTTCATCTGGTAATTTTCAGCTTTCTCTGTCTTCAATCTTTCTCAGCTTCTACTGTCCTTCTTACTTTCGATCTTCCTTTTCTCTTATTCCCTCCAATTGCTTAGTAGCATTTTTGGTATCCTTACCTCTGGCATTCAATTTGTCCACCGTAGCCTCAAAGGCTTTTATCACTCATACTATGTTTGTCTCCTTATATAGATTCAATACTTCTTCGTTTGTTTTTCTATCCCATTCATGTTCAATTATTTTGCTTGAGAATTCTTGAGAAATGTTCTACTTCTTCAGTCTTGATTGTTTCTCCTCTAGTCGACCTCTAAAAACTTGTTTTCTTGATATTCTTATTCTGCCCACAGTATGTACTTTGTTTTTTCTCATTTATATACAATTTCTTTTTATTTATAAACTTACACACGACCGTATTTATATACTACTCTTATATACCTTTTTTTACTGATTGTTCATCCAATATTTTTATTATATTTTTCAGTTTTTTTTGCTTTCACTACAATGCAGAGCAAAAATTTGATCCACCACCCAGTGGGCAATTTTCCACTTCTAGGTGGACGAAATTCTGATAAAACCATAATGATAAAATTCTAAGCTTATAGGTGAAGTATTTGAGTGGAGTTTTTAATATAATGTTTTGTAGAAAATTCCGAAACTGTGAAAGAAGTTTTAATCTTACATCTTAACAGGTTCACTGCCGCGTGCGACATATAATATGCTTATCGATCTACAGTATTCAAGCCATGTGTGTATGATTTGACACTCACTTCTAATGCTTTTCTTATAGAAATTACTTTGTTTGTGGCCTAAACAAGTCTACTGAATAAATAGCCAGTGACATTTTTGGTTGATAGAAAAAATACTGGGATATGAAATTATGCCTTTATTTTATAGGTTACAAAAACAGTATGAAATTGTAAGGCTAAGTAAGATATTTATATACTTATTTTTATATATTTGTTATATATTTTTCGTACATTTATGTATTATGTGTATATGCAATATGTATATATGTTTATGCATATATGTTTACATGTGTTATAGGTTTATGTGTTATATGCGTTATATGTATATGTGTTATATGTATAAGCAAGACATGTAAATGTTTCATGACTCGTAAACAATCGTTTTTCTTCGTTACTGTAAACCTGAGCAGTTATTCGGTGATTACACGGGAAATTATATGTGTGCGTCTTATTTGACGTACATGAACTTATATAGCTTATTCCTCTAGAATATTAAATGAAACTGAAAGTAGATACAGTACCATAGAAAAAGAACTATTAGCTATAGTGTGGGCCTGCAAAATATTACGGCTGCAATAATATTACCAAAATAAAAAATGAAATTCCAGATATATGTAGGTACAGCTTTAAATTTAATTAATAAAGAAATAAATTTTAACGATATGAACCTGAAACAAATAAATACAGATAAATTACAAAACTTATTGTTACATATCCAAAAATCAAAAATAAACTACATAAATGTTCACTGGAATAATAGGAAAAATCACTGAAAAATAGGCATAGGTACCATAATATTGTATCTTATATTAGGGATAATGATTGTTTATTATGTTGTACAAAAAAATGTAAATCCTCTTATAACCAAGTATAAAATGAATAAGCAAAACAATTTAAGACAATCTAATATTGAAATAAAAATTTAGAATTTACTTAATAACTATTGAATTATAAATGTTTCTCTTAAAAACGGAGGAGTTACGTATCTCCTAGACATGGTTATGAGGGGATATGAATGAGCATTGTATAATTAAGATAAGGCACAATCGAATATGTTGCACTTGAGAAATGTAGGAATGTATCCATAAAAGAAAAGCTGTAGAGTTTTTTGGCAAGATAAATTAATCACAGAATATGAGAACGAACAACAACAATAATTATATGTATTTATAGAATTACTTGAAGAAACAGTTATTAAAAACACAGTTGCTATAAATTTTCTTATGTTGTACAGTTCCACAATACGGAACAGATTTTAAAGGTACAGACATTTTTATCGGTGATAAAAAATTATGCACCTTTTTTATAGCTGTCACAGTGACAACAATGTGTGTCAAATATTTTTTTTTTAAATGGGAGTTACTTTATCTAAATAATTTTTGGATAAAAACATCAATAATTATAATTACTGTAGACATTTAGAAAATTGGATTAATATTGTTGGACCCAATACAACTGTCAAATTCAATTATTAAACAATTTTGAATATATTTTTTAAGTTCTTATCTTTAAGAATCTCTCCTCCTATAGACATTAATTGATATTAGTGAAACTTTGACGTTAAACAACTAAGTTTTCACAATTAATTTTCAGTAGTAAGCACAATTAATTTTCGATTTGCACAATTTTGATTTTTTCAGCCCGCCCTTTACCTACCTTAAAATATCAAACAAGGACCCCATAGACATTTTCAAGTACCTATCGATCTTGACAAATTTATACTCGTGAGATAAATGACTATCGCTGTGCCAGACCGTAACGCAAATGTATATATTATTATAAAACAGTTTAGCAATTCAGATAGTTTGGAGATTTGGGTGAAAAATATCCGGCTTGGCGAGGACTAGCCGAGAAGGTATCCAGCCTAGTGGAGTTGTTTTTATGTGGATGTGGCATTTATCACTGTTTTATAAAGAATTACTTAACGCCAAGACAACGCGGAAAGTGCATTTAGCAAAACGGTTCTATAAAATGGGCCACACTGTCTCTTTCTCGAGTATCATTAAGAAATATTGCTCTGTTTTATATAGATTAATACATCTCAGTTGGCTGAGATGTTGGCTTCCGCTGCGAATAAAGGCAGCAAGTTATAATTTAAGAAGATTTCACTTCATTAAATTGTACGTTTGTCCTAATAAATTTGCGAGATGCTAAGATATACTTCCAGGAATTCGATTTATCGCATCATTGGACTATCGCCTGTCAATACAATCTGAACGAACAAGATGATTCCAAATGAAGAGACTGCTAATAGGATACTGTTTACTGAACGTGAAAAATACAGATACTTGTTACTTATGCAATAAGAATCATAGAGACAAGCAATACGGTACCAGCTGTGATAATTAGCGTTAGCCGAATCGGATAATAAGGTGTACCGTAATGATTGTTTATGATCCCAATTAGGTACATACAAAATTTTATCTGCTGGCATTAATATAATTAATTATATATTTTTTAAATAATATATAGTATGTGTCTCATGGTTTATATTCTTGGCAATGCATTAACAAATTGTTTATATTAACACAGTATTAATTGCGCGTTGAATACTATACCTCGTATAGTTAAAACGTCCTCTTAGCTAGACTAGCTTAAACAAATTACCGTAGTTTTCTAGCCGTAGTTATTTGAGTGTGTGAATGATGGGATTTGTTAAGGTTTTGTGATACTATTTAACATTTGTAACACATATTAAACTTGCCTAAGCTATCCTATCATATTTTGAAGTATTATTTCCGAAATAACCTTATCTTTTTCTCTTATTAAAATCAACTTGATAGTTAATATGTCTCATACAGTACAATACCTGAACAGATCCTGGCATTCAGGATGCTCAAATGCCGAATATTTTTTGTTATTAATCGTAATTTCCAAGTGGAAATAACCGCACGCTTAAGCCCTTTCTTTTCTTTAATTTTGATAATCCCATCTAATATATATATATATATATATATATATATATATATATATATATATATATATATATATATATATATATATATATATATATATATATATATATATATATATATTAATATGAATTTGATATATTTCACTAATTAAATAATTAATTAATTAACTACATTATTTGAATAATTAGTGATCTATTCACCTATTGGTAGAATATTTTCGTTATCTTTGGTTTAAATACCTAATTGAAATAACATATTTTATTTTAAATTAATTATATTAAATTCATTTAATTATCTTTTGACTATATTCATTTTTTAATTTTAGATTTCTCGCTCAAGCGTGGAAATTTTTACATACTTTTTCTATTTCCAAATTATAAATTTGCCAAGATAAATCTGATACATTTCCTTGTTCCCTGGACGTCAGACCTATGAATCTATTGCTGTACCTAGCAGCACTATTGCTGTACCTAGAAGAACTCACATTTTACACATATCTCAATAAATTTTCTACTAACTTCACAACTATCATCAATGGAAGACATTTTTCTTTATATATATAACTGCTAGCCATGTCCTTTATTTAGCCACCCGTTTTTGGCCAATTCGGGTAGCAAATTATTATTTATTTCTAATTCATAAGAGAATGAATATATTTCCACAAAAAATAGCGCCCAATAAAAAATTTTGAAATTATTTTCAACTGTTGCGTGAGTTTTTATTTTCATTTATTCACTAGTAAATATTATACTTACCTACTTTATAATTATATTAAATTAATTTAGAAACTGTGCTGATTATAGCCTACTTACTACTTAACTTCCGACCGACTGCTGATTAAATTCTACGCCTATGGTAACTGCTGGTACCCGTCGGGGAATCGAAGCAGATAATATTGGAGTATCTTGACTATGCGTGTTTGAAACGTAAACATTCTAATGAATAAGCTATTGATATATTTTTAAGCTGAACTATCGAACTGTTCATATGATATTATGCTATTACGAATTAAAGATAAAGCTTAGCCTCTAAAATTTGAAGTATGTTATATACTCTCTGACCTTGCAGCCATTAATAAAGAGCAATATTTACTAGTCGTCCCAGCACAGATAATTGTGACCACTCCGTATTCGGGAGACCTTGCTGACTAGAGAGATACATCGCGTATCACGAACGTTTTCTGAAAGACGGTTCCCACATGGACGCGCCCAGAAGTATTTTTTACACTAAAAAAAACTGTTGTGTACGTTTCCCCAAAACTTGCTGAAAATTTAATACCCCAGAGTATTTAAAGATACATATTTCCTGCAGGCATTTTTACAAAATACATATTTTACTGTGGGTCGAGAATTTTATTGGCCTCACAATGACTTATTATTTTTTGTTGACGTTTTCAGTTTCAAAATATACAGGGTCTGCATCTGTGTCAACTTCTCCCGAAACGGTTTTGGAACAATTTGTTTACTTCGCAAAATAAGGCAATTATACGGCATAGATGATGGCCATCCAGTCGCCTCTGTAAAAAGCCCGCACATGTTCTATAGGATTAAGTTCAGGAGAGAGAGAGGAGGAAGGGGAAAACTTAGATTGTTTATTTCTTCGTCTCCATACGTATTTAAAACCACTTACGCTCTATGAGGTCTTGCGTTGTCGCCCAGCAATATAAATTTAAGCCACTAAGGTGCAACGCTGTTATCGATGCCCATGGTGGGGCTGCACATTTTTATTTCATATCCCTAATTGTTTCAAACGTTACATTTTCTCATGATTCTGTTAACGCTATTATGTTTTTATGCTTAATAAAATTGGAAAAGTAAATATTTTTAAATAATTTAACTTGTTAACAAATGTCTTTAAAACTTTCGGAAAGTGTCTGAATGAAATTGTAGAAAGCGTTCAATATTCAATATTGTGATATGAAAATATACACAACTTTATACGGAGACTACAGCTACTACAGTGTTAAGATTTAGAATTGCCAGATATCTACAAATACTTAGATACCAACATTCATTGTCTAAATTCCTCCGTGCATAATCCACAAGGGTTCGTTACAATGAGACTAAATGTTCCTGCTCAAGCTCATACACACTTGATTCACCGCAGGTAACTAAAACCCAAGTCTATTTTCACTTACTTTTTTCACTCTAAACATTTGAAACTAATGAAGCTTTGTATTTCCCTTCTCTGTGAGTAATCTGTACTATGGCCGCTATTGGGGGTCCTTTGGAGAGAATTTTCATTAACTTCACTCTCTCAAAGAGTACAGAAACGGATTAGCCTCAAGCTCATATAAAAACATGAAAAGGAAAAGCACTGACTAGCGAAATTAGCATTCAAAGTACAAAAGAAGCAGGTAATTAGTTTCTATCTGGGTAACAGTGCTATCAAATATTTAAATTTTTTATATTTATGTATTTGTGATTTATGTAGATGTATATGTAAAATGGAGGTCCGGCAAAATCTCATGAAACGACTAATATGAAATATAGACGTTCCATTCACAATGTAGTAAAACACCTTCTCATAGCCGGGAATATGCAGAAGGCTGTCATAATCGGTTCGTTGCGTCTGCTCAGAACACATGACTTGCGACCTCAATGATCACTCACCCCGCGAACTTAGGGAATAGTCATTAAGTGCCGCGGCTGGCAGGAACCTCTGTATCAGTCGGAAACCAAAGAGGACCAGCACCAACAAAAATAATAGTAATAATAATAATAATATAAAAGGGGACTAACCAGCTGCGAAAAATAAAAAATAATAATAATATAATAATTATACGAACGAAGTAAGAATCTTAGCTAATGGCAACGGCTAATGTAATAATTTAATTTACATTAAATAAAATACAATGCAATACAAAAATAACCAAAAGTAAATATCTATATATAAACGGTATACAAATGTTGTATTATCCTTACTACCAAATGTTTATGTGAGATGTCTAGTGTGGTTACAGCTAGACCAAATTTGTCTTAGCCATGACCTTGAGGTGCGTCGAAGAACCGTCAAGTCGCTTAGTGAGACAACGGAGCGAATTCTCTCGCTGAATTTCAGTGCATGAACATCGTCTGTAAAGTCCAGTAAAAAGTGTTTCAATTATAGAAGTTCAGTCACTTGTAAAACGTAAAATGTTGTCTCGAAATTTTGCATTATGTATTTAAATTCATGAGAGAATAGTGTCAAAATGGAGATTGATTAATTCGTCTATTAAAAGTGCAAGAAAGAGTTGCGAAGGCAGCTGGAATTGACAGGCTGTGTAATGTAGATTTCACCAGAACGCTGTGCTGTGTTTTATACATGTTGTAATTCCCTGCAGGTATAACACACTTAATAAATTAAGAAATCACGTCTGAGGTCCAAATAATAGGCAAAAACATAGAGCACAGTCAAACCCACCTGTACCATCCACCGATCACAAACGATATGATGATATTATGATCAATATGAACGATATGATATTATAAGGTCACCGATCACGAACGATATGATATTATGAGCGATATTCATTCATCGCAACGGCTAACTAGCCGTTGTCCTTTTAATATGGTCCTATCTATGCTGGGGAAATGGTTTTATACCAAAAACTAAATTACAGACGCAACTCATGCATAATTTGCTGTCAAATAGTGATTGACATTATGCCATACCACAATGTGCAATCTGAAAGATGTCCTATATCCGCATCTCGAAAGGATGAAATGAAACGGGGGTTACGCGATAGAGGAATACAATTTGTGAATAATATGTTAAACTACAATATAAACGTATCTCCCCGACTTAAACCTCACTGAACTAGTTTGGGAATCTATACAGCAATACGTTGCTAATAAAAATATCACATTTACCTTTGTGATGTAGAGAAGTTAATAAGCAATAATTATGTCATGATATTTATCCTTTTCCTTAATGTTACTAGTAATTTCTTTTGTTTAACACTTTGGACAGTCTCTTTTAAAAATTTTATAACAGTGAACATATTCATCCAACATAATTTAAAATATTTAACTTTTTGATTTTAGTTGCGAGAAAATTATTAACCTTGACATCCTTAAGTTTACATAAGAGCTGGATAAAAGGGTTCAAGATAACAATCGAATCTCAGATATTCTAATACTCGTAATCTCCATTTGAAGATAATAACTATAGTATCCTTATTCACAAGACTTATTATTACTCCTGCTTCGTGGATTGTTAAAACTTTTAACCGGTCATTACATGTAAACATTTATAGTAAAGTTTGTAAGCATAATTTGTATGTATTTACACAGCCCGGTTCTTGGCAACTAAAAGCCGATTTATCACTGCTAAACTATATTTTAATTAATGGTAGCTGAACAAACTACTTACCCGTTAGAGATATGGAAACAAAATTATGGAATGATTAATAGCCACAGCGCGGCGTCACATGGTGTATGATTAGTAAAATATTCTTGGAAATACCTTTAAGATCAATATTAACTAATAACTGTTTTTTTTAGGAAACGGTGTGAAAGACGTGTATTTCCTACATGCCAACCATATTCTGATATATGTAAGTTATATGACAGCGCAAACAAATTAGTATTGCCAAAACCTAGAAACAGATGAATCATAAATTGCTTTGGGGCAATTTTGTAAGTACCACAGAAGAAATTATACTTTGCCACAGTATTGTAAGCTGACATAGTTATACCATTGTTCAAAAAAAGAAATTCAAATCATACACGCAGTTATAGTTCCATTTCTATTATAAAATTATTTTTCTAAATAATAGCCATAATAAAAGTGAGATTATACACTTCTCTCGAAAACAATTCCGTCTTATTTACCTGCTTAAAAAAATTTATAGATCTAAATATCTTTCTGTGATATAAACTGTGATATTCAGTTAGATCACAGTTTCTAGTTATTATATTCTTACGGCGCTCATGAAACTTAAAACGAAACATCATCAAATATATTTTGCACAATGAAATATAAGAATACAGTACGAGACACAGATAGCAAATTCGTATAGTATATTAGATTAGTTAAATGCCAGAATGCAATACATTATTATGGTCCAAAATGTTTTAATAAGTTACTGCAAGACTATTTTTTTAAAATATTTTTTTAGCTATTTGGTAACTTCTGGTTTTAAGATTCTTTTCTAATATGATTTAAAAAAAAAACATGAAAACCTAATTTTTATTTTTCGTCGTAACATATTACCCCTGGTGTGGGGATATATAGAATGATGAGATTTTGTACATAAAATATGAGAAATCACTTGTTTAGATCATAGGCCTCTTCAGGAACCTATATGGAACAAATTAAAGCAAACGTTTTATTTAAAATTTTTATTAGCTGCTCAGGAATTACCATTTTTGGTTTATTTAACCTTTAAAAAAATACATGTTTATAAAAATAATTGAATATTTTCATTGTTAAGGCATAAAATTAATAAAAAACTTGTAAACTGTAAAAGAACGAATTTTTTGGCGCATATTTAACTGAAAATCAAAATTACCTGTGATGAGAGTATAAAAAAAAATTAATTGTTAACTTGTGTAAACCAACTGGTTATTGGCACCAAGAAATAATGAGTTTATGAGAGGGGTTGTCAGATTGGCTTACTTTTAAATACTACAGGGCAGGTCTCAATGTATCGTAAATAACAACAGTTTTTCTGTTTATGTACCTTTATATTCTTATGCTATATATTTGATGTTTGTTACAATTTTTGATAAACAAATATTATATTATTTTTATTATTATTATTTTAAAGAAAATTTTTATTATTTCTTCTTCTTCTTTTTTTTGTGTGCTGGTAAGCCTCCGACTAGTCCAGAGAGTCCCTCCAGCCTCGTTACTCAACGACCGCTCCCCACGTCCGCAGGGTAAGCGGACAATGAGGTCGCAATTCATGTGTCCTGAGTAGACGTGTCCCAGCGATGACTTCTGCCGATTGACGGCATGCTGGGATGGTTCTTAATTCTGAGAGCAATGATTGTCGCATACCTCCGAGAGAGCCAATGATAAGAACCACTATTTTAACAGAATAACCCGGGTACAGCCTGCGGAGTTCAGAGAGTAAATCTCGATATTTTGTCCATTTCTCCTCCTCTTTCAAGACAAACAAATAAAAAACTTAGATTTATTATTAAATGACCAAATATAAATTAATAATTTTCTACTACTAAATATGTTTTATTTTACTGGTTTTTCCCTTTATTACACCTTAGTTTATATTCACAGTACCTTAACTACATTAACACAAATATTCATAGTATTTCATTAATTTAAGTATTCCTATATTTCATAGAATAATACCCCCTAATGTCATTATAACCTTATAACCACTTATATTTGAGGACCTGTAATGTAATTAATTTATTTTTTATACGGACCATGTGAAGAAGCTCTTGTAATAACGAAACAATATTGTAAAGGAAAAAATAAAATTACACTGATATGCTTTTTGTTATCAACTGGATTATGTGTTTATACTCGTATTTACCATTGACTGTAAAATCAGGTTATTAATTTTAACTTATTTATCTAACCTAGTTTAAAATCGAAGTTTTGTATAATTACTTGCAAGCAATGTAATAGAACTTTCGTCATTAAATGCATGATTAATTTTAGATTTTAATATAGGACCATTAAGGGAAATATTGCAAAACGGAAGCGGCTGCGAAGCAAAGTTGACTTAAGGAGGCGCATTTGCGGCGGCATTTTGTATTTTATATTCTACTTCAGTTATGAATTTCATTTTAACGAATTCCTTTTGTTCATTACGTCTTCACTTAGCACACTGAATTTCTTAAACATTCCTATGAGAAGAATATAATGCCTTGGGAGTTTTATCGGGCGGGCGTTCCTGCCAATGCCGCCAACCTTCTAATATCAGATATTCCCATTTATAACCTTTACGGAAGAGCGGGCTCATATTAAAAAATCAGGCACGTTACCTGTCCCTAACACTTACTTCTCTCTCTCTCTCCCTGCCGTGTAAAATTTTACAATCAATTTCACACGAAAATATTCTGTTCGCAAAGTTATGTTAATCGCAGTTCATTACCGAACGACAATGCATTCAGGTACGTTTCAACAATAGTTAGTGTAAGTCTTGTTTTATGGCGAGGAACACAAAAGCTGAATAGCAAATACATTACAATACCAGGCTATCAAAAGAACGTACCACGAAAGAGAAATAAGGCTTATCCAGCTAGCAAACGTACGTGTATTAAATGTCTACTTAAGGTTATCGCAGTAACAACGATGGTCGTTATAGTAATTATAGTCCGCCCGCTTGCTTTAAGAATTATGCACAAGAGGTTAAATGCGATTTTTTTGTGGTGTCAGTAGGGACCTAAGGACCATACTCAGAATAGGAGCCCATCGGATCAGTCAGTTGTTTTACCCTGAGGGTAAGCCAACCTCTTCTCGGGGGTGGTAATGTTTCTATGTTACAGGTGGACATGTTTCTATGTTACATGGACAGGTTTCTATGTGTTTTTTATATTATGTATACGTTTCAATTTCGGAAGTACGAAAAATATCTATAATAAATATCTATATCTAAATATCTATATTAAATACCTTGCGACTGAAGTACTTTTAATCCCTCAGGTAAATTACTAAATTTTATAAACTTTACCTTCGGTATTGAAAGTACTACTTAAGGGTTATACCGTTCTCAGGCAAAATTGGAAAACGTTGTCTCCGAACGGTGAATTATCCTTGCCGTTCTTAATATTAATATACTATAGTATATGCTGACTAAGTAATATTGGTTGTAGTTGGCGCCGATTGCAAAACGTACCATTACTATAAGAGATGAGAGTCAGTTATTCTGTCATTCGTCATTGACAGTTGACAGTTGACAGTAAGAGTTGTAAGATATGTAATGTGAAAATGGAGATAAAACATTTGTTTCAAGTAATTTGTAAATAATTAAAATGGTTAGTATGGTTTCACAAAGAGTCAGGCATTACGCATAATTAGTGTTCCTCACACTATGTCGAAAACTGTTGAAATTATTAACAACTGTTGCGTATAGTAGTATTTTTTCAGTTATTTACAAGTAAATCTTACATAATATATATCTACTTACCTATTTTATAATTGTATTGAATCAATTTAGCAACTGTGCTTATTAGCGCCTTTTAACTACTTAACTTCCCACTGGTGAATAAATTATACGCCTATTGTAGCTTATTGTAGGTTATGTATGTGATTCCTAATTAAACATAAAGCTTGGCCTCTAAAATTTAAAGTATGTTATACTGTCTGACCTTGCAGCCATTTGTAAAGAGTAATATTTCCTAGTGAGCCTATAACTAAAACGTATCAGTGGTTCGTTTATTTCGAAACACAGAAAATTGTGACCTCTCCGTATTCGGGAGACCATGCAGACTGGACAGATAAATAGCATGTCGCATGTCACGAACGTTTGTTTAAAGACGGCTTCCATAGATACGCGCCTAGAACTATAACTAGAAATACTAATAAATACTAAAATGGTGCACTAATTTACGGCCACAGGTATTTTAATAATTGCATGTAAGTAAGTAAAAGTAGATTTCCAAACATGTTGCTATTACAAGTGAACACATCACTCGTGATTAGTGAAGTTCAATTTGAAAATTCATTTTTAGAAAATCAGCTTCCTCTTGATATATAGATTTCTGCAACTAATAAACAAGGTGGGAATAGGAACTGTTATTGTCACAATTGAAGATATTACTTAACGCAGGTCTATTGTTACCTAAACCAAATAGAATGTTGCTCTTATAAGTTAATCGCAGTTCATTACCGAACGGAAAAGCATGCTGGTACGTACGTTTCAACAATAGTAAGTGTCTTCTACTTTTAGTGTAGTCAAATTAGCATTTTTAGGAGAAAAAAATATCTAGTTTTTATATTTTGGAAATAGAAAAGCCATCTTTGTAATTCTTTTTACCGAATACGTTCCACACATTTGGTGAATTGTATCGACTAAACTCTTAGTTGAGTTGTAATCTAAGATGGCTTATTGATATTACTTCCCTGTTCTTCCGAGGTAAAAATTTAGGTGGAATTTCTCGTTTGTTTTTCTTCAGTATTCCTATTAGAGACACTTTGTAATCTTCCAATAATGTTTGAGCTAGAGGATAACTGGTATACCAATTATCAGTTGTAAGATTTCTCTTTGAGCCCTGGATCGATTCTACTAGTCTTTTCACAATTTCCTTGACTGTGTTTTGAACCCTATGTGGTTCTTCAGGTTGCTGACTACAATAGATTACTACATTTTTTGTTAAATGTGTTTGCGCATCATACAAAACGAACATTTTTATGCCATATTTGGTTGTCTCTTCATCAATTTCATTCAATTTAATCAATTATTATATATACAACAATATATAATAATAATAACAATACAATAATAATTTTTGCAATTTGCGAATACGTAGTCCCCAATAATGATTTTGTAAGCAAACTAGTCACACCGGCGTACTCTGTGCTCAAGGGCGCTTGATCAAGAATTAAATCATAACTAATGGATGACACGCGTAAGTACTTAGTATTGGACCCAGTGATTGTTGTTACTATTTATCATAGATATAAATGACAATCATAATGTATTGTTTAATCAATATATTATATGCAATATATATATTGTTTCATTAAATGGAGAGTAGAAAAGTCCTCTTTATTAAAGTCGCTATAAAATATCTTTATTTCCTTATATAAAACTTGTATTTTGTAACGTATAAATTCCGTTCCGTTATATTTAAAAAATTTAAAATAAGTCGCGGGAATTCATAGATAATATCTACCACCAGCTACCTACACATCAACCGTTGCACTGCCGTCCCGCTAAAAACCACGTGGGGTATGCTGCAAGCCGAATAGTAGGAAAAAGGCATAAATAACGGTACCTTTTTTGACATTTATAAAATACGATAGTTCAAGATATGCAGTAATTTCACTCTTCGTAGTATGCTTTGCATCTCGAGTATACTCTCTTTTATACCCAGCTATATTTCTTTTGAGAGCAAGAAGATTGTACTTTACAATCAACTTTTCAAATGCTAAAATCTCCCACATAAGATTCCTTGCGACTCCTTTTGAACCTAGCAAAATTATTAACAAATTCTTACCTTTAGTTTTAGATATAGCCGGTACATTTTTCTTGGGTCATTTTGTTGTCTTATATTTACCCAGGAAATAGTCCTACCAGGATATAGTCCTACCAAGAAATAGAATTACCAGGTCTTACATAATATTTCAATTTTCAATTTTCCAAGGTTTACGATTCACTTCTTTGTAAATGTTAAATTTTTCAGCTTGACTTGGTGTCAAGGGTAATTATTTTTTATTGTTTTAATTTAGAGCCCTTCAGGCTACCTTTTTACCAGGCTTATTAATTGTCAAATTTTGAGTAGCTTAAGTCATTCTGTAAACCATCCACTGGTATACATATTTATTTGTGAATATATTGCTTTCAACAACTTATTTCTTTTATTTCTCTAAGTAAAAATCTGATTCATAGAGGGTACAGCTGGTAACTATTGTCTAATCATTTCTGCGGTCTGTCATACTCCTTTAGTACTGCTGACCTAGCGTCCAAATATATTTTTTTAAATATAAATTAAAAGTTGGAATAGATTAAGTCGATAATAATCAAGCTGTGTTTTTTCTGAGGTGATATATTTAAGGGTATCTAAGTACTATAAGAGCCTCTAACTAACCATCTAATCCACTTATCTACGAACTCCGGAAAAATCTGAGCTGCCGATAGGCAAAATAAAAAATCCATCAACATATATCTCCTGGATGAGAGGCCATTTAATTCAGGTAATCTAAATTAAAAGGAGAGATGTTATAATTTGCTATAAATTAAGTACTTCGTGAATATTCAACAATTTTCACTTGAGTATTTTAATTATTTCAGTGCGTATTTAAATAGCATTTTTTTAGTTAGTTAATCTAAGACATCGCCTCGCCTCTGCTATTAAATTATCGCAAAGGTACATTTACGTGTCACTAGAGTTTGAAAAGATGAAGCTATTGCAATGTAGAAAAGAAAGATAAACTGTAAATATTTAAATTGTTGAGACCGTATCATCTTAAAGTTTTTATTAAACATAAAACCTCATCAAGACGAATGAACTCGCGGAGAAGCTTAGCGTTTATAAAAGGAACTAGGAAGTACATTAGAATGCTACAAAGTTATTTGGAAACTAAAGCAACAGACAGTAGAGAGTATTGGACCATAAAATTTTTCAATAAACTCCAGGGAAATGAAACCTCTAACCCTTTTAAAACACCTAAAGCATGGAAAATATATTAATTTTTCTATAACAGCAGCTATGGATTGCTTTGTTTTGAATACAAATTAATATTAGCAAGAAGTATGTTAAACTCGTCTGCCATACGGTAACGAAGGAAAAAAATTCCAGCCCCCTTATTACATTAATTTTTTATTTTAGCTTAGGTTATAAGTTCATATTTGCCGTAGATATCCATTTACTTTTGTCAAGTATTATGATTTTGTTGTAAGCCCAGTTATGTTTACAATAATACCGAAAACCGATTGATTCTAGGGAAAGGCACTCTAATGCAATGTCCTACTGCATAAATCAACATATTAAATTCCCGTATTCAGTGTATAAAGCAGTATATTAACCACAATGCGATGTCTTTAAGATGCGGCGAACACGTAACAAGTGGCAGGATAGGAGCTGTCGCAGAAGACGAAACGAGACAATTTATTGTGTCCTCGCGAGCTCAACTTTTCAATAAATTACTTAAAATTAAAAAAAATGGCACTAGCAGTGAAATTAAAAAAGTATTATTTTCTAAAAATTGGTGGAGTCGCCAGTGAGAAAGTTCATTTATGAAATGGGCCAGTTGTTAAATGGTAGCAAGTACTGTTTGTAACTTCGAAATATGAGACATAAAAAATTTCAAAGGAAACCCACAATTGCCGGAATGGGAGATCGGGGCAGTATAACTTTTCTTACAGCAAGCTAAAATCGTCACTATAAAGGCGCTTGATTAAAGAATAACTGTATTATTTCTATTTCTTTAAGAATTATTGTTGACGCCACTTTGCCACAAAACGTTCGATGGTGTTAGGCAATTTAGGCATCCAAATTAATACCAATGATGCCAACGTGACACGGCCGAGGAACGTGTAAAATGGATCCGTAATGTTTACATGATAATGTCATAATGTGCTGGGCGATGTATATAAAATCATTTGTTTTTCCTTAAATTCCTGGAAATCGGTTAGACTTGACAACGCTGTTAAAAATGCGATAGCACGTATGAAGAGATCGATGTAATGATGGTTTTTTGCTCGGGTTTTTATGTCTCATATTTCGATGTCGCAAACTATACATGAATGTTTCGCGGAATGTATATCAACTTACACTTATATTAAGGTTAAATATGGGTGCATATGTAATTAATATATTTATGTTGACGTACTATGAACATTAAAACATTTCGAGATGAGATAATTTGTGATTTTGAGAATGACTAAGGAATTATAATGTCAGCCACCCATCGCCATCTAGTACGATCAAATCTGTCGGCATAGTGGTGCGTAGGGATGCATAGTGGCTACAGATGGTCAAGTAGTTCCAACTGTCAAAATTGATAATGACCACCGATTCAACTTTTCAAAAAAATACTTTAAAAAGTGTGGTGCTGGTAGTGTAATAAAAAAAGTCAAATGTTATCACTTTTAGAAATTGGTGGAGTCGCCAGTGTTAAAGTTTTTCTTCGTCGGTATAGGACAAAAATAAAATTCGGGTTTCCCACTACGTCGACGTTTCGCTTTCTTTTAAAAGTTTATTCAGGACTACAAAAGATAACATATTATAATGTTAATATAAATAAACTATTACAATATTTTTAAGATCGTCTATAAAAATAACATACAATGGTATGAAAATTGAAAAGTTTAAATATTTTTAAACTATTTTTCATGTCATCTTTTCAACCAAAAATTACCAATCTCTGAAGAGTAAAATAGTAAAACTAAGTTATCCAAGTTTTCTACTCGTAAATACTAATTTAACTAACTTCAAAATAAAATTAATAAATAATGGTTACTCATCTGAATTATGTAAGTAATATAATTATCAACGATAACAGTTAATGTCAATATGACTAGTGATGACAAAAAATATTATAAAATTCCTTCCTTTAAAGGATTATCAGAAAAACTAAAATTCAAGTTATCCAATAACACAACAAAATTGTATTCTACCATTTGAAAACTGTTGATTATGTACGTATATTAGATAATGAAACTAACTACAATAAGATACTTTTAAGACTTTTAAACTCCTTAATAGTTAACAATAGGACCGACACTGATAATTATCCACGAAGACAGATTTGATTGAATATAATTTAGGATACTATTTATATAAAATAAAGTTCAAATCAAGAAATGTGCCAGTTATAAAATAGATGAATATCTTGCGGTATGTATGTATATCAACTTACACTTACATTAAAGTTAAATATGAGTGTATATGTAATTAATATATTTATTTTAACGTACTATAAACATTTAAATAGTGCGGAGATGAGATAATTTGTGATTGTGGTAATGATTAAAGAATTATACGAGTATCAGCCACTAATCGACGCTAGTTCATTCAAATCGGTCTGTGTCGGCACAGTGGTGCGTAGGGGTGCATAGTGGCTACAGGTCATCATGTAGTTCCAACTGCCACAATCAATAGTGACCACAGATTCAACTTTTCAATAAATTACGTAAAATAAAAAGTGTGGTGCTGTAGTGAAAAAAAATAATACATTAATTCAATTTTAAAAAACTGGTGAAGTCGCCAGTGATAAAGTTCATTTAAAAAAATGGGCACGTAATAAAATGGTAGCAATATATCTCTTACGGAATGTATATAAACTTACCCTTATATTAAGGTTAAATAAGAGTAAATATGTAGTTAATATATTTATGTTAACGTACTATAAACGTTGAAGCATTGCATGAATTATTAATATGTTTGTGAAGAATTTTATCAACCATCCATCGACATTTTTAGTTTTAGACTAGTTTGTTCAAATCTGCCGACATACTGACATAGTGATGCACAGGAGTGCATCTGCATAGTGACTACAGGTGGTCACGTAGGTCTAACCTTCGAAATCGCTAGTGACCACCGATTTGCACGTGCTCCCGTGATTATGAAACAACATGCATACCGGGATGTAAAATCGTTCTCCGGGCTTAATTATTATTGAGAACAATATATCAAAACCCTAGTCATAAATGTCTTTAACTTCCCACAATAATAATTTATCACTTGCCTACTAACAAAAATATACATGAACTTTTGTGATTACAATTTATTACCTCAGCTGATGAATTGAAACCCTGTCAGAGAGTAATTAAAATTTCATGAGTGGGAATTTCTCACATCACTATGATCACTAATAAAGGCTCATATAATTTTCAACTCTTGTGTTGTGCCTCTTTGTCAATAACGCCTGGGATGTAACATTTGAATTAAATCCCGAAGTTTATATTTCAATATATTTAGCAGCTTCTGTGCTGAAGTACATAATATTTACCTTCGCGTTTATTTTCTGAACTAGGTACTCTCATTAACCTCCTTATTATAAGTATTCCGTCCGTCCGCATATAAATGAGCAGCTCTTTGGTAAATAGATATATTGAATTACTAATGCAGCTCACTTTGCTCAAACTCTCATCCCGTTTTTGTTCTCTGTATGTATCGTTATTAAATATACCACTTAGAAATGGTTTTCTAAATCAGCGATTGAATATATATTAAAGTGAAAATAGAAACTTTCACAGATGTTAGTAAGATAGAAATCTAAAATTTAATATCCAACGTATGAACATGATTACATACCTACATAGCGTATTGATGACATAAGATTGATTGCCTTAAAATAAGGTATACAAATTGGTATACATATAGTTAAAATTTAACAAAACAAGATTACAAAGTCAGATGTTTAAAGTTTCCAAAATAATATATTTAGCGTTAATAACAAATAAGAGTGGCATGATTCTAGATATCGTAGTGCAAGCACAAATAAAGAACCAACTTTCAGAAGCTGTGTGGTAGCGAAATATAAATATAAAATGATTTGGCAATTAGGTGAAATATGTAAAACATGGACATATCACGTAGTACAGTGAAATAAAGTCATATAATAAAGAAAATTTGTGATTATTGTAAATATTTTAAATTCCTGAGAATTTAATGACAGTACCTGTCATAATATTGCAACTCTATAGCAAGATTACAGAGAGAGTAGAAAAACATACTATTCAATAAAATAGATAAAAATTAGGAAACAAATAGACATTAAATAAATAGGAAATAGTTAAGATAATTGTTTAGTGTGCAAAAGACATTTATAAGAAATGTAATACTTATATTAAGGTTAAATAAACATTAATAGTGAGAGTTAAATCATAATGTGACAGCGCTATAGACATTTTAAAATAATACGTATCGTGTAAACATTAAATTATCTAGTGCACGGGATAAAAAAAAACAGAGACCCTTGTTAAGAAAAAAAGGAGTTTTTTTACTAGTAACCAAAAGGCAGAAAAATGGTGAAGACGTAAATTTGGTTTTCGAGAAAATTTTATAAGAAATATTAATATAAATCAATAAATAAGAAGACAAACATACCATTCACGAAGGAAGGAGGTTATAGAGAGTATTCACGAAGGAACCAGCTACGCAGTTCCCAGATTTTATGGAAAAATTACCATGTAGGAAGCAGCGTCGATCCATATATATATGCTATACCCAAGGCGTCTATAGGAGTTGCTACAAAAGGAGAAGTAACTATAACATCAAACACGAACAGGATTAAGGTACCTTAAACAAATTTTTCTAACATTGTAAGCAATCAATATTAAATAACGAATTCGCTTCGCTTCAAAGATTCACAGAATAAAGTTTTAGTAAAGTAAGTACTTACCATGGATAAAGCATGAAGGATACGTCATTTGTATAAGGAAAACCAATAAAAAGGTCAATAACTATCGATATTCGTTTACAACCGGCCATTGTTAATTGAAACTAATGATCTAAAATAGAGGGCGCTTTCCGCGAACGGTAATTTCTACTGTATAATAAGGATTTGTATAATAGATGACCAGGACAACACCAATATGTATCACTGATTGTATATATGAAGGCGACAGAAAATTTTAGAGTAAATACCTATCTGACCTTAATTGTAATTAGCGTTATTAGTAGATACACATTGTTGTTTTCTGAACAAACTTATTACATATATATATTTTAGTGTTTAATTAGTAATAGGATATTTGTTTATAAATAGTGAAATATAAGTACAAGGCACTATATTCACAGAATACATTCTATGTCTATAAGATGATCATTTTTTCACTCATTAATCAAATTTCGCAAAATTTCTTTATAAAATAAAACCAGATATATATTTGTTTCATGTTCTTTTAATTGTTGTATATTGCATGAAAATTTTTTATACCTACCTACAGTAAATTTCACAAAAGCCTTAGAGAATTCACTACTGGGGAGAGAAAAAAAACAAAAAAAAAGGTAAGAGGTAATGAGCTAGCCTGGGAATAAAAAGAGGTAACTAAATTAATAAAAAACTCAATAATAAATTAAGAATTCCAAACTATAATAATAATAAATACGTAACATAAATAATAAATATTTAAACATTAAAATGATATACACCTTTTCTTACTGTGATTCAAAAACTATCAAATGTAATTCAGATTATTAAATTGTAATTCAGAAAGTGCCAATTATAATTCTGATTAGTAAATTGTAATTCAGATAGTATCAGTTGTAATTTAGAGAAGAAAATTCCTGCAATATTACTTATGTATGTAAATAAATCACGTTGGCTAAGTAGATGTACCATGAAAACTATATTCATAAAACTTAAATTATAGAACAATATTCAAAAATTCAAAAATGATTCAACAAAACTATTGTGATTTTAAAATCTAAATGAATAATATGAGTTATCCATAGGCTTCACTCATTGTGAAATAGTTTTTCTTCCGTTTCGTCTCTATATAATTATTGTGACAACATAAAATATATGGCCCATGCTTAGATAATTTAACGTCTACAAAAAATGCAAACAATCGTTTCTTTATTTAATATTTGGAATCTGGAACTGGGGCAGGCAGAAGGTCTTATAAACTACTTGAACTATCTTAACTTAATATGTACAGTAGATAGTAATATGTACAGAGATAAAAATTTCCTCTATAATTACACAAAAAATGTATACAGAACAGACGCCTATAATTTGAATATCTGTAAAAAACATATTTTTAGGATATCTTTCCATTGCAAGCATATTTGTAAAAGTTTCTTTGGCTATGTGGCAAATATTAACTTAGATCTGGACTGCATTTCTTCAGTGTCTTGTTGTAATAGAATAATATTAAATGAAATTAAAACTGAATTGTTTTTGGTAGGAATAAAGAAATTATTGTTTATTATTATTTCCATTTGAAATTTCGGAAAAAACGGAGTTTCTTTGTATTTCTTTGTATTTCAAACAGCGCCACCTATCTTCCGCGGCAACAATTAAATAGGTACATTATATTATAGTAATGATAAAGTAAAAAATTAAAGTTTTTCCACTAGTGTTATAGATTTCTTTTCCCCAACGTTCTAGAGCAGTTCCTGATATATGACCGGCGTTCTCTGTTAATGAATCACCCGGTACAATGCGTTTGTCCGGATTGGTTGGGTAGTGAACAACTGCGTAGCCATTCCTGTATAATGTTTTGTACATGTTTCTTTTAAATCTATTATTATACATTCTACGAATGCAATTAATATTCAGGTATGTATGATGTATATACATTTCGTGCCAATATATATAATATAAGAGAGAATTAATAACGTATTTCATTAGTCTCATCGTTCTTGCACAAATGTTGGTTTAATGTATGCCAGTATTATTTATTACTGGCGACCACACCACTTCTAAGAAATTTGATAAATAAATGGGCGCACCGTTACGTAAAATTAAACACAAAATAAAATTAAAATTAAGTGTTAGTAATGGTAATTACCTAATAGCAGGTGAAACACACAAGCGTGTCATCATGGTGTATTGAACTAAAGTTTAGAGTCAATGCATTTGATTGGCAGATCATTACTTTAGCTCTTCACTAATATTTATATCAGATTCAATGTTAGAGCCATTACATTTGACCGATAATTAATACTTTTTTAGTTTTATTATTAACTCTGCAAATACTTTTTACTACACTGTACTACCTATATATATATATATATATATATATATATATATATATATATATATATATATATATATATATATATATATATATATATATATATATATATATATATATATATATATATATATATATATATATATATATATATATATATATATATATATATATATATATATATATATATATATATATATATATATATATATATATATATATATATATATATATATATATATATATATATATATATATATATATATATATATATATATATATATATATATATATATATATATATATATATATATATATATATATATATATATATATATATATATATATATATATATATATATATATATATATATATATATATATATATATATATATATATATATATATATATATATATATATATATATATATATATATATATATATATATATATATATATATATATATATATATATATATATATATATATATATATATATATATATATATATATATATATATATATATATATATATATATATATATATATATATATATATATATATATATATATATATATATATATATATATATATATATATATATATATATATATATATATATATATATATATATATATATATATATATATATATATATATATATATATATATATATATATATATATATATATAATATATATATATATATATATATATATATATATATATATATATATATATATATATATATATATATATATATATATATATATATATATATATATATATATATATATATATATATATATATATATATAT
>CAXKVY010018526.1:380000-381529 GCA_964058915.1 Tetropium fuscum | reverse complement strand
TTGATATCTGAATAAATGAATAAAATGGAAATAAAAAAGAAAAATATTTTATCATACATTTTTTAATAAAAGGTGCTATTTCAATAAACCAATTATTTTAAGGTATAATTTCCAATTTATTTTGTGCGCGACTCACAGCGTGGTATGTAAAGTTAGTACCTACTTTACGCATGGCCCAAGAAAAAGTTTGCTGTTAGTTGCCTCATTATATAGTTAGTTGTATGCCTCATGGAAATATAATATATGTATTTGTTTCTACCACTGGAAAACTTGAAACTCTTTATATTATAATGAATTTATTTTTCTTTAACATGAAGATTGTTAGGTGTAAATATATAATCCATATTAAATATCCCGGAGTAATTCATCGTTATTCAACTGCGTCGATTTGTGACAGTAACATATTCAACTAACTATTTGAATACAGCAGGAATTAAACGTATATACCTACCTATCCTAAAGCATGAACCATTAAAGATTAATTAACTATGTGGTGTTTTAAACTCCTATTAATTTTGTAATTAAACCTGGCAGGTGATCAGAACAAATAATCTAATACAATACTTTTATTGTGTGTATGAAATCAATTATTATTATAGAACCAAGCAGGCGGCGGCGCCGTTCAAGGCTCACCAGATAAATAAATGTGCTTTAATCTGAGAACTAGTGGGTAGCGATAGGAACGGTTAAGAGAAAACTAAATGAAAATAAAAGGACGCTAGCACATAGGTATACGAGTGTCTGTATCACTCCTTGCCGTAAATTAAAATTAAATAAACATTAACAAAACTAGATGTAAAATCTGCTTGCGAAATTATAAAGCTTTGTTATTAATATATCTACCAGTCAATTGACATTAATAGGTTACTTTACTCTTATCTGCTGGAAAGTAAAATACCCGTTTTTACTAACACGTTAACCTATAGCAACACTAATAGTGTCAACATATACGCTAAAGCAATGTTACCTTAACACCATATATATATATATATATATATATATATATATATATATATATATATATATATATATATATATATATATATATATATATATATATATATATATATTTATATATATATATATATATATATATATATATATATATATATATATATATATATATATATATATATATATATATATATATATATATATATATATATATATATATATATATATATATATATGTATATATATATATATATATATATATATATATATATATATATATATATATATATATATATATATATGTATATATATATATATATATATATATATATATATATATATATATATATATATATATATATATATATATATATATATCTTCTAATTTCTTTGCTATCTTTATATATTTTTTTTGGAGGGTTTATCTTGGGATAGTAGCAATAAAACGACTGATTAGGTTACTTGACGTTTCGGTCAAGTTACTTGACCGAAACGTCAAGTAACCTAATCAGTCGTTTTATTGCTACTATCCCAAGATAAACCCTCCAAAAAAAAAAAAAATATATATATATATA